>CM060697.1:52215222-52535222 GCA_030686995.1 Artemisia argyi | reverse complement strand
TAATAATAATAATAATAATAAACATAATAATAATAAACATAATAATAAACATAAACATAAACATAATAAACATAAACAACATAATAATAATAATAATAATAATAATAATAATAATAAGAAGAAGAAGAAGAAGAAGAAGAAGAACAACAACAACAATAACAATAATAATTATAAAAAAATAAATAGAATAATAATAATAATAATAATAATAATTATAAAAAAATAAATAGAAGGAGGAGGAGGAGGAGAAACCAAATATAATTCACCTCTATAAAGATTTTGTACAATCTTAATCACAATAGCCACTTCAACCATATTCTTCCGGCTGCGTCCATCATCATCCTTCTCGTCTCTTCCACCAACAACATTTATAAATGAATATGAACCAAACATTGGCCCCGGAAGATATTGCTTTTCATAACTTTTAGACATCACGTTTTCTGCATCCAAAATCTGTTTCTGATAAAATTTCCAATTTGGAAATAAACTAATGGAAGGATGCATTCGGTATTGAACATTGAGAAGATTCTTTGGACGACACAAAGAACTCAATCTGTCAAATAAACTCCTTCCGAAGCCAGATTCAATACAAACCTGCCCACAAACGTTCATCGATCAGAATATAGCATAAAATATAGTAATAATTAGTAACACAAAATAAGAAAGGACTATAGACTTACCTTGCTGGTAACCATTGCGGGTAATTGACACTCGTCTCCAATGAGGATAGCATGCTTCATTCCCGGAAGTTGAAGGGGAATGGTGGACTCTGCCTCTTTCAATTGTGCAGCCTCATCTATGACCAATATATCTGAAGGCTCCATGTCGACAGTATGCAACTTGTAAGAAGTAGATGTTGTGCAGAAGATAAGAGACGCTCTTTGAAAACAAAAGTCCTTTATAGCATATCTGTTCAATACACTTGGAAGAGGGAGCCGGTGAAGAGAAATTTCCAACGATTTTAACACAGATAGAGACAAGGCTCTAAGAAAATTGATGGACGATGTATCCCCAGACTCAAAGTCACCTGGCAATGGTTTAGAAGAGAAAAGGCCCTCAAGTTCTTCCGAAACCATACTATCTTGAAACAACAATGATTCAAAAGACGTTAAATTGTCCAAAAGAGATATCATATTCTGAAAATTATAGTCCATCAAAAAACTTCTAGGGATATGAGTCACAAATGTCAGCATGCACCTTCTGAGTGGCAGTGCACAAGAACTGAATCGTTCCCGCATGAACTCAATGAATGATTGAACTTTCAACTTTTGGATTTTAACTCCATTTTCATTTTCAAGTTGTTTTTGTTTTAATAATTCTTTTTCAACAAAAACATGATACTGCAAAACACAAACTTCAAGTAAATCAATCATGGATCTTATGCAGTGCCTCCAACCAGTCAAAGACCCAAGGCACTCGGTAAGCCTCTGAACCCGATTTTCCAAAAATATTTCTTCAATCTCTGACCCAACTTTCAACCGCTCTTTATTGCCATACAGGAGTACATCTCCAATAGAATAAAATGTATCACCGCTTGCAGTTGTAGTTTTGAATGATTTCTTTACCAACCTTAGCACACATGAAGCCACTTGTACAATAGCAACATTTGTTGGAGCACATGTAAGTGTTTTGCGATTCATCTGCAAGAGAATGAAAAGCAACAAACTCACAGTTGTCGTTTTTCCCGTTCCTGGTGGGCCCCATATTTGTTGGACGGAAGAATTATGACAACAGCGAGTTTTACAGAGAGCTGTTACAATTGCATCCCTTTGAGATTCATTCAGCTTAACCAAAAGACATGGATCAAAATTTTGAGCAAATATATCATCAGATACGACATTACAGATATCGCAGTCCTCCTTGACCTGTAAATATATATATCCAAAATTAATAATTAATAAATAATATTACCAGACAAAAATAAAAATGTATCTTTGGCCAAATTCTTACCATGGAATCAGAGTAAAGAACCTCTTCAACGATATCCAGATTCCCTTTCATATGCAAAGAATTCCATATTCTTTTTAGGGTTGTTACATTCATTAAGAAGATAACAAACATCCCATCTTGGAATTCCATATCTTGAGAAGTTTTAGCTTTAAAACTAGTTGAAGTACTATTAATATCATCTTGACTGATTTCATCAACTAATGCAAAAGACCAAATTCTCCCCACACGCTGCAAATCAGCAACAGACTCAGGTTTCCCGTCTGCTAATATAAGCAGATCACCAGGTAATGTTTTGTATGGCTCTTTGCCACGTTCATTAAACCTATTTCTCCATGGACCTACGGTTATATCATAAAGACAGTTTACATCACCTTTGGCCTCTTTCAAAAAACACAGTTCGGCATATGGAGCTATATACATGACCTCCATAGAGGAAGCCAGTTCTGCTCGCGTTTCCTCAAGCAGAGGATCAACAAAAGAGCCAAGATAGTCTTCTTTAGACTCAAAAGTAAGTGGTATGCTTCTCACCTATAAAAAACGCATCAAGTCATCAGAAACAATCACTCATATAAATATAATCTCAATGGCTAAACCCAATCGGTTTATACATCTACACAAGTAAAACTAAGTAATGAACACAAGTTTTTATGATTCTAGGACAGTTTGAGGCTTAAGAGACTTAAGTTTCTAACATAAAATCGGAGATACTCGTGTAAATAATCTGGATTAAAAAAACAGAATTATATGCAACACAATTGGTTGACTCCTCAAGTCAAAAAGGTCAAATTTTGACTTCAGCATCATTAGTCCGTACAATTTTTATAAATTTAATAACTGATCCTTATGTTGCTTTTGGTACTAAAATAGCATATTTACCATGTCTAAAATTGGTACCGGGTGTTTGGGATTGCCTTTGTATTTTTGGTTTCTTTGCTCATTTAGTTTGAAGTGTTTTAAATCATCCAAAATACTTCTACCTAGTTGCTTAATTTTGCACAAAATAAACACTTTTCAATCTAGCAGGTACAGCATGCTTATTTCAAAATTGTTATTTACGATTAAACCAAAAATGACTTTTTTACCATTCATATCTTAACCTAAAACAATTAAATAGAAGTGTATTAAACTGAAACTTCTGTAAAAATGTTAATTATAGTGTTTTAGCATTTTTTACATAATAAACAAATCCAAGCACTATTTCATGAAGTGCTTATTATTTAGCAACTTATATAAAAAAAATAAAAAAATAAAAAAAACTATACAATCCCAAACACCCTTTTAAAACTAAACAGTAAAAAACTAAATTACATCATTTTGGCCTAAAGTAAATAAACAGCTACAACATCAAAACAATAACCAAGACTAAAAAAAACTAAAAACAATCCTTAACTAACATGCATTATAAAATGGGTATACATAATAAAAACACAAACAAATGATTAGAAAAAGACCTTGTCTCTAAAAAAGTGATCATCAAGAATATCATCAAGAGACCATGAAAATATCAACTTCCCAAAAACATTCTCTTCCCCTTGAGTAATTCCTTTCTTCTTCTTCCTTAAAGAACCTTCTTCCATCATCACCTGTTACACCAAATGCATGCAAAAAAGCTAAACTTTAATCAAAACACAAACATGGGTTTTGTTTGTTTTCTTTCAATATGAAAAGTGTATTTTTTTTACCTTGAAAAAGATGATCTACAGTAACAGTAAAATGTAGAGTCAAGAACCAAGCTTTTTTGTACGATAAAAAATGGGTTTTGAGTAAAATGAAAATTATAAAAAAAGGGTTTTTTTAATAAAAGAAAAGTGCATTGGGAAAGAATCAAGAAAAAAAATACGGTTTTCAAAATGCAGTCTCCTCAACTTCTTTGGTTTTGGTTTTGGTTTTGGTTTTTGATGAGCCATTGATGTGGTGCCATTTGTTGTCTTACGTGTTCATGTTACTATTCCCGCTTAATTTGTGGCTTTTTAAGAAAACTTGTTTACTTGTTTTATTAACAATAACAATGGTGTTTTGTCATTTTACCCCATCAAAGAAGCACTTTACTACTCGTAGTTGACTGACGGAATTAGTGTGGTCAAATGATCAAACCTATTACGGGTCAAAACCACATGAGTAGGATAAAAAAAAAGTCGAAAAACCTGACAAACCACAAGGATCATTTAAATAATTAACTATTTGTTAAACAAACACCTATTGATTTTTAATTCTTGTTACCCTCGGTTACATTTATCAGACAAACCCATCGATATGATACTTATGTCGTTTTGATGTATCATAGATTTAAAGTATTTTGTCGATTTGTGAAACGATCATTTTCTTATTTCCTTACTGATCTTATTTACACAACAAAAGCCTAAAATGTTACAACGATCTTCAATAACTAAAAATCATAGTCGTCTCATTTGATTTTATATATATAATAAAAGTGGATGGTTAATGCTCAAGATCAATACAGTATTAAATAATATATCGATATCTTCATGTTAAAGTGCAACAAACCACTTTATATATCGAGAACAAAAAGCCTCAAGTGACCATATTCAACCCGTATAGCACATATTCTGAATTCATGGGCAAAAACCGATAATAACACATGGCTAATCCAAATTCATGGGCAGTAACCATACTCGTGACAATATCCGTACGTTATATAACAACAAAACACCATATAGCACATATTCTGAATTGTTAAAATACGATTAATACTCACTTTTGTTGTAAACCTCAATGACATCGTTTAGATAAGCCACCGAGCTATGTTTAACTCAATTTACCACAAGCTTGCTTGACTGGTACCGTTTTCTAAAACACTTAATTCTTTTTCACGTACGATCTTAAGCTCTGTATTTGGTGAGCATGTATAGGTGTGGAATGTAAGAGTGTATAGGATACATTTTGATGATGTTAACTTAGACCTCTCTTTATAGCATGAATGCTAAGCAGGTGGTCATCATGTCTACTACTGTACTAGATTATCAAATCGAAGGTGGAGGTGGCGTTGATTAAAGGAGAGGCTTAATAGCTAAGGAATTTACACAGCATCTTAAAGGGAGGTGATTTGCACACTCCCAAAAATGATTGGCACACTCAAAATGTGAGTGTGTTCACACTTATACCCTTACAGGATAAGAATAAGTCCAAACAATGTGAGGGTATAAATGTCAACACACTCAAAATTTGAGTGTGCCAATCATTTTTTAGAGTGTACAAATCACCTCTCCATCTTAAATGTCTTTACTCATTTAACCTTTTTACTTTTGGTGATAAGATACTTTCGAAAGATTCCATATTTTTTTATTATTTTTTTTCCTTCTTTCTTGAAAGGCAATATCTATACTAAATGTAACCTATACAAAGAGTGTATAGTCAAACTTTGAATAGTGAAATCTTGAAGTAAAAGGTGAGAGAAATGCATAGTGTAATTAATATTCTTATTAAAATACCCCATAACTTAAAAGTATAACAATTATTTCACATTGTACAACCAATTAAAAACATATATATTAAATTAAAAACAACCAATTAAAACACCCCTTACTAAAAAGTACAATAAAATTTTCGCAATTTACAATTTAAACAAGCTACAACATAATCTAAAATATAAAATAATTGAACACACTTATTAATGTTATTTTTAAAACACCCTAAAATGAAAAGTATATGATATTATACACATTATACAAATTAATAAAACATACAAAGCTTCATACAATCTAACAAGTTGATGGTACATATAGTTTTGAAAACTGGACCGGACTAACTGGTTCAACCGGGAACCAGTGTCGCCACCGGTTCGGCTAACAATTAAAAGCCACACGAAAACATATATTTCAAAATGAAGCTATTAATACACATAAAAAACCGGGTTGACCCAAGACACTTCAAACCCGATGGGTTGACCCATTTTGACCCAACCCATCGGGTTGACTCGGTTTAAATCAACCCGTTTTTCGACCAAAACGGTTCAACCGGTTGAACCACCCGGGTCGAACCGGGTTTCAAAACATTATGTTTAATCCCAAAATCTTCAAACTTTTATTATTCTTCGTTTATAACTCATAGACTTTTTTTTTTTTTTATCACTAATTGAATATCTGACATAACAAAACTCGGATCAAATAAGGACATCAATGAACTGACTCTATGACCAACACCAACACTCGGATCAAATAAGGACATCATAAAGTGAATATCTGACATACCGAGACACAACTCCATCATACCAAACCTACCAAACAAAGTGACACTTAAGAGCAAACACCGAGTAGAAAGTATGACACGGGTTGAAACCGACCATGACACACGACCTCACACATGAAAAATAACTCGTAAGAACCTCAAACCACAACGGTTCAAACACACAATCTGACTAAGTGGTATCACTATGAATAGCGAGAACGGTAGATTGAAGATAATACCCCGGAGACGTAAAATACCACCTAATGAAAACCCTGAATCGAACGATTTCTCAAACTTTTGCTTCAATGACCCTCTACTCAAAACACCTGACTCAATAACATTCACGTGACCATCTTCATAACCAGTGAAATATCATCTCACTACCTAACCACCTCACCTCACAATCTCGCTGTCTCCTCCTACATAAACACCTAGACCTCTCATGACTTCACTATCTCCACAACCCTTGCACGACCTCACACCAAAACCATCTCATAACCTCACAATACCTACAACCCAAAACCATCTCAACTCACCATACCCACAATCAAAACCATTTCGCGACCTCACCAAACCCAAATATCACGACCTCACCATTCCCAATACCATCTCATGACCTCACCATACCCACAATCACAACCATCTCGTAACCTCACCATACCTACGACCTAAACCAACTCGCAACCTCACCATACCCACGACCAAAACCATCTCGTGACCTCACCATACCCATGACCCAAACCATCTCATTTCTTGACCATACCCATGAACCGAAGCTATCTCACGGCCTCACAAAACCCACGACCCTTAACCATCTCACGAACACACCATACCTACGACCCAAAACCATTTTGCGGACACACCATTTACCAATCATACCCACGACACAACCTTCTCATGACCTCACCACATTCTCGACCTGAATCACCCCAAAATAGAACCTTAGATATCTCATGAACTCATCATCTCCTCGATATAAACCATCTCAAGAACCTCACCTTCACGAATCACCACGACCAGAAATTGAAAGCTTGATGATAAAACACAAATACGACGACGTAAAGCTTTTCTAACTTACCGGAGAAGACGGACTAACCGATCGATCACTTGCTTGTTTATTATGAAACATGATGGAAGGAACCTCCGGAGGAGAAGGAGGCTCCATATTTTTAGTTTAATAAACTTTTCTTATATATGCCTTATAAAATTAAAATTGCAAAAGATGCTACTAAGTAGAAGTTTACAACAACAATACTAAGATCTGGATTCAACTATGTCGTAACGGAGTATGAAGAGGTGTGATGTATATAGTTACGCTTTTATAGTGTAAAAAAATGTTTTCAGAAAAACTTTTGTAAATTATAGGAAGAAAAATACCACCAAGTAACATCCTTTTAATCCCCAACTCAAGGGTGTCTCAAACTTCGCGGAGACTTAAAAGAAAACTATTATACGAGACCTTATCATAGTACACCTAGCGACGAAACCCTAGGAAATCCATCGGAAAAGGTCTTTAGTGACGACTTTTCAACAGGAAAAAAGTCCCTAACGAGAACCATGCTCGGAAACGCTTAGGGGCTTGGTAGTGGGTGCGGGGAGGCACGGCACGGTGCCCTTCCCCTGCGGGAACACCGCCGTCGGTGCCTCCACACCGCGCGGTAGCCTTCACGCACGGGGAGGGGAGAAAAATTCGAACATTGGGGCTTTGTTACCGTTGGATTGGAACGTTGGGCTTTGTTTTTAAGTTTTTTTTTTCTTGATCTGTGTGTGTTTGTGTGTGTGTTTGTAGCAGCCAAGGAAGAAGACAACCATTGGAGCATATTTTTTTTTTTTTTTTTTTTTTTTTTTTTTTTTTTTTTTTTGGAAATGGGCTTTGTGTATTTTTGAAATGGACTGTGTGTGTATTTTTTGATGAAATAGACTGTGTGTGTATTTTTGGGCTAGTGAAAGAGTAATTTTTTTTGTTAACTATAGTGAAAGAGATAACTTTTATGTTTTTTAGTAATATTATGTAATATTTTTTTAATTTTAATAAAATTTTGAGTAATGCTACACTCACTCACAATTTACAAAAATTTTCCCACACAAATGAGTTGGCATGCATCTTAGCCACTCATGTGAGAGCATTAAATTGACCAACTCTCACATGAGTGGGTAAGATGCATGCCAACTCATTGTGTGGGAATTTTTTTGTAAAATGTGAGTGAGTGTAGCAATTCCCTAAAATTTTAGTCTTTTAATAAATTTTAATAGAATTTAAAAAAGAAAAAAGAAAAAAAAAAGTGAGTGAAGGGTGAGGGGTGTGATGCCAACAAAAAGTGAGTGAGTGAAAGGAAAAATGGGAGGGTGATGTGGCATAAGAGGATTGGTTGTTTGTGAGTGAAGGTTGATGGGGTGAGGGGTGTGTGGCCAACCCCTTAGTGAAAACTTTTCAGACACGTTTTTTTAATATTCCGACAGCAATATTCCCTAGGAATCCCTCCCAAAAGAACCAAAGGTATTGATGAAATTTCCTAGTAATTTCCCGTGGAACTTTACTTTAACTTTCTAGTGATTCTGAATTGCAATTTCATTTCCTAGTGGTTCCCCACCAAATTGCATGTGTTTCCTACGCATTTCCAACGACACAAAATCCTTAAAAGCTTACTAGGAAAAAGTAAACCTTTTTTTCTTCAAATTATAAATAATTATTGAATTTTGATAAATCATTGTTGAAAATAATATGATAAAAAAAAATTCAATAATATATAAATTCAAACAAATTTCAAAGCAACAAACCATCTAGCATATTTGAGATATTCAAACTCATTAGCATGGATCCAAGCTTATACAATGTTATATAAAAAAGTGCTTGTGCAATTACTTGAAGCATCTTTGTAACTAGTCGCGCTCCTTTGGTCTAATTGCTTGCCCTTTAGTTGTTCTTTCAAAATCTTAAGCTGCAAATGTGAGATAAAAAAAAATAATAATAAAAATAATAATAATAATAATAATAATAATAATAATAACTATAAACTTGCATTTTAATAGTAGTCAAACAAGCAATAACAGCAGATTAGCAAAGCCATCTTGCCACTTTGTCACAGATTACTCATTTTGCCCCATATCGATAACCATAAGGGCCCGTTTGGTTCGCTGGAATTCGATGTAATCCGTTGTAATTGTAATTTGAATTACATTATAATCATGTTGGCAAGGTTGCAAAAATCGCGAATCAGTAGTCGGGCGATCGACCACCTTGTGGCTTGTAATCGGTCTAGGTGAGATTAATCGGTGATTAATCGGATTGGCATTATTGACAAAATTTAGTTATTTTCGGCAAGTTTTGTGTATTTTCGGTGAGTTTACGTATTTTCGGGAAGGTATTTTCTAGAAAACAACTTGTAATAGACTTAAACAGTTACTATAAGTTATCAAAATAAGTTTACAGTGAATTTTGGGTACTTCCGGCAAGATTTATAGGTTTTGGGCAAGTTTGACCACCATTGACCGCCGTTGATCATGATTGACCTATTTGTTTGACCCAGTTACATAAATCGACAAGGTCGGTGGTCTTGTAGCACCTAATCGGCGATTAATCGGCCTTGTAGACCTTTTTTTTGCAACACTGCATTGGTTGACAGGATGCATGGAATTGTAATTCAGATTACATTATATTGGTGTTTGGTTTTCAAGGAAATGTAATTGGATTACAACCAATTACATTCAGTGATGTAATTCACATTATATAGCAAACTTGATGGAATGTGTTGAATTACGTTGTACTTCAGATTTTTACAAGTTAAATATTAGTATTTATTTTTTATCCTTATTATTAATTATTATTAATGTATTATTTAATTCTAAAAATAAATAATAATTATAATAATTAGTATTATATTATTACTTTTATATTATGTATAAATATCAAAATATATAATTAATTTTTCCATAATTATTTTTATATTAAATTTATGATTTTTATTTATTATTATATTTATAAAAGTATTATTATTATTATATTTAATATTATATTATTATTATTATTATTATATAATTATTATTATTGTTATTTATTATTGGGTTTTGCTAACCAATGCCAACTGAAGAGAGGTTAATGTCTAATAAATAAACACAAACTTTCCTAATTAACATAAAAATATATTAAATTGTGGTTTATTTGAGTGAAAATCAAGTTAAAATATAGTAATTTATAGTTTATTTAATGTGCATTTAATGCATATTTAATGTAATTTTGTGTTAATTAAGGAAGGGCAAATAAGTATTATACTTGCCACTGTTTTATCTTCGGGGCAGTGAACTTTTTTTTTAGGGTAATTTTCTTTCAAATTCATCCTCTTTAGGGTATTTTGCAAAATTTTTGGACATTTTTGCCTCTCTTAGCTAATACAAGAATTTTTTTCGAAGGGAATAAATGTCACGTATTACCCTAAAGAGGATGATTTGAAAGAAAATTACCCTAAAAAAAAAAAAAAAAAAAAAAAAAAAAAAAAAAAAAAAAAATCGTTACCCAGAAGATGAAACAGTGGCAAGTATAATTTTTTTTTAATAATTTACCCATTAAGAAATGTTGTATTTATTTATTAGACACTAACCTCTGCCTAGTGGGCATTGGTTAGCAAAACCTTATTATTATTATTATTATTATTATTATTATTATTATAAACATCACTTTATTAGAGATTCGAATGATTTACACGAAATTAGTGGGGAGCCGAGATACTAACTGGCCCCCACTCCTCTAGCTATAGCGAAGCTAATTCTACTAAAAATATGAGCAGCAGCACATGCTCCAGTGTCTTGAGTCACCGAGAATCTTCGGATACGCTTTAGTAAGGTCACCGCATCCTTCTCAAGTTCTCCAAAAGAAGAGAATGAGAAGGGGAGAAACCCATATCCAATATCCGCGCATTTAGCCTCGTACTTGACGCGTTTACGTTGTGCGGCTTCAATAACCGCACGACCCGGCACAAAATCAACCATACCGGTTTGCGTCAAGGGTGATGACCATGTCAGATCAACACATACATCAAGCCCACCATCCCACGAGTAAAGTAACATATCTGCTGGACGTAAGGGTTTGTCCCTTTCCCCACTAAGCCCAATATCAACCTCCTTACGAGCCTAAATTTCAGACCGAGAACATATGTCAACAAGAACATCACACACCACGTTATGCCGATGTTTAATACCAATAATACCGGCGCATGATACAGCATGGTCCCCATAAATATCCCTAGTAAAGACCCTGGAACAAGTTGAGCACGGCATCTGAACAGAAAAAAGAGGAACACCTAGCCGATAACACAACACACATCGGTAAGTCCTAGCATTCATAGTCTGTCCCAACCCAGATATTGGAGTCACCCTGAGCCAATCTGAAGTGTAGTCCTCCTTTTGCGAAATCCATAGTGCCATCTGTCTAGAAGATAGGTGGAAGGTAGATTTAACCGTTTGGGTAACACGTGTGAAATGTATATCTGCCAATTTCTTCATGAGTTTGGGGGCAGCGATCTCACTTGGGTTACTCAAAAAGTCAATCTCCATTTTCGCATTAAAAGTACATAAGGCATTCATCAAAGGAAGGACCAGAAGTCACAATACCAGAATGTCGGAGAAGCTTAGTCTGTAAGCTGGCAGATTGAAGTCTAGAAGCAAGGAAAGCGTAGTTCAAGACATCACCTGCAGAATATACACCAAGCCCCCCAAAAGCAAAGGGTAAGGTGGCAAGTCTCCACTGCCAATCACCAAAACCAGGTCCAGATGCAGTGACAATACGCTCCAAAGATGAATGAAGTGCTGCATGAAATGAAACCTCAGCACACTCAAAGACTCGAGGAGAACATGTGCGCATAGAAAAATACAACTTGGAAATACCAGCACATGCATGAAGTAGCAACAACTCACACTCAGGATCATTAAGCTTAGCAACAGCACCCATACGCTCGATGGGTTTAGCAACCCTTTTCGTAACAAGCTCACTACTAAACTCAAAGTCCACACTAGCAGGCCCACCCAGTAATTTAACACCGTGCAAAGGTCGAGAAATATTAGGTGGAAAAACACCCACAAGCCTACTTCTGGGGTCTTCCTTTGGCCAAAAACCTCAGTTTTATCAACATTCAGGTGTAAACCGCAACGAGGTCCATCCATCATAATAAGCTCTAAAACCTTCCCCACGACCAAAGTATCTCCAATAATAGTGCCATCATCCAGATACCAAGCTTGAAGAGAAAGGTTAAAGGAGTCTCTAATCTTACATACCAAAAGATGTAACACTAAAGCAAAAAGAAGAGGTCCAAGTGGATCACCTTGTTGCACACCTTAGTGCGACCATAAAGTATGTTCCCCATTATTATTATTATTATTATTATTATTATTATTATTATTATTATTATTATTATTATTATTATTATTATTATTATAAAACGTCACTTTTCATTGAAAACATGGAAATTACATAAAATTGGAGGGGAGTCTAGACACAATCTGTGCTCCCACTCCTTTTTGAATACAGAAACTAACTCGAGGAAAAATAAAAACACCACTTTTATTATTATTATTATTATTATTATTATTATTATTATTATTATTATTATTATTATCATTATTTATTATAATAATTATAATGTTTATTATTATTATTATTATTATTATTATTATTATTATTATTATTATTATTATTATTATTATTAATGTTTTTCTGAATTACATTACGTTGCAAGCCAACCAAATATAATGACAGATTTAATCACAATTCCAACGCATTAAAATTATTTGAATTACAATTCATTTAAATTACAATTCCTTTTAAAGATCACAATTCCTTCAAAAACATTCTGCGAACCAAACGCACCCTAACAGTTTTACCCTTTAATAAACCTCACGAATTACCTATTTTGTCACCTTTCAAACCAAACAAATTTTACCTTATAATACAATTTTTATATATGCATTGCTAAGCTAATGATTATAAAAGTTATGTCATACCATATGCATAAATTATAAGGTCTGAGGTATATCAACAAGTATTTAGAAAACTTATGACCCATTACAGCCTAATACGACCCCTATAACCTAATATAACCCATTACAACTATTGCAACCCATCATGACTAGTTGGGATCTGTTATGACCCATCACAACCAAATATGACCCATTACAACCCATTTAAATATCTCATGACCCACTAAAGCCGAATATGACCCATTAAAACCCAATATTACACATTTTAACAAAATAAGAAATATTTTAACTGAAACTACATACATCATTTGAATATGCCATACCCGAATGATAAGCATACAAGCTTGGCACTTGTTGTACTCGGTGTAACTGTCATGGCCAAATCGAGAATAATAAAGAATACATGCTAGTCATCAAAATAGTAATAGAGATTACATAATATTGACCAGAATAACAAGAATAACAAATAAGAATTTTTATATATTAGTCATCTGATGAACAATAGTCATCCGAAGAGTAATCGGCTAAATTAAGTTCTTCATCATCATTGTCATTTGAATTATAATTTGTATCTTTAAACTCTTGTTCCTCATCACTAGCTAGTAAATGAGTATTGTCAACATGCATCACCTATGCATACACTACTTTTGTGTGTAACCGGCTTTATACCATGTTGTTTAGAATGGAACTTGTAACCATTAACTCAATAGCCGTCATGTTGTTTAACGTTCCATAGTGGTCCTCGTTCTAGACCTTTAAAACACTCATTGTTGCCATCTAACCTTTCAAAAACCTACATTAATAACAATTTACATAATCAACTAAAAAAACGTTTAAGACTTGTAACTGCTAACTGGTAGTTGATAGAGTATCTAAGATTTAGTTTATACTTACATGTTCCTTGAAACAGTTAGAAAAGTTCTGGTCTCTAGCAGTAGCAAGTGATGCTATATCAATACAAGGATCTCTTTTTGTAATCCAATTATCAAACAAGCTAACAAATGAAACACTTGGTTTGAAAATGGTTTCAGTTATATTTTGGATAATTGTGATGATGCATGGATTGTGGGCTACGCAAAAATTTTTACCTCTCAAGGGATCTTGAGAAGCTTGCAATCCCCACCAGGCAGTGTACTTGACCAATGTAGTATAGTGAAGTGGCAAGTACCAGGGGATTGATCGTTCTCCACAGGGAATAGTGTTCGTTAGGATTGAAAGTAGTTTAATTAGGCCTAGAGGTGAGGGATGATTCTTTTTGTATTTTTATATTTAATGCAAAGCAGGTAAAAATCTCGGTTTTGGAATAAGTGGGCGGAATTAGTTGCTAGTCAACTAACCCAAATAAACTACAAATGCATATAAAATAAAATAACAAGAAAATAAAATAGTTGTGAAACTTATAAGGAGAAAAGCGTGTTTACTTAGACTTCATTACTCCCTAGTTATCTTTTATTGATTGATAAGCTTATTATAGTTGCGTGGGTGACAGGTTGCATTCCTTAATACCATTTGTAGGGCCATGCACAATCTTCCCTAACTCTATAAGCTTCTACCTCTTCCTATGGTGACACGTTTAGTATCCTAACCATGGCCTCCTTAGTAGTCACTTATGTATTAAATACAACAATAATAATCGTAGTGCCATCCGATTCATGTTTCTTAAGACATCAAGCAGGTTACCAAAGGAATTTAGCCAGTTTAATTAAGCCTAACATCGATAAACATTCACCCAACAACAACTAACAATAAACAATCAATCAATAATCAATAACTAGGTTTCATTACATCTAAGCAAACACAAACAAACCTAGCCTAGCATGTTAAATAAAAGACAAGCATAAGATAAAATCAAACAACACATAGACATATTGAATGAGTGAATGATTACTTATCTTCAATGAAACATGGAAGATTCAAGGGTATGAAACCCTTAAAAAGTGCAGGAAGTTCGTACTAGGGTTACACCAAAACTCTCTCCAAAGTTACACACTTTTAATGAAAGAACATCCTAGAATATATATAGAATTTACACTCTGACGGCGTCAGCTTTTAGACTCTGACGCCGTCAACACGCCGCGTTTAGGGTTTTCAGATCACATAGATCTACTTCTGATGCCATCACCTTGTAAGTCGTCCTGGGCCGTCTCTCTTTAGCATTACACCTGACGGCCTTGACTTCTTAACACCTGACGCCGTCAGGTGTTAAGTCTTGAATTCTTCACTTGGGCGTCTGTTAAAGACTGAATCCAACTCCTTTGTCATCAAGTGACGGCGTCAGCTTATAGCTCCTGACGCCGTCAGGTAGGATTTCCAGCATGCCTTATAGACTTTGTCGTTTTCTTCACTTTTATGCTCCAAAAACGTCCAAAATGCAATGTTTTCCAGAATTCCTCCCAAAAGTACCTAAAATGACAAAAGAAACGATTTAAGGTAATATTTGATTATAAAATCACGATTTAGGGCTTAAATGACCCCCTAAAAGCGTAACACTTTTCGCCTCATCATGTGACAATAATAGTCTTTGATATACATGTTGCATGGTTGAACCTCTTGACAGTTAAATGATACATACCTAAGAGCCTTGTGCCTCTCGAAAAGTGTCAAGGATACTTCTTCCCCTTTCTTGTTAAATAATCTAATACAACCAAGTTGTTCACAGTTCTCTTCCTAACATTACTGTAAGTAAAAACCCAAACATAGTTACGATTAATCTCCACGGTTAAGAGAGTGAACATTTCATTTATTTTCTACAATTATAAGTGTGTAAAATCTACTATTTTATAAGTTTTTTTCACACTTATAAATATAGTTTATTTTTACACATAAGGGTTGTGGAAAACTAGAAGGGGGGTTGAATAGTTTACCGATTAAAATCTTTTTAACTTGTTAAGTTAGCTTTGAAACTTTCCGTTTGATCAAAGATATATACACAAATATAATATATAACATGCAAGTAAATGAAAGAAACGATCAAACCACAACACGAGTATTTATCGTGGTTTGGCTACAAGGACTCTTTTTCCTTGCCCTACGTCCACGCCCCGAGTATCCAACTCGAGAGTTTCTTTCACTAGTCAACAAGCTCCTTTCACCGGCAGAGAAAACCTTACACGTCGCTTATACTTTTACCGACACAAAGCTAGATGTCGACTTCTTTACCAAGGGTACAACCACTCCCGTTAGTTCTTTTACAAGGGTACAACTACTCCCGATACACTTTGTATTTTGAGGACTAAAATACTAACCGATCACTACTGAAAATACACAATCAAATGAAGTGTAAACTACACAAGTCTACACAATGCTAAGCTAACAAGTCTTGCAACGTTGTGTTGAATACTTGTTACTTTTAGTAAGCTCGTGAATCTCTTTGCTACAAAAAGAAACTTCACATATGAAATGTTAAGAGGTTGGATGAAAGAATGAATGTGTGTGTAAAATATGATATAAAGTGATAAGCCAAAATTCAACTTGTGGCTTGATATTTATAGCCAAACCTTCTGCAAGTCTGGCGGATCAGGCGGACCCCTCAGAAGGGTTTCGCCCGTGTACCTCCAGGGTACCGCCGGGCTTGTAGTTGGTTTTGCAATAAATCTTGCAAACCAAACAAAGTCACATCTCATTACTCTTGCAAACCAAACAATGTCACATCACATAATATCAAGTCAAACACTAAACTTGCAAGCAACATCTTAGTAAGTCAAACACACATCTTTCCATAAATGTATAATGACAAAACTTGCCATAAATGTGATGTGAAAATTCTATTTTTAGGAAATAAAAAGTGTTGTGTTTTATGAAATGTAAAATATAGCAAAAGTCTAGTTTATGCAAGTCTTTAAAACTAAGATTATGTTTTACTTAGAAACTAAAGTTTACATTTGTCATTAACAAAACTTAGCGAAGATTGTAAAATATAAATAAAGTTTTTAGGCGATATTTGTATTAACAATCTCCTCCTTTTTGTTGATGACAAAACATAAACTTTGTTTTTAAGTAACTCACAAAATCTTGGTTTTTAAGACTTAAAAAAAATTAATATTAAACTTGTTTTACTTAAGTTATGATAATCATATTAAGTTTTGAAAGTTTAATATATTTCTCCCTCTTTTTGTCGAAACAAAAAGTAGAGTAGCGAAGCGGAAAAATGCACTTGCTCCCCCTTGCTTGTTACTCCCCCTAAAAGGAGTGCCAAGATGGGAAACATGGATTTTGGATCCTACAAAAAAATGGTTAGTTGGTGATATATATAGTCAAGCTTGTAGTTACCACACACATTGCAACCACAATGACAACACAAAAGTGATGAACCAACAATGCACGAAAGTAAGTAGAAAGAACTACCATTCCAAGTAAAATTTTGACTTATAAAAGTCAAAGGACAAGAAATGGGTAAAATTCTTCTACTTCTAAAAACTTAAAAAAATAACCAGGAAAGAAAAATAAACGCCTATTTTCCTAAATTGGGGCAAACGGCCTCCAAATGATTGTCTAGGACTTGTTTGGGTAGGAAAGAGCATCCAAACATTCAATGACGTGTTGGAATGCAAACTGGGTTTCATCTTGGAGTTGGTGAAGCAACATTTTGATGCTTGCACCCATTTGCTCACAATTTGAGCAAACATGGGGATGAGTGGGTGGAAATGTGTTGGTTTTGGTGTCTTGGTTTAAGGGTTGGTTGGTTTTTGGTTCTTGGGTGGATGATGGGTTTGGTATTGAATCAAGCAAGGTGGTTTGAAATTCCATTGCTTGATGGAGGTGGTTCTCAACCATGCTTTGTATATCCTCATATGAGGGAAAGAAAGATTCAAAGGTTTGGGCTTGAGAATGTGGTGGAGTTGGGTGATCATGGTTTTCAAAGTTCGGTTCTCCATAAAGAGGACCATGGATGTCATTGTAGATGGGGTGAAACAACAATGGTTTGGGTTGATGGTATACTTGTTGTGGTGGTTGGGTGTGGTTAAAAAGCTCATTTTGGTCAAGAATTGACTTTGGTGAAAAAGGTGGTGGTTGTGAAGGTCTTGGTGGGAGATCATTTAGATCTTGGACAAAAGGGTGTGGTGATGTGGGAGGAGACCCAAATAACTCCATAGGTTCCATTTTGGGTAATGGTGATGGTGATGAAGTTTTGGATGGTTGGGTTGGAGCACTTGGTGGACTTGGGTCAATGGGTGATTTAGTAGGTGGTGGAGTGAGCTCATTGGGTTCATTTGGTGATGGTGATGGAGATGCAAGGTTCAAAAAGTGTTCATTTTTTATAGGTGATGTGAATTCATCCGAAGATGAGGAGCTTAGGTTGATGGGTTGATTAGACCATAGTGATTTAACACTTATCCGGGCGGTTTTCCGGATGGGTCTTGATGGTTGAGAGGTAATTGTTGACTTAGTCATGGTGAAAAATGGTTTAGAAGTTTCAAAAATTGTGGTGAAGAAGGTGTGATTTGATAGTGTTTAGGATGGCTTAATTTATAGTGTTGAAGGATTATGGAAAGGAGTGTTTGGATTTGATGTTAGTCCATACAAAAATGGAGGTTTCTAATGATTTGGAAAACTAATTGTGGGTTGTCAAATCATGGAAGTCAATCCAATGAAAATGGTGAAGTGAGAAGACAAGTTTTGCACTAAATGCTTAGTGGTTTTGGTGGATTTGTTGGAGTATAAATCTCAGGGATTTCAAGGATCCTTTAAAAGGGTTCCTTCCTTTATGTGCGAGGGGTCCTTGAGGTTGTTATGGCAAATTTTGAATTTTGGCGGGAAATGGTTTTGGTTAAGTGTGTGGAAGAAGGAGTACCCTATTATGCTAAACACATTGCAAGAAATGGGTTTCTACCTAAAAGGATTGAATTTTGGTGTTTTGATGTTGAATTGAGGAAAATAGAAACAAAAATTCTGCAGGCTGTTGGCGGCACCCTCAGAATACACAGGCGGAACCCATTTGAGGGTGCCGCCTGGTCCGTTGGGCCATTTCTGGAATTCCTAGAAATTGCACTGGCGGAACCCAATTTTGGGTACTGCCAGATCCGCCAGAGCTTCAGAAATAGGCAGTCCGCGTTTTTGACCCACGAGACGATTTTCAAAATTTTCGAAAACTCCTAAAATCAAAAATATAATGCATATCTGGTTAGGAAATGCAAAAAATGAACATGTAAACACTCATATCATATGACTTTGACCGGGGGCTAGCGATATTCCCTAAACTTAGTAAAAATGTTATAAGCTTGAAAATTTGACAACTTGCTAAAAGTTGTCTTCCTGCATCAAAGTTAGATGAAACATGTTCCAAATATTATCAAACATTGTACCAACCTACAAATACATCATAAGCATTGTTTAGACAACCAAATTTATTCAAGTAGCACCTAGTGCCAAACACTCCTACACACCCGCACTCATTGACGATTAATCTTGTTCTTGACCTTTCCAAGGAATCTTCCAAGATTCTTGAACATCCCCTTTGTTTGCTTGAACTCCGCCGACTCATTTGGAATATCCGGAAGTTGGGATAGGTATTCGAGAGGTGGGAGCCTAGAGTTTGGAAAATTGTCATCTTCACTCATTGAGGAAGATGATGATGAGGTAGGAGGATGAGGACGTTTTCCTTGGGCTTTGTAAACTCTCTTATCACTAAGTGGGACAAAGGTGTGTGGAATGAGAGTGTAGTCAAGACAAAGACCATTTGGAGTTGGTGGAATGGGTGAGATGAACCTAAAGAGATGGGTCAAGAGCATTCCATACGGCATAGCCGTTGTGCCATGCACGGGAATGTCGGCCATTCTCTTGGCCATGTAGTAGGCAAGGTTGAAGGGTTGCCTAACGGACAAGGAGTAGAGCATGTAGCAAAGGCAAAGGTTGATATGATCTCGGTTTCCTATTGTGCTAATGACATTGGCTCTAAGGACTTCCTCCCATTTCTTGAATTGGGGCTTAAGTTCATTCATTTCCATTCCATATGGGTCCTTATCGACCTCATTTCCCGAACGGGTTCTCCTAGTGTTGGTGGTCCTAACAAAGAGGTGGTCACGGAGTACATCTTTTGAGACAAGGGGTGTGTCATAAGGATGGATACGGTCTTGGAGGTTGTCAAGAGTTGAGAGGGAGTGCAAGTCGGAATAGAGGCAAGTACCACGGTTTGGGACACCTATGATTTGAGCAAACTCCTCAAGAGTGAAGGAGTATTGATGACCACTAACCCTAAAGTTGATAGACATATGACCATAATCATCCGTGGAGAGGACAGAGGATGCATATAACTCTAGAATGAACCTAGGACAAATAGGCTCGTCGATATTCAAAAGACACTCAAAGTTGATTGTGGCAAATTCGGCATAAAGGTTTGTGCCTTCTAGGAAAGACGGGTCAATGGTTCTACCCTCATGGACATAGTGTTTTTCTAGGGCTTTGAAAATGTTTACTTGGTTTGGGGTAAGGCCTTTGGTTTTGTGGTGTTTTGGTAGGTACTTAATGGTGTCCTTGTGGTCGTAGTGGGTTAGAGGAGGCATGATGATTCCTAGAACAACAAAATTTCACATTTTAGTTTACGTAAACCACTATTATAATGTAGATGTTCTAGTGTGTGCCTATGTGAAAACAATGTGGAGGTGCGGTTATCTTGACTCATTTTGATGTTTCAAAATCGTTTTATGCAAGTTTTGTTATAAAACAAAAGATAACCCAAATGCTCCTAGTTCAATGTAGCTTCGTTTGAATGTACCCGAAAATACATATTGGTTATGTATTCCCTTTAGCATTCAAGAGACATTATGCAAGTGATGTTTTAAACATAACGTTTTGATTTTGTATTCTCAATGTGAGACGAAAAAATATTTGTCCTACTTGTGAGAAATTTTTGGAGGGATTTGACATGGGGTGTTTTAGCAAACATGTTTATACTAATTAAGGATGCAATTCCAAACTATGGGAAACACCTAATCTTATGCATGAGTTTTTCAAGTTAATGCATAACCCCAAGTTTTTGTTTTTGTGCAAGAAATAGAATTCCTAGACTCAGATCAGGATTGTAATCATGTTTAGAATACTTACAATGATGATTGATTTGCAATGTAAATGAATGGAGGACCAAGAATTCGCAGTTTGGAAGTGGTGATATGAGATAATGGGTGTTTGGTTTAATATAAACAAAGATTTTGATTCTGCAGGTCGGCGGATACGGCGGACCCCTGAAATGGGTTCTGCCCATTATGTCTGAGGGTTCCGCCGACCCTGCTAAGAAAAATAGTTATGGATTTATTTTTATTTTTGTGATTTTTGTCTAATGTCCAGAACTATAATGTAGGTTCCATGAGTCCTAAGCCTAGCCTAAGAAGGTTAAAAGGTTCACGTTTAAGGGGTTTTGTGAGAATGTCGGCTATGTTGTCTTCGGAAGAAACTTTCTCAATTGAGGTATTTCCTTTTTGAACGTTGTCACGAAGGAAATGATGACGGATTTCAATATGTTTGGTACAAGCATGTTGAACCGGGTTTTTGCTAAGATCAATGTCACCTTTGTTGTCACAAAGAATTGTGATGTCGTTGAGTTGAATTCCGTAGTCGACAAGAGCTTGCTTCATCCAAAGAGCTTGTTGACATGCCTTTCCGGCCGAAACGTACTCGGCTTCCGTTATTGAGATAGCAAGAGCCGTTTGCTTCTTAGAGAACCATGAGGTGAGACAATGTCCAACAAAAGTACAAATACCACTTGTACTTTTTCTATTGACATAGTCACCGGCATGATCCGAGTCGGCATACACTATGGTGTCTATTCCCGTTCCTTTGGGATACCATAAACCTAAATGTGTAGTGCCCTTAATATACCTAAAAATCCTTTTAACGGCTTCGAGATGGGTAGTTTTAGGATCTTCTTGAAAACGAGCACATAGACAAACACTAAACATAATGTCGGGTCTATTAGCCGTTAGGTAAAGTAGACTACCAATCATACCTCTATATTTAGTGCTATCTACGGATTCACTTTCCTCATCCTTGGTGAGTTTAGTTTCCGTGGACATGGGAGTTTTGATAGGTTTCGAATCTCCTAATCCAAATTTCTTAAGCATGTCCTTAATATATTAAATTGGTTAAAGAAGATACCATCTTCTAGTTGTTTAATTTGGAGTCCTAGGAAAAAGTTGAGTTCTCCCATCATACTCATTTCAAACTCGTCATGCATGATTTTTGAGAAATCCACACATAATTCTTGACAAGTTGATCCGAATATAATGTCATCAACCTAGATTTGGACTATGATAATATGTGAATCTTTCTTCTTAGTGAAGAGAGTATTATCAACTAAGCCCATGGTATACTTATGGTCAACTAGGAATGTTTTGAGTCGATCATACCATGCTTTTGGAGCTTGCTTAAGTCCGTAAAGAGCCTTTTTAAGTTTGTAAACATGATTTGGTTTTTCAAAATCGATGAAGCCCGGTGGTTGAGCAACATACACTTCTTCATTAATGACTCCGTTTAGAAATGCACTTTTGACGTCCATTTGAAAAAGTTTAAAATTGTGTGCACATGCATATGCAAGTAAGATTCTAATTGACTCGAGCCTAGCAACCGGAGCAAAAGTTTCATCATAGTCAATGCCTTCTTGTTGGTTATATCCTTGTGCAACTAGCCTAGCTTTGTTTCTAGACACAATTCCATTTTCATCCATTTTATTTCGAAATACCCATTTTGTTCCAATTATAGTTTGACTCTTTGGTTGAGGAACTAATGTCCATACATCATTCCTAACAAATTGGTTTAACTCTTCTTGCATTTCAATTACCCAAGATTCATCTTTGATGGCTTCATTAATATTTTTAGGTTCAATGGTTGACACGAAACAAAAGTAGTTGCTTTCATTTTGAACTTTTGACCTTAGTGTTCTTTCGTTAATATTGCCAATGACACCATCTAATGGATGACTTTTAGATTCTTTGACATTGACAAGTTCTTTGTTTAATAGTTCATCTTCTTTGTCATCATTTAAAATTTCTTGATTTTCTATTGCTTGACTTTCAACGAAGTCATCATCTACCAAAGGTGATGTCTTAGAGGGAGGTAGATTCTCGTCAAATGTTACGTTCAACGATTCCTCGACTCTTAAGGTTTCTTTGTTCAAAACAATGTATGCTTTACTATTTTGTGAATATCCAAGAAATACACCTTCATAATACTTTGGGTCAAATTTGGTGAGATAATCCTTGGTGTTAAGAATGAAACATTTACTCCCAAACACTCTAAAGTATCCTAATGTAGGCTTTTTACCTTTATATAGTTCATAAGGAGTTATATTAAAAAATAGTCTAATTAATACTCGATTTAAAATGTACGTTGATGTGTCAACGGCATTACACCAAAATTTTTGTGGAATGTTTTGTTCATTAAGCATTGTTCTACTCATCTCTTGCAATGTTCGGTTTTTACGTTCTACTACACCATTAGATTGAGGAGTACGTGGAGCCGAAAAGTTATGAGTTATTCCATTATTATCACAAAAGTTTCCAAATTGAAATTCATTATCAAATTCACGACCGTGATCCGTTCTAATAGACACAATATTAGACCCTACTTGATTTTGAATTTTCTTACTTAGAATTTCAAATTTATCAAAAGCTTCATTTTTACTTTTCAAAAATTTTGTCCAAGTATATCATGAGTAATCATCAACTATGACCAAAGTGTAGAAGTTACCTCCATAACTTTGTATAGCGGATGGACCAAATAAATCCATATGCAAAAGTTCTAGACACCTAGATGTAGAAACCAAGTTTTTAGCCTTATGGCTATTATGGACTTGTTTACCGACTTTGCAAGCATCACAAAAGTGTTGGTCATATTTCAACTTAGGTAGGTTTCGAACTAAGTCTTTGGAGGAGAGGTTTTGGATTAGTCTCATGTTAGCGTGTCCTAAACGTCTATGCCACAAAGTTGAAGATTCGTCTAATGAGGTAAGACAAAGTTTGTCTCTAGATGTTGGATCCATCTTCATGACATATATGTTGTTCTTAAGGACACCTTTGGCTATGGTTATACCATCTTTAAGTATTTTACTTCCGTTTTCACTAAAAAGAACATTATACTTATTACGACAAAGTTGACTAATACTAAAGAGATTAAAACCTAAGTTATCAACATGAGCTACATCATCTATAAAAAGGGAGTCATGAGAGATTGTACCTTTTCCGATGATTTTGCTCTTAGCATTACTACCAAACGTAACATTACCTCCGTCACATTTGTGAGAAGATGTGAAGAGGCTTTTATTACCCGTCATGTGCCTTGAACAACCGCTATCTTTAACCCATTCATCCAGTTCCAAACAAACTTTGAGGCACACCTATTTTATGAAAAACACTCAAACATTTGGTCCCCAATTTCTCATGGGTCCATTTTGGTTAAGCATACCATTAATTTGTTCCAAGTATGAAAATAGAGCATAAGGGTTCCATGGCATGTGGTTTGGAGTTTGGTAATTTCTAGGAGTGTTTTGGTTCCAAACATGTTGGTAGTTTGGTCTAGCATTGAAGTTGCTCTTTGGAAAGAGGCGTTTGGGAATTGGAGTCTTAGGTCTTGGTTGAGTAGTTTTAGCTCTAAATTCATTTTTACTAAATCCTACTCCAGTTTTAAACACAGGTTTTGTTCCATTTTTGTATGTAACTTTAACAAATTTTGAACGATCCGAAGTGGATGGAGTTACTGCTGCAGCAGACCTGGCGGAACCTTCGAGACCAACGGGCGGAACCCTAAATTGGGTTCCGCCTGATCCGCAGGCTGCTGTAGCAATTTTATTTGTTTCTTGTGCAATCTTTTCTTGTTTCATTTGACCCTTTGAAGTTTATATTTTCGTAAATCCTAGTCCTGTTTTATCAAAGGGTGACTTTTGAAGTTTCATAATTTCATCCGCATAAGAAATGCTCTTATCGAACTTCTTAAACTTTGTGGTTTGTTTTATTAGATCATTTTGAGTAATTTTGAGTTTCTCAATTTCTAGTTTAAGCTCTTCACATGATTTTCAAGGTGTGTCAATACCTTTACTCTTTTCTAATCTCTTGGCTTTTTCTTTTAACTCATAAACTTTATTTTCTAAAAACTCCTTTTTAGTTTTCAAAAATTTATTTTTGTTTATGATTTTTAAGCTCAATTCACAAAGTTTGTTATATTCTTTTTGTAAAGTGTCATCATCAATAGAGGAGTAAGATGAGTTGGATAATACCTCATTTGAGTTGTGAGCCATGAGAGCAATATCGTCATTCTTTGGCTCATCGTCATCTCCTTCATAGTCACTCTAAGCACCACCCACAAAAGCTTGTTGAGGTTTGCTCTTGGGTGGTGTTAGACATTCTCCTACAAGATGACTTGTGTCTCCACACCTATAGCATTTTCTTTCTACCTTTCCTTTCCTATCATCACGATCTTTTCGGAAAGTTTTTTTGTCATCTTTAGGTTGCCTTACAAACTTTCCTCTTCTACGAAAGAACTTCTTGAAGTCTCTAACGGCCATAACATATTCCTCATCATCACTATCCGAAGTAGATTCTTCATCATCACTTGATTGGACTCTAGCTTTCAAGGCAATGGACTTAACTTTTTCTTTCTTGCCTCTAACTAGTTCCGAATCTTTTTCCATTACCATTTCGTGAACTTTGAGGTTTCCAATTAGCTCATCAAGTGACATGCTTGAAAGATCTTTGGATTCTTCAATTGACATCACTTTTGCTCTCCACTTCGGATGGAGTGCTCTAAGAAATTTCCTGACAAAGTTCTTACTACAAAAAGATTCGTCAAGTGCTTTAAGTGAAGTAATAATAGTATTAAATCTAGCAAAAGCATTATCAATAATCTCATCTTCGGAGATAACAAATTGTTCATATTGTTGAACAAGAAGATCAATTTTGCTATCTTTAACTTGTGAGTTTCCTTGATGAGTGACAATTAAAGATTGCCAAATATCTTTGGCGGTTTTACACAAAAAGACTCTTTCATATTCTTTCTTAGGTAAAGCATTGTAAAACATCATTTTAGCTTCATTATTTTTACCTATTAATTTCTTTTGATCATCATCTTTAATGTTAGTAACTACGTTATCACCATCAATGATTATATACCACAAATCTATATCTTTAGATTCCACGTAAGTTTCAAAATGGTTTTTCCAATATATAAAACCATTTGCTTCAAAGAGTGGTGGTCTTTGCATAGATTGCCCTTCTTTGTAATTTTCAAAATCCATGGATTGTTTCAAGTTTTAAAACACAATATATTTTAAAAGCTTGAGTAAAGTAGATCTTGAAGCCAATTGTGGAAAACTAGAAGGGGGGTTGAATAGTTTACCGATTAAAATCTTTTTAACTTGTTAAGTTAGCTTTGAAACTTTTCGTTTGATCAAAGATATATACACAAACACAATATATAACATGCAAGTAAATGAAAGAAATGATCAAACCACAACACGAGTATTTATCGTGGTTCGGCTACAAGGACTCTTTTTCCTTGCCCTACGTCCACGCCCCGAGTATCCAACTCGAGAGTTTCTTTCACTAGTCAACAAGCTCCTTTCACCGGTGGAGAAAACCTTACACGTCGCTTATACTTTTACCGACACAAAGCTAGATGTCGAGTTCTTTACCAAGGGTACAACCACTCCCGTTAGTTCTTTTACAAGGGTACAACTACTCCCCGATACACTTTGTATTTTGAGGACTAAAATACTAACCGATCACTACTGAAAATACACAATCAAATGAAGTGTAAACTACACAAGTCTACACAATGCTAAGCTAACAAGTCTTGCAACGTTGTGTTGAATGCTTGTTACTTTTAGTAAGCTCGTGAATCTCTTTGCTACAAAAAGAAACTTCACATATGAAATGTTAAGAGGTTGGATGAAAGAATGAATGTGTGTGTAAAATATGATATAAAGTGATAAGCCAAAATTCAACTTGTGGCTTGATATTTATAGCCAAACCTTCTGCAGGTCTGGCGGATCAGGCGGACCCCTCAGAAGGGTTTCGCCCGTGTACCTCCAGGGTACCGCCGGGCTTGCAGTTGGTTTTGCAATAAATCTTGCAAACCAAACAAAGTCACATCTCATTACTCTTGTAAACCAAACAATGTCACATCACATAATATCAAGTCAAACACTAAACTTGCAAGCAACATCTTAGTAAGTCAAACACATATCTTTTCATAAATGTATAATGAAAAAACTTGCCATAAATGTGATGTGACAATTCTATTTTTAGAAAATAAAAGGTGTTGTGTTTTATGAAATGTAAAATGTAGCAAAAGTCTAGTTTATGCAAGTCTTTAAAACTAAGATTATGTTTTACTTAGAAACTAAAGTTTACATTTGTCATTAACAAAACTTAGCGAAGATCGTAAAATATAAATAACGTTTTTAGGCGATATTTGTATTAACAAGGGTTAATAAACTAATAAAAATATTATGCACTTTTTTAAAGTTTGGAGAAAAAAGTGTGTAGATTGGTCTTTTTATTGTAGTGTGTGTTTTGTGATGCACGCTACATGGCACATTTGTGCGTATGCCACGTGGATGGCCTTTTACACCTAAACAAAAGTTGTAAATCTTTTTCTCTGGATTTCGTGGCCACTTGAATTATCAAAAGCGGAGTTTGTATGAAAGAGTTATGGCCAAAAGAATACAACTATGTCAAAATTATATGGTTATGGACGAAATTCTTTCATCTGAACTCCGCTTTTGATGATTCAAGTTGTCACGGAGCCGTGAGAAAGAGATCTACAAGTATTATTTAGGTGTAAAAATGTCATCTACGTGGCACAACACACAACTGCACCTCTAGCGTGCGCGAGAATAAACATTTTTGTAATGTAATAAATTTTGATTCAATTTTGTAAACTTTAATGTCTTACTGATTTACTCTGGCTCCCAATCAAGTATTATCTTTACCATTTAAATTTATTTGATTTATGTAATTTATAAATGCTACCAATCAAATATTATCTTTATCATTTAAATTTATTTGATTGATGTAATTTATAAGTGAACAATTAGTCTAAGTATTATCTTAACCATTTCTTGATTGTAATTTATTCGTGAACAATTAGTTTTCCTCATAAAAAAATAAAAACATGAAAAATGACTATGTTTAAGAAGACATATTAAATTTGTTTTAACAAGTAATAGATGAGATATTTCTTAAGTAATTTACTTAAATGTACATGATTTAACTGATATATCACGTCAATTATTTTGAGATATTTTTCATAACCAACCCAAAATATATCTCTATGCATATATCTGGTACGGTTTGAATTTAAGGTTGGGTGTCGTAGCGACCGCGATTCTCACTGTCGATTCAGTGTCACATCAACTTTTCAGTACCACCAACATCATCACAAACATAATGTAAAACACAACCAACATCACCACCAAAACATACCTCACTTAAACACAAACATATCCCGCAATACACTCACTCACACACAAAAATAAAGAAAAATATTGGTAGTTCAGACGAGCAACTAGTGCTCAAAACTGGTCCAAGATGCGTCGAAAGAGGGTATTTGCTTTAAGCAAGACGCGTCAAGGGAGGTGGAAGACACGTTCTTCTTCCCCTATTACGAAAAGCCTAACAACTTTTGTATGGACATAAAAGCTACTAAATAAAGTAAAATTACTTATTATTCAAAGTGTTGAAAGTTGGAGCGAACCGGCCGCTTCAGCCGGTGAACCAGTTTAATGGTTCCCCAGTTTGAAACCCCCCCCCCCCCCCCCCTCCCCCCCCCCCTAAATTATCAATTTACCTATAAACATTAAAGGAACTTAATCCATTTACATCATTACTTCACCACTTTGGCTCAAAACTTTCTTTACCCAAAATCCCCAAGTTGACTTACATGAACCCTAATCTCAAATATGCAAATACATAAAAAAGTTATGCATACTTACTTGAGAGGATTATAGCTAGGGGCATATTTCTTGGATTGGAACACTAATTCACCTTCAATTTATCGCTTGGAATTTATCTCATCCCTTCTTATCTCTCGTCTCATAAACACACCACAAACTTTTGGAAAGCGTTAGAAAAGTCAAAAGATAATGACCTAACAGAAACGCTGGTACATCTTTGCTAAATTGACACTTTTGGTCCCTCAAGTCTCAATCTCCTAATAATGGCCTCAATAACTTTGTATACCCATATTACTTTAACACTTGACTTTTAGTTTGACTTTTCACTTAAACTTATTGACTAATCAATCGTAACAGGTTTTCAAATACATAAATATAATATCATGCACAAAAATAAAGAAAAAGAAGTCAGTCGTTCAGACGACCGACTTTTGCTCAAAACTGGTCCAAGATGCGTCGAAAGAGGGTGTTTGTTTTAAACAAGACGCGTTGGTTCGTTTAAAAACCAATATAGTATATATATATATATATATATATATATATATATATATATATATATATATATATATATATATATATATATATATATATATAAGTATTCTCCAAGGAAATCCGAAAGAAATACGAATGACCCCGAGGTAGTAGTCCGTGTGAAGGTGTGAATGGAAAAGTGAGAATTGGATTTATAAAACATGTAGTGAAAGTGAAATAAAGGGGAATAGGGATTCTAATCTAAAATAAAACTTAAACGCAAACTAAATGGGTACGGGAAACAATTAAAGGCAAAGGGAAACTTAATTACACAAAACCAGGGATAATCCCGAGTCTTATAAAACTAATTACTTAGGGGAAAAAGGCTACGGGTATCAACTAAATTTTATAAAGTCCTAAATGTAATTAAAAGCTTTTTAGAAAATTAAAAATATTTTTTTATGCTTTTTATTTAATTAAAAATGAATTTAAACTCTTTTTGTATTTTTAAAATGATTTAAATTGTAAATAATTATGAAAAGTAACTTGAAAAGTACAAATTTAATTTTGAAAAATCTAAATAAACTGAAAAATATTTTTGAAATTAAAATGAAATTTATTTTTGATTTTTCTGATTTATTATGAATTAAAAAGGATTTAAAATGATTTAAAAACTAATTTAATTGAAATAAATAGAAAAAGGACTTAATTAATTATAAATTTTTTTTGGAAATTCAAAAATATTATTTAAAACCTAGGAAAAATAAAAGTGGCAGTTTCCTAAGTCCTAATAAGCAGAAGGGCTGAAAAGCAGTTTCAATAAGTGCTTATTAATAAGCTAATAAGCACTCAGATACACAAAAAGCTCATGAACAGTGCAGGCAAAATGTATAAGCTCAGAATAACTCAGGACAAACAAATAAGCACACAGAATCAGCCAAGAAACACTTATGCAGCTTATACCTAAAGACAGAAAAGGGTGCTCAGGTACCCTACTTTAATCAGTTAAATAAGCAATCAAATAAGCCAATTATTGCAAAACTAGGGGGCAAAGGCTAGTCTACCAAGCTGAGAACCTAAAAACACCAAAATCCCTAATTTATACTAACCAATTGAAACCTAATTTAAGCCTAGAACAGGTGTCAAAAACTGGTTTCACACCTAATTTTGAAAAGAACAGTCTAGAGGGTACTATTGCAGGTCTGATTTTAGCAAGCTAATGGTTTTGAAAATGATTGAGACTGATTTTTTAGCAAGTTTAAACTGAAAATTATCCACAAAATCAAATTCAAGCAATATGGGAGCTTATAGATGCCTAAAATGAGCCCTAGTTTAAGCTTGTTTGGATAGATTCATCACACTAGGTTGACTTTTTATTGCATAACTAGTTTGACCTAAATGATTTTCTACTGATCCTAAATGATTAATAATGATGAAATAAGCTATTATGAGATTGATTTGAGCTAAATTGCCAATAAACACACCTAGGAGATATATGATGCAATCTAATAAACCTAACAGTTAAGCAAATTTGATGATCAAACCATTATTTTGACTTTTGCTATGTAACCAGTGTATCTTATGATTGTTTTAACCTAAATATACCTTATGTAATCTAAATATGCAGAGAACACAAAAATGAAACCACAAGAATAGCAAAAATCATTTAGAACCAAAAACTCCTTAAAGAGGCAGTTTACACTATTACTATGATTTTTAACCTTAACCTAACTGATTTCTTAGTTTAAACAAATTACCTCTATCTAATTTAAGCCTAATGAAGCATACAAAACAATAGATAACAATAAGATCATGAAAATGTAGATTACACTACTTATGCAATTAACTTGGATATTTATAAAGCAATCTATAAAACTACTACAAGTAATCAATAAAGCTCTAAAACATAAACATGAACAACAACTAATCAGCAAACAAGCAAATACAACTAAGATTTAAACTAAACAAGCAGATAAGTATAATAAGGTTGAAAAATCAAAATGAGAACTTACAAAATGCACCTCAGCTCAAACAGAGGTGATCATTTGATCAAAGCCTATCTTTAGATAGGCCCAAACAACACCATGAAACTCTGATTCAACCACCATTTCACCATAAGAACCTTGGTTTGACTTTTGTTGACCAAATGGATATAGGAGATTTGGATCTGTTTTAAGCTATACTACAAACTCACAAAAGCTAGAAAGCTGATATGAGCTTAAAATTACTAAAATAGCTTGGATGCAAGCCGGATTTAAGTACAACAAAACATATTTTTGGATTTTTTTTTTTAGATTTTTATATTTTTTTGGTATTTTTTTTTATAAAAGATGAGTTAATTCAGTAACAAGTTTTATAAAAGCTTAAGAAGGATAAAAAAGGGTTTAATATACTAAAAATAAGCTGGTCTAACTACTTTTAAGCTACAATGTAAACTAAGTACAGGATTTGAACACGGATTAAAAAGATTAAACTAAAGCTTTTATTAATAAACTAAGATTACATTAGACTAAGAATGCAATTCAGAAACCATTTTGACAACATTTTCTTAACTAAAAACTACACACCAAAATGAGAGGTATAAGGTCCTATTTATAGCAGATGAGGGGTGAGCTAGGGTTTTCTCTCAGAAGGATCTAGAAGCTAATTCTTGGCCATTCTTTCTCAATCCTTATCACCATGTCGACATCCATCTCATCCTTAGCCTTATGATTGATTCTTATCTTGTTTCCACGCACCAATAAGGAAGCTAGGATCCTCCACGTGTACTGGGATATGATGACATCCATCTGACATGTCAGGCTTCTGGAAGGTTTAAAACCTCGTACTAAGCATCTTGGGTGAAAGTGATGGGAGCAGGGTAAATATTTTAGGGGAGAAGCACAATAAACGTAAAAGGGCGCGTTAAGTTTTTTTTATTGTTTATAATTGGGGGTTTGACTGGTGTTGGGTGTGTTTGACAGGGTATAAGTGGTAGGCCGGGTTGAGGAGTTATAAGGCGTGGTGGGCTTGTGTTAATATTGGGCCAACAGTGGTGTGTTTAGGATAAATGGGTTTAGTGGGTTGGGTGGTTAAAGGATTATAGGTTTATTTATTATTAGGTTAAAATGATAGTGGATCCGGTTGTTAACTTAGCAAATATCACAAGGACCTATTTTGCATATTCTGAAATTATGAGGACCAAGGCTGCCAATTACCAATAATATTATCTAAGGGCCTTTGTTGACATTCTTTGATTGTTGAAGGGCCATTGTTGTCATATCTCCAAAATATTCTTCAAAAGGACCATTCTTGACAACTTTGGAAGTAGAAGGGCCAAACATGTAATTTCTTCAATCTTTCAACCAGGAACCAATCTTGTCATTTCTGAAACTTTGTTGGGAATAGACTTTATTAATTCAAGTGTCGTCATTAAGTTTTGTAATAGGTTGCAATATTATGTTAGTACGTTAGTGATTTTATATGTTTTTATTAGTTTTATGCTTAGTTTATATGTTTGGTAAAGGTCTAAGGGGCTTATTTTTTAATATTGTCAAAGTTTAGTGAAGCCCTAGTCCTTACCTATAAATACCATTGTATCCCCTCATTTGAGGGTGTTGGTTCTCTAGTTATTACATCTCTTTCATTTTCATTTAAAGAGTTCCTTCCACACACTCTCTCTCTAAACTACTTTCTTTCTCTAGAATTCTATGTGCTTATGTTAAGAAATGGTGACCTAACAGGTGGTATCATTCGCCAAGAGATAATATAGGTTGTTCTAGGTTAGATTTGGTAATAAAAACTAGGATTTAATGGGTTTCTTATGCATCAGACCACTGTTCATCGGCGTTTTAATGAGTTAGTCAGGTTTTTATTGAGTAATTAGGTATTGGAGTTATCGAGTTAGCTTGGTTTAGCGAGTTAGGTTTGTCTGTTTATCGAGTTAGGATTGGTTTAGCGAGTTAGGATTGCATCGAGTTAAACATTTGGCGAGTTAGCCAGAAAATAGCGAGTTAGCTACTACCTTATCGTTTATCGAGTAAGGTTCTTTGTGGTTGATACCTAGGGGTAATTATACTCAATTTATTTCTTGTTTACCGAGTTAGTAGTTTATCGAGTTAAAAATCTTATCAAGTTACAAAGTCTTACCGAATTAGCTATCTTGCAAACTATATCGAGTTACTAAACCACAGATTTACCGAGTTAAGTACTTCAGACAACGTTATCCAAGTTACAAAGTTACAAAGTTTTACCGAGTTACACTGCTTTACCGAGTTAGTACTCTTGACAACTTTACCGAGTTACATATCTTACCAAGTTACAGTTTTCTGAAAGTTTTACCGAGTTACAATTTTTTTCTGAAAAGCTTTACCGAGTTACAGTTTCTGAAAGCTATACCGAGTTAGAAGCCTATTTTTTATCAAGTTAGCAAGTCATACCTAAAACTATAACCTTTATTTATCCTTAAAGATCCATATTAACATAATCACTATTCATCTCATCTTATCAAAGTTTATCCTTCTTATCTTTCTCTTTTTATTTCCAAAAAAAAAATAATAATAAAATAAAAAAAATAAAATAAAAAACACTCAAAATTCAGGAGACTAAACGTTCAATTTTTACGCGAGATTCAAATTTTGGTATAATGTTGAAAATTTTGGCCCAAAATTCAAATTTTTAAGCCAAAATTCAAATATTTTCAGTAAAATTTGGCAGCAAATTTTTTTTAAAAACTCAAAATTTTCTTGTAACCTTAGAATTGCATTTCATAGTGTTTTTCAAATTTTGGAAGAGAAAATTTTTCAAATTATTTTTGGAGGGGAAATTCGAAATCGCTATATCGACCTTGAGTGTGACATTTTGTTTGATTATTTCGATTACGTCGCAACAATCAAGGGGGAGAGAAATGTCATTTACAATGTCTCAATCACCTTCTTCCAACTACCTTCCTCACCAATATTCTCATCAGGATCATTCACAATTGCTTCCAACAATTTACCTTTGAGATCACTTACAGAAGGGTTAGGAGGTAGAGTTTGAATGGTGATAGGTGTAGTTTGAAACCTCTGGGAAACAATTCCTTCAAGATTATCTCTGACGTAGTGTTCCACAGTAGAAGGAAGTTTCTCACGAATATACTTGCGAACCTCTCCTGGTAGTTTCTCTTTCACCTGGTGCTTAACTGCTGCATCAATATTGTACACTTTGAATGCTTCAACATCACTCTTTTGGTCGTCAACTTGTTTCTGGAGCATCTTGAGTTGTTCATGTAATGATTTCAGCATGCTTGGGTGAACTGTTGTTGGTAGATCAATTCTTGGAACAACAGTACCTTCTTCCAACTACCTTCCTTACCAATATTCTCATCAGCAACAGTCATCAGCAACAATACCTTCTTCCAACTACCTTCCTCACCAATATTCTCATCAGCAACAGTATCATCAACAACAAAGTCACAGCTCCCTCATTCGTCATGTTCTGCTCTTTGGCAATGAATCAAAGCCTCCAATGTTGCTACCAGGAACATATACTGATTGGAAATGGAGATTTCTACAATGGCTCACAGATCGTCCTGCTGCAGATCTCATGCTCAAATCCATTCAAGATGGTCCATACAAAATGATATTTCTTGCTGACTCAACAGGGATTATCAGACTACAAACTAATGAAGATTTGAATGCTACTGAACATGCTCAGTACGATGCTGACCAACATGCTGTATGGTTCATAACATTGGCACTTCATAACTCAATTTACATGAATATGGACTTTCAAGCCAGTGCTTATGAAATGTGGAAATATCTTGAAGCTATTCATCATACAGTAGAACTTCATCACATCAGAATGAAGCAAATTCTTGAATCTTGCTTAAGCATGAATCCACTGAAGACCATTCTCCCTGCTCCACCATCTCCAGTTGTTGACCATGGATCCTTAATTTACACTCCAAATGGTCTCTTCTTCAATCCTCCAAATGCACCTGAGCCTATCTTCATTCCACAGTACCATCCTGCAACACTATATAATCATATGCAATCTCTTCTACAAAATCTTGTGAAGCTTGGAAAAGTATCTACTGAGAAAGGCAAAGGCATGATGACTTCAATTTATGAATGCTTTAATACAATGGAAGATACTGATGATGAAAAAGATCTTATCGAACCAAGCATGGCACTTATGGCATATACGAAAAACATTGATGATGTGGAAGCTCAAGATTATGATTCAACTCCACTCTTTGACGCTAATGTTGAATACGATGCCACACTTAGTCAAATGGAAGTTGAAGGGGGTAATCTCCATGCTGTTTTGCAAAGTGTCATGGGAGATATTCCATCTGATGATGAAAATGCAGATTTGAAAACCAATACAGCAGATTTGGAAGCCAATACAGCAGATGTGATGTTAATGTCAAATCATGATTTTGTTCAAGAACAGAATTACTTCATGATGAGGCGAAAAATGAACCATTTTTAGGGGGTCATTTAAGCCCGGAATTGAATTTAATTGATCAAATATTGCCCTAAATTGTTCCTTTTGTGATTTTAGGTACTTTGGGAGTGAATTCTGGAAAAGGAAGCATTTTGGACGTTTTTGGAGCATAAAAGTGAAGAAAACGGCAAAGACTTAATTTTCCATGCTGAGAACAGTACCTGATGGCGTCAAGAAGGAAATTGTGACGGCGTCAGGAGTAAAATCCATGATGACCCAGTGAAAACCTCAAAGCGTCAAGAGAAGGGCGTCAAGAGTTAATATGGTGACGGCCTGCAAAAGGAGTACACGTGACGGCGTCAAACCCAGATCTAGGCAGTCTGAGAATTTATTTGGCGGCGAGATGACGGCGTCAGACATTTACTCTTGACTCCGTCACCTCACAAAATCTATATATACTTTTCTATTTTTCATTCATGAACAGAGGAACTTGTGTGGAGAATACTAGGGTCGAACCTAATAAACCCTAGGTCGTTTTTAACAGTATTTTCAAGGGTTTTCACCCCTTGAAACCTTTCATGTTCAATTAAGATAAGTCCTCTTTCAATTCATTCAATATGTCTATGTGTTGTTTGAATATATCTTATGCTTGTCTTGATTTTAACATGCTAGGCTAGATCTTTCATGTGTTTGCTTAGATGTAATGAAACCTAGATGTTGATTATAGGTTGATTGCTTGTTTATAGTTGTATTGGATGAATGATTTCAATTAGGCTTAAGAAAACAGGCAGATCTCCATTGTTTAACATGCTTGAACGTCTTAAGAAACATGAACCGATGTGTACTAGGTTTTTATGATTGTATTTAATGCATGAGCGAATTCTAGTAATCCCATGTTAGGAGCTTCTTAGCCGGCTTGACATAGGAGTGAAGTAGGAGCTTATAGGATTGGGGAAGTAAGTACGCCACCCCATGAATGGTATTAAGGAATACAATCCGTCATCCACGCAACTGTAACAAATAATTAACCTGTAAAAGATATCCAGGGAGTAGTGAAATCTAAGTAAACACAATTCTCCCATATATTGCTCATACCACTATCTTAATTTAGTTTATTTTCATTTTTAGTATTTTATTTTGATTGCATCTTAGTTATTGGGTTAGTTGACTAGCAAATAATTCCGCCCACTCCTCTAAAAACCAAGATTTTTAATTGCTTTCATAAAAACCTAAAAATACAAAAAGAATCATCCCTCATCTCTAGACCTAGTCTTTAGGTTTTCTAATCCTAGCGACACTATTCCTAAGCTGAACGATCAATCCCACGGTACTTGTCACTATACTATACTACAACGGTCAGGTACACTACCTGGTGGGGGTTGTAAGCTTCTCGAGATCCCTCGAGAGGTAAAGCCTCGTGCAATCCCTACGCATCACTTCAGTTATCCATAACCTGCTACTTCAAACCTCATGATCCAATATGATTCATCTCCGCAACAGACTTCAACTCAACTTGTTCCATATGAAAACAGTGATGCAGTGTACTATTCAAATTCCAATGAAGATGACAATGAGGATTTCAAAATTCCGAATCAAGGACTTTCAATTATTGCTCGTACCTTCAGCAAATTCTCCAACAAGAACCGTCTTCGTTCTTCTTCTAATACAAGGAATCAAGCTGTTGTGCAAGGTGAAAGAGTTGATAGACAAGGAAGGAATGCTGAAAGGACTGTTGGGAATACTGCAGATGTCGGTAATACAGGCTATCAGGATAAAATTTTGGAAGAGCAAGATGACAGCAGCAGATTGGGGAATGATACAGATGTTGATTCTGCTGATATCAGACCCACTTAGGACTCAGAGCCCAACTTTGCCAAAGAACATATGGTTGAGGTACAATCTACTGTTGATCTTATTATGCCTGGAAATAAGAAACAACAATCTGAGCAACCTAACTTCAGTAATGAAGGAGAGGTTGACCAGAATGTTGTTCAATATCCTGACAAAAATTATGAGTCTGAGTCCTTACCTGATAATCTTATAACTAAAACATCAAACCAAACTCTTGAGTCAGAAAACATTCTTCTCAAAAAGACCATTGCCCAGTTTCATAAAGATTTTACAAAACTGGAGGCACATTGCATCTCACTTGAACTTAAATTGCAAAACGAATCTCTAAATTCGGGCAACAATGGTCAATTTTTGAATGAACTAAGTAAACGTGTGGATACATTAGTCAAGGAAAATGAGCTTTTAAAAGGACAAATGCAAGCAAAGGTGTTTGCACATGCTGCATTGCAAAACAAATTAAGAAGACTGACTGGTCAGAGTGTGGATACTAAGTTTGCAAAACCATCAATCTTGGGGAAACCGCCTCTTCAAACAAACAGAAAAACAATAAGTGGTTAGACAACCAACTGCATTTAAATCTAAACGCAAAATCTCGGTTTTCCTCCCAAGTTGTTGAGAAAAACAATTTGACAAAACCAGTCACTCCACATTCTTGGCCTAAGAAAAATGCATCCGTGTCTGCTAATTCTCAACACGTGATTATACCTGGCTCATCTAGGATTAGTTCGAAAACAGTGTCTAAAACGATCATTAAAAGTAAAAAGTCTTATGGCACATATGACATGTACAAGAACTATGATCTAGAAAAGGCTAGGAAAAAGGCGCTACTTCAAAAGGATGGAATTCTAGGTTCAAAACCTCGTGTGATGCCCTCCACTGTAGTATAGAACACTGCTTGTAGTAGCAAACCAAAACCTAAGAGTACTCAACAAACTAATAGGAATTGGCTAGCATCTAAGAGTAGTTGCGTAAATAATCATGTTGTCTGTGCTGTAAAATATCTTCAAAAAGGAATTTCACTTGCAAAGGCTCAATCGACTAAGACAAACAAACCCGTTGAACCAAAAGAAATAATTTAGAAACCTAAGAAGTGGATCAATATAGGACGTAGGTTTTCTCAACCAAGTGATGCTCCCACATTTCATTCCACTGCATCTAAAAGGAAAACATCTCCTAGATCTAACATTAGGTGGGTACCCACTAGTAGAATTTTCAAAAAGATTGGTCTTAGGTGGATTCCTACAGGAAAGATTTTAGACATTTGCACCAAAACTAATGTGATCTCCACAACATCTACCTCTGAGACAAGAATGAAAACCATCAGAATTGTGTGTTCGAATGTCTAGAAGTTAGTTGACACTACATCTTTATCTTCTAACACCTGGAACCCAGTTACACTTGGGGATCCATGTTCTCTATTTTGTATCTTCTTTCTTTCTTTACAGATTCAACAGGTATAGCTTCGGAACAAATTAGTTTCGGACCCGAGCTTCATGTTATGGTTTCTGAGTACAACAGCTTAGTACCCGCAATCAACCGTTTAATAGCACTTCAGCAATGGCTTCTGAGCAAAACAGCTTAGGACCCGCATCCAACCGTCTAAACTTTCCGAACTCTTGGGCTGAACAATTGGCTCTCACCCGCAAAGAATTGGAAACCCTGTTTGCTTCACTGTTTGATGATTCAATTGAAAACCATCCTCAAGAGGTCTCACCAATTTCCACTGCACACCCTGAGAATATTCAAGTACCTGACATACCTCAACCACTGTTGAGAAATATGGTCCGACAATTGCATCTCCAACAACAGCAGAACAAACCGGGTCCAACTCACGACAATCAGCTGGAGACTCCATACCTAAATCAGTTCCACAAACCGCAGAGCATGACCCATAGGCGTTCTTTAACCCGTTTGCACCGGCTCAACTCATTCCTGACATTGCTGAATCGTCTACACGCAATTTGGATCCTGGTCACATGCGAGATATTTATCAACTTCACCCTTTGACACACAAATGGACTAGAGATCACCCCTTAGTTCATATTATTGACCATCCAGATGCACCAATCATGACAGAACAATGACTTCACACAGACGGAGAAACTTGCATCTATGCACTCACAGTATGTCAAGCTGAACTGAAAAACATCAAAGAAGCAATGACTTACGACAACTGGATTGAATCTATGCAAGAGGAACTGGAATCATTTGAAAGATTAGACGTCTGGGAAATGGTTGAAAAACCTGAGGGAGTCATTGTCATTGGCCTGAAATTGATTTGGAAAAACAAGCTGGATGCAGAAAGAACAATCATACGGAACTAATCATGCTTGGTAGCAAAAGGATACTTTCAAGAAGAAGGAATCTATTTTGAAGAAACTTTTGCTCCAGTGTCTAGATTTGAAGTTGTACGGATTTTTCTTGCATATGCTGCACACAGGAATATGGTTGTTTATCAAATGGATATGAAAACAACATTTTTTGAATGGTCAACTCCGAGAAGTGGTGTATGTCAGTCAACCAGACGGCTTTGTTGATCCAGAACGTCCCAATCACGTCTACAAACTCATAAAGTCTCTCTACGGTCTCAATCAAGCCCCAAGGGCGTGGATGCTTAGACACGCGAAAAAGTACATCAGGTGGCTTACAGTTTCTTGGAGATAAGCTTGTGTCTTGGCAATCAAAGAAGCAGGAGTGCACATCACTGTCATCAACCGAATCTGAATACGTAGCTATGTCTGCTTGTTGTTCTCAAGTCATATGAATGAGATCACAGCTTAAGGACTATGGCTACCTATTCAATAAGATCCCGATCTATTGTGACTCCATAAGTGCCATTGCAATTTCCTGCAACACCGTTCATCACTGCAAGTCCAAACACATTGAACTCCGCTACCATTTCTTCAAGGAGCATGTTGAAAAGGGTACCGTTGAATTATATTATGTGAGAACTGAATTCCAATTGGCAGACTTGCTCACCAAAGCATTACCTCCAACAAGGTTTGCTGATCTAGTCCACCAGATTGGTTTGCGGTGTTTGACTCCAGATGATTTGCAAAATTTTCTTAAAAACTGAGAGAGTCAAACATCAAACTCTTTTTGTATATATTTAAAAAAGATTATAAAACTTTCAAAAACTACAAAAAGAAACTTATTTCTCTGTGTACAAACTTCGTAACTTCAAAACTATGTTCCTCCATTGAAACAAATTTTGCTTTACTCTGTCAAAATGGAACATGTTTTGAGGGGGAGAAATTTTTTCACAATATCATGTAGTTTGCACACCTCATCATAATTCTTCAAGGAAAATTGTTTCTTCATCATTCGGATTAAAAGCTCATTTTCAAAAAGCTCTATGATCTCTCGAATTAAAATGTGCAAAAACGTTTCACAAAATAAACGCTAATTCGATGGGGAGAAAAGGAATTTTTTCTTCAACGATCCAAAGTTAACCATGTTTAGACTTCAAATGAAAAAGTTATTAACCTTTAATGAGTAAAGTTCACAAAAGTCTTAAACTTAGGACCTTGCATGGAAAATAAAACGGGCTCTAATAAATCTTTCCACAAATGTTCTCAAAAGTTTCATACATAATTAAAAACGTCAATGAGTCAGACTAACGATTTTTTCTCGATTTTTTTTCACAATTGTGAGTTTCAAATTTCTTTATGGCTGTTATCTAATCATTCCCTAAATGTTTCAAATATTTTCAATCAAAGGCATAATCAGAAACTAGGGTTTAAGTAAGTATCGATCGGGGCATTTCTGTTTTATGTGTTTTGTCTAATTAATTATTTTATATAGCTTTAGAGAACACTATAGAATGCTCGATTGGTGTGTTTGCTCGATTAGGAACTACATAGGTTTAGAATCATGTGATTTAGGGTTTAAGATGTTGATGTCTTTGCTGCTATTGGTAGGAGGTTTGTTTGTTTTATATTCTTGCATTATGATGCTAACATGCGTGCAAAGTCTCAATTCATAACCCCAAACCTTGTCAATAATTGGAAAATTTCGAGTGAAAGAATGAATTAATCTGTGATCGTGTGTGTTAATTTGAGAATTCTGAGCACTGAGGTAGATTTTGAATGAGTTTTTGATACATCTGTATACCTGTTTGTGCCTAATGCATTTTTCCTGTGTGCAAGTCCATGTCATCCCATTGAAAGTCAAAATTTCAACATTCGACAAAATGTTTCTTTTGAAACATATTTTTTTGAGGTTAAAGGGCTAAATGTGTTTAAAGGCTAAAATGGTAAAAGGATTCAAAATGGTGAGAAACAAATTTTTCCAAACTCTACACTCTCGTTTTACACCGGTAAAGCAAGTGTCGAGACCAAAGCAAAGTCATTCAAAAACTTTCAAATTTTCAAAATCTGGAATGCTTTGGCTTCAATAAAAGAATGTCTCTGATCTGAACATCCCAAATACCAGAAGTTTTCCATTCATCACAAAAACAAATCTTCAAAAAGAACCCGTGAGTTCAACTTTAGATGGAAATCTTTTTCAGATTTTAAAATTCAAAAGAGAGACTTCGGGTCTCAAACAACTTTCAACAGTAAAAGAGTTTTGAATTTCAAGCATTCTTTGGTGTATAATACTTGATTATGTTTTCTAAAACCTTGAGCAGAATCATCTCATGAATTTTCAAAAAGTATTTTAAAATACAATTCAAAATTCTGCTCAAGAAGACTATATCTTAAATAAACTTCATTATTTGAGGGGGAGTATTTTGTTTACAGAAAACTAATTTTGTATAAAAACAACGACTTGTGCACTCATTTCAGTGTACAACTCGGGTTTAAAAGTAAGGAAAGTGCCTTGCTAAACCATTCTTTAAAACCAAACGTGCACTTATCCTTAAAAACAAGAAGAAGTTCTCATGCAAAGCTTACCTAAAACTTTTTAACCTTGAGCAAAATTTATTCAAAATTTTTCAAAACTTTTCAAAATTTTGCTCAAGATTTTGGCAAATCTTTACTCCCCAATTCGCTCCAAAGTTTAAAATTTTCAAAACATATGCGAGTTTTGAGGGGGAGTATTTCTAAAATAATATGTTCTGTCAAATTCATGTTTATTGGTTTGTGCACATATAACAGTGTACAACCCGTGCTTGTAATGAAAGGACCCTGAGGTACGCTTCAGTGCCTCAATCCTAATATAATGAGAGAAAGCTTCTTACTTTTGAGTAGAATTAATCAAACATTTTCTGATTTTCATTATTCTGCTTAAAAGACAAGTATTTCACCTCAATGAGTATTCACTTATTGAGGGGGAGCACTTGAAAACTCATCATTTTGAAAAACAAAAGTTCTTTTTGATATCTCCCCATAAGACTCAAAAAGCATATTTTAATCAAAAGTTTAACAAAAACAACATTTCATATGCTATTTTTGAGGGGGAAAAAAGTGAAAGTGATTAAAATATGAAAGTTCAATGTTGCTTAAAGTCAAATCTCATGCGAGCTAGACTCAGGATTGACCCAAGAATTGACAAAACAAAAAAGCTAATAATTGAAAAGACTTATCCTCGACGGGTAATAACATCAAGTTAGTTATTAGAGCTAGTTGTCACCTAAAAGCTGACAATGGAACTCTTTAACTTGCCACGTAAGCGTGTCTCGAAAAGGATTTGTCTTAGTAGAAATGTACCATCTCGAGAAACTTTCTGTGAACCTGACCAGGCCAGGTAATAACTTCAAGCTAGTCTAACTAGTGATGTAAGCGTGTCTCGAATCGGTCTTGTTCACTGAAAGTGGTTCAATTCAAAAAGTGCTTGCTCCTCTCGCATGTGCAAATTTATTAAATACTCATGAGCACATGTGAAGGGGGAGCCCTTCAAAAGTAAACACAAAACTCTCAAAGTGTTAAACAAAATGTTTGATAATTACAAACACTTTGAGAGATTTTCAATCAAAGGTTTCATGGCAATTATAGGATAGTCATGGAGTTATAAGGTGACTAAGGTTAGGGAAAACCGTCCTATGATCTGCCAGAGCCGAAGGGATCTACCCAAGGACATCTCCAATAGTCAGAATTAGAAGTCCTTAGGTATGATATGAAAAAAGGGAGAAAAGAATGAAAAGGGAAAAAAGGAGTTGAAGAATTAAAAAGAAAAGTAAAGAAAAGGGTGAAAAGAAATAGCCCTCCATATGTTCAACCTTAGGGCAGACACCGGGTACAACTTGTATGCTACTGGTTGTTGCAAAGACAACACCGGTATTGAAGATAAAGACGTCATGGACCCAGTGACGCAATGCACTAAACCTTCTTAAGCACTTAAGTTCTCTTAAAAGAGCTTGTTTCATTCTCACGGGGAACCGGCGTAATCTATCGACTTATCTTTTAGAGATGGTTGATATTGAAGCAGGAGACCCCTCCCTAGTCTCCGCATAGGAAACTAAGTGTGCACTTTTCAGGTCTAGAGCCATGAGAATAATGAAAGATCTCTTGGAACACTTAGTATTTCGACAACTGGTGTTCTACATCAATGGACACCAGTTGTAAATTATCGAGTCCTTCGCAGATCTTAGCAATCTGCCTAGAACGTTTATGAGAGAATTACAAATGTATTTCTCAATGATTGAACGGAAATTCTTGCCAGGTTCAACTTCAAACAGCCCTGACAACAGGTCACTTCAGTAACTCTTCACGGGTTACGCTTAGTGTTCGTGGTGGTTCCATAGAGGTCTACAGTCGTGGAGTGATCCCCAGCGACTCACCCATTCATTGAGCTACAAAGTAGGTCACGTAAGCTCCCTCAGGAGTATCTAATGTGGGAACGGCCTTGATAAGGATTAGAAGGAGTCTTCACAATATGTTGTTGACAATCTCTAATTCCTTATCTGTAAGTATCAGTTGATTATTGCTAACTGTTTACCTGCAGGTACATATCACCTCCATGATGGTAGATTCCAGCATGCTCATGCATACATCTTGAAGTCAATGAAAGCTCCCCCAAAGATCTAAGCAACACAAAGTTCAAAGAAAGATTCTACGCCAAAAAAAAAGAATCTACAAAGTCTAAAGACCAAAGACCAAAGTGAATATAAAGGAACTTCGTGCATTTGAAAGTCAAAGTCCAAAGATGTATGAGCATGTTGGAATGGCGGACAACCACCACAGACACAGAAGTGAAAAATGGCAGACAACTTCATAACATGATCACCATCACATCAACAAAGAACGAAGAAAGATTTTGCTACAATTTTTGAAGATGTCAACTACAAAGTCAAAGTTTAGAAGATGACGACGTCGGGCAACCTTTGATGACCAACACTTAGGGGGAGATTGTTGGGAATAGACTTTATTAATTCAAGTGTCGGTCATTAAGTTTTGTAATAGGTTGCAATATTATGTTATTACGTTAGTGATTTTATATGTTTTTATTAGTTTTACGCTAAGTTTATAAGTTTGGTAAAGGTCTAAGGGCTTATTTTGTAATATTGTCAAAGTTTAGTGAAGCCCTAGTCCTCACCTATAAATACCATTGAATCCCCTCATTTGAGGGTGTTGGTTCTCTAGTTATTACATCTCTTTCATTTTCATTTCAAGAGTTCCTTCCACTCTCTCTCTCTAAACTACTTTCTCTCTCTAGAATTCTATGTGCTTATGTTAAGAAATGGTGACCTAACAAACTTTAAGGACCATATGAGCTTTTCTTTGACCACTTAGCTTCCCCGACTCTGGCTTTTGACACTTTTCCAATTCCCGTGCTCGTTTTGTCATTTTCTCGTGATTTTTCGTCCATTTGTTATAAATCCATACCTGCACATTCAAAAACACAAAAACATGAATATTTGGCAATTATGGGTTAGTTTTTGGTCTCATTGGTTGGGTTTTTGGTCAAATAAAGGTTTGTGAATTATCACATACCAAAATTCCCCAGACTAAGGTGTTGCCGTGTCCTCACGAATAGTAATCACATCACGCTTTTGAGATAAATAATTTAGAAACTCTTTTTACTAACTTTGAAAAGTAGTAAGAATGTTCAAAAGAGATTTCAAAATCATTTATTCCCTAAAACGCCCTGTTTATCCATTTTATTACACGTACTAACTTTACACTACTTATTTTTGTATTTTTCATACTTTATTCTTGTGACGGTATGTTGACTTTCATTATTATGCTATAACGTTTAGGGTCAAAAAGTAGGAACCCAACTCATGGAGAAGTGACTGTACGGATAAAATTCATCGTCCATGATTTTTCATGAGCCCCCAAACTAAGCTTAAAAACGAGATCACAACCTACTTACAAGTTAGATGCTAACGCTACTCATGGAAGTTACTTGTGTATTAACCTCTCGCTCCCATTTTCTTATTTTATCTAGATTTTTTATTTTTGTTGAGACATGAATTTCTTCATATATTCTCGTTTCGATATATTTTTATTCCGATAAAGACACCATGTTAAAACGCCAAGTAATTTTCTATCTTCTCTCAAGAACCGTTGCCTTAAAAATGAGGTCCACATCAAGGATTTGGGATACATATGACTCATATATATAAGTTGAGGAGTACTACGCGTGCACTTCATGTGACTAGTCTTGGACCATCCACATGCACCTCACGCGCCATCAACTTATCTTAACACTTAAGCACTTAACGATCCATACATATTCATAACTTTTTTTTTCACAACATAATTTTATTCAAGGAACTTTACAGGTAGCTCCAAAACCTCATACATACTACAAATCCAAAGACCGGATCTTACTTCGAAACTCACAACACTTGACTTTATTTATTTTTGATGTATCCTTGATGTGTACCCAAATTTTAAAGCAAAGATTCTTTTAAGACGATAAAGAACTAAATTTCGTCAAAACCTAACATCTTTAATTATTTACACATTGTATGGGGTGAAACAATTTTGTGGGAGCAAAAAGCCACAAGTACCTTCGATGAGCTCTAAAGAGAACCAACTACTCCACGCTTAGCATCAAACTTCTAAATAAACTCTATCATCTCTCGTTCTCCGCATTTTAAAAATCTCAAATAATGAAATCCGCAGATGCTTAGCCGATAATCAAGCCACGCATATATAAAGTCAAATACGGGAACTTGCAAACTCTTAGAAAGAATTCGCGTTTCATAGCTCCTAGTGTAAGTGACTAGCGAAAGCACTTCAAGCCATGCATGTTAAAAGTCAAGTACGGGAACTTACAAAAGAGTAGTTCCTTGTGTACAAGACTAGCACAAGCTTTTATGATCATCATTGGTTAGCTAGGGCTCAACTCGCCCGGATCAAGTCAAAATTTTATTCCTACTCTTGCCAGCGGAAAGTCAAACATGGTGTCAAAACACTTATTATATTTTAGCATAATTTTCAACTTTTTCACATTTTTTTGTGCTTTTTCATATCATTTTCATCATTTTTTTTTCATCAAAATTTTCAAAATTTTTCAATTTTTTAAAATTTTTTTAAGGAAAAACGGGGTTGCGAGAGTAAACGGCTAAAATGAAAGTGCAAGGTCAAATTGAATCGAAGATTCACCCCATACTAAAGGTAAACATTGTCCTCAATGTTTCAAAGGTAAGGGTAATCCTAACAAAAATCTATGGCCGTTTATTAATTGTGCCAAAAAGATAAACGTTAGTCGATAAGATTTATGGATATATAATGGATCTCCAGTAAGCAACGAAGAATGATACTCAAGTGGAGGAAAGACAAAGCACAAGCACGAGAGTAATCATCATTCGGCACAATCCTAGACAATCACAAACAACCACGAAAACACGAGAATGGAAGAGGTCTCCCCCCTCACGTTACTTTATTAGAAAATAAAAATAAAAAGATAGATGGATAAGCATGGGGTGCCTCCCATGAAGTGATTTGTTTTTTATTACCGAGTCATATAGCTTGACTCGATCCCCGAATTCAATCGTCCTTGGGGAGAGTTTGGAGGTCTTGGACAACATTGGGTGGTTTGTCCTCTCCGAAGTAATGCTTAAGTCTATGACCTTTCACCTTAAAATTGGAACCATTCGGTGGAGCCAACTCAATGGTGCCATAAGGGAAAACTTAGGTAATGGTGAACGGTCCAGACCAACGGGATTTAAGCTTGCCAGAGAAAATCTTCAATCTAGAGTTAAGAAGAAGGACTTGGTCTCCAACATTGAAATCACGGTTCTTAATCTTAGCATCATGAATCTTTTTCGTTTTCTCTTTATAGTTTAAAGAATTCTCGTAGGCTTGATCACGTAATTCGTCCAATTCATTTAATTGCACTTTACGGTGATCACCCGCGGTCTTAAGGTTAAAATTGGCATGTTTCAAGGCCCAATAGGCCTTGTGCTTTAATTCAATGGGCAAGTGACAAGCCTTTCCGTACACCAACTTATATGAGGTGCACCCAATGGGTGTTTTGTAAGCGGTGCGGAAGGCCCATAAAGCATCATCAAGTTTATCAGCCCATGAGGCACGATTTTCACCTACGGTCCGTTATAAAATCCTCTTAAGTCCACGATTGGACACCTCAACTTGACCGCTCCTTTGCGGATGATACGCGGTACTAAGACGGTGGGTGACTCCATACTTAAGCATAACTTTGGAAAATTGGTCATTACAAAAATGAGTACCACGATCACTAATAATAGCACAAGGTGTCCCGAATCGGGCAAACAAACTCTTCAAAAACTTAACCACAACTCGGGCGTCGTTGGTAGGGAGCGCCTTCACTTCAACCCATTTCGACAAGTAATCGACCGCCACGAGTATATACTTATTCCCTCTCGAAGACGGGAATGGTCCCATGAAATCAATACCCCAAACATCAAAGATTTCACATACTTGAATAGATATTTGAGGCATCTCATCTCGTTGTGAAATTTTGCCTTGACGTTGGCAAGAATCACAAGACTTCACTAAGACTTGTGCATCCCGGTATATTGTCGGCCAAAAGAAGCCGCAGTCAAAAACTTTCTTGGCGGTATAATTGGCACCTTGGTGTCCCCCCGTGGGTCCACTGTGGCATGCCATAAGTATGTCATCGGCTTCCTTGCCGTGAATACACCGCTGAATAACTTGGTCCATACAAACTCTAAAAAAATAGAGGTCGTCCCAATAATAATGCTTAACGTCCTTAAAGAATTTCTTTTTTTGTTGGGACGACATCCCTTTACTAATGAAATTCCCCGCATGGTAATTTGCAAAGTCGGCGAACCGTGGGGTACTTGGGTCATGAGATAAACTCCCAAGTGTCTCGAGAGGAAATGACTCATTAATATCCTTTTTCTCAAGAACACTTTGATGGGGATTTTCAAGTCTAGACAAATGTTCGGCGGCTAGGTTCTCTGCTCCTTTCTTGTCTCGAATTTCGACATTGAATTCTTGAAGAAGGAGAACCCACCGCATTAATCTTGGTTTAGCATCTTGTTTATTCATTAGGTATTTTAAGGCTGAGTGATCCGTATACACTATGCATTTTTTCAAAAGTAGATAAGGTCGAAACTTTTCAAAGGCATATATAACGGCTAACATCTCTTTCTCAGTAGTCGTATAATGAGATTGAGCGTCATTCACTATTTTACTTGCATAGTGTATCGGCCAAAAATACTTGTTGTTTCGTTGCCCCAAGACCGCTCTGATAGCATAATCGCTAGCATTGCACATAAACTCCAAAGGCAAGTCCCGATCGGGGGTAACTAAGATCAGAGCCTCCGTTAACTTCTTCTTTAAGGTGTTAAATGCTTCAACACATTTATTTGAGAAGAAGAACGGGGCATCTTTTTCAAGTAAATCGGTCAGAGGTCGGGCTATCTTAGAAAAGTCTTGTATAAATCGTCTATAGAAGCCGGCATGACCGAGGGAACTTCGGATTCCCTTAACAGTCATGGGATGAGGTAATTTTGCGATCACATCAACTTTGGCTCTATCAACCCCAATCCCGGCTTTGGAAATCTTATGGCCGAGGACTATACCCTCTTTAACCATGAAATGACATTTCTCCTAATTGAGAACCAAGTTGGTGTCTTCACACGGTTTTAGCATTTTCTCTAAGTGGGAGCGGCAAGTGTTGAAAGAATTTCCATAGACTGAAAAGTCATCCATGAATACTTCCATAGTCTTCTCGATCATGTCATGGAAAATGGCCATCATGCACCTTTGGAACGTGCCTGGAGCATTGCATAAGCCAAAGGGCATACGTCGATAAGCAAACGCCCCATAAAGGCAAGTAAAGGTGGTCTTTTCTTGATCAGGAGGGTCAATGGGTATTTGAAAGTACCCAGAAAATCCATCAAGAAAACAATAGAACTCATTTCCCGCTAGACGTTCTAGCATTTGATCCATAAATGGAAGTGGGAAATGGTCCTTACGAGTAGCCTCATTAAGCTTTTGGTAGTCGATACACACTCTCCATCCGGTGATGAGACTTGTGGGAAATAGTTCATTATCTTGATTAGTCACGAAGGTCATATCGCCTTTCTTTGGAACACAATGAACCGGGCTAACCCATGAGCTATCGAAAATGGGGTCAATCATGCCGGCGTCGAGTAATTTGATAACGTCATTTTTTATCACTTCATGAATTTTTGGGTTAACCCGTCGTTGTTGTTGGACGGACGTCTTAGAATCATTTTCAAGTAAAATCTTATGAGTGCAAAAATTAGGGTCTATGCCCTTGATATCAGAAATACGCCAAGCGATGGCACTCTTGTGCTTCTTAAGCACATCAACGAGAAGGTTCTTCTCCTCATCTTGAAGGTGTTTAGAAATGATAACGGGAAATTTGTCGGTCCCTTCCAAGAATGCGTACTCAAGATAAGGAGGTAAATCCTTGAGCTCGGGCTCCGGAGGATTTTCGTTAGACGGCTTAATTTCCTTAACTTCTTCAACGTAAAGATCTTTTGGAGGGAGGGGCGAAAACGGATCTTCGTTCAAAAGTTGTTCAAGCAAAAGAATGTCTCCCTCCGTATCGTAATAAGAGTCATCAACATCCAATGAAGATGATGTATCAGTAGCAAGATATTCATCGACTTCTTCCAAAAGGAAATCACCTCCCTCAAACAGAGTGAAGGAAGGGGAGGAAGTGGAACCAATATGTTAAGAAGAAGGAGTGGGATTGCCACTCGAAGCATCATAAGACAAACTGAGAAGTTCTTGAGAATATGTAGCAATTCACAAAATCTCATCACTATCATTCCCATTAAAATACCAATAGTAGGTATTTCTCCAGGTAAATTTTTGCTTTTTACATGCATATCATTACATAAGTGACTCTCTAGGCTTGCTCATGTATCTACACAAGGTAATATCTCTACTCACACACCCTACAAACTCCTGGTATGTCAAGCATAGGATTACAACAACACCATAATAAGTAAAACACCAATCTAAAACACTAATCTCATCACAAAACCCTAACTAACACTAATTAAGCCCTAATTAGGCCTATGTGTTTACAAAACCCTAATTGCTTATTTGAACTAGTTTAGAAGTGTTCAAAACTTAAGTATGAGTTACCTTAGGAACATTAGGATACCTTAGGACCCCTAGGCATTAGTACAACCCATTAGAGCTTAGGTACAAGTCCTTTAAGCACAAAACCATAACTAGGTTATAACTTCCCGAAAACTAGGTCAAACCTTCCCAAACTTTCCCCATAAACTACCACCACTTAGTATAAGCTTCTTAGGACTTAGGATTAGTCACTAGACACTCATAGGACACTAATCTAGCCACAAAACCCTAGGTAAAACCCTAATCCCACCCTAAGCTAGTTTAAGCCATAAACTAAGCTTAAACCTAAACATAACCTACTATAAGCACCCAAGCACCCTACCACCACTCCCTAGCAGCCTTCTAGGCAGCTTACCCATCACCTTGTCACAACCTAGCACCCTAGCACCCACCTCCATTACCTACTCATCACCTAGTACCTTTAAACCGCCTCTATGGCTTCGATACCACCACAAAACCTCCCAAACTGCCTCTTAGCCCTCCATAGCTCTGCCTAGTCATCCTTTAGACCCTCCAAGACCACCCCTAGCTTAGCTTACTCAACCCTCCCCCTCCTCGACACCACATCACCCATTTCTAGGTCGCTACTCCAAACGACCCTATAAAAGGGCTCGTTACCCTCTCATTCTAAACCACACATATTCTATTCTCTTCACCTCATATATTCTAGTCCTAGTAGTAGTATGCAAGTCCTTGTAGCCTTATAAGTCGAGTAGCTAAGCTCTAGATCCTTGTCGAGTTCCATTTTAGGCCGAGAAACCCTAAAACCCTAGTTAACCCCTCGTTAACCCTCCCCTAGTCAAGTAAGATTTCCATTTTGATTCCTTTAGCTTTAGATTAGTTCTAGGATAGTACTAGGATGCCTTAGATCCCTTAGAACCCCTTTCCTAAGCCTTGATCACTAGAACTAGCTCGTTAACTTTCTAAAACCCTAAAATGAGTCGAATTGCTATGTTTATACTATAAGCCCTTTTAATAAGTCATAAGCTAGTCTAGGTAACTTAATTATGATAATATTAGTAAACCATAAGCTAGAAAACCCTTTTGTTTCATCAAAATATAGTTTGCATGGAATTAGGACTAGTTTTGCAAAACTTTCCATGCATAGGGGTATATATGGTAACTTTTTGAAAATATTAAGTCTGGGGACTATTTTTGACATTTCTTATAAGATATAAGTATAAGGACTCTTTTTGAAAAGTTATATAACCTTAGGATAAAAAGTTAGAAAGTTAAAAACTTATAAGGACTAGTTTTGCAAAAATTATAAAACAAAGGGTATAAAGGGTAAATTTTGAAAACTTATAAGTCCAAGGTTCATTTCTGTCATTTCTTTAAATTATAGAAGTATAGGGACTAAATATGTGAAGTCTAGATAGTTAAAAACTTAGGTAATATAAGTATTATAAGTATAGGGTAGATTTAGTAAATATATTAAACTTAAAGGTTATAAAGTAAACTATTTTCATATATATATATATATATATATATATATATATATATATATATATATATATATATATATATATATATATATATATATATATATATATATATATATATATAGCAAACCTATTTTTAAGTTATAAACATAATACAATACTAGGGAGCTTCATGTGAGGAGTACTATGATGGCCCTCAAACGATTTAAAGTACCCTAGCTCCTCGAACGATTATTGCATATACTTCTGAATTATGATGGCCCGAACGGTGTTATGTTATAGCTAAACCCTAATAACAATATAACTCAATAGTAAGGAACTTCGTGTAAGGAGTTATATACTTCTGAATTATGATGGCCCGAACGGTATTATGTTGGCAGCATAATACAATAGTAGGGAACTTCATATGAGGAGTTATACTTCTGAATTATGATGGCCCGAACGGTATTATGTTGGCAGCATAATACAATAGTAGGGAACTTCATATGAGGAGTTATACTTTTGGATTAAGATGGCCTAAACGGTGTTATATTATATCTAAGAATCCTAAGATAAAACACTTAATAAACCTAAAACAAAATAACTAGAGCTTGACATGCCTCCACAACACTAATAGACCTCAAGATACGTGAGTAAGCAGCCTAGACCTCTAGTCACTTTAACATCAATCACATAGCCTTAAGCCCAGGTGAGTTTTCATAGCCTCACACCTTTTAAACGCTTTCTAAATGTTTTACAAACCCTGTGAGGGGGATACATGCTACTTGCTTTAAAAACCGAATACAAGTCTTTTTCTTTGGTTGTTGCATAAGTGATACTATTTCTGCCACCATTACATAACTAAAATTCATGAGCCATAATCACTTGTGGGTTTTACGCATGTGAACATGAGTATAGTTGATAGATCTATTGGAGTTTGACAACTCCTGTTGGTTTACCTCAGCCGGTTAACCAATAAGTTCTATACTTGAAACCCCTAAGGATTTACTTTGGCAAGTTATCCTTCTTGTCCCCTCATGGTTGGGTCTGCAGCCCCCATGACCCGGACTGTCAGTGCGGTTTCATGAGCTTAGTGCAACATACCCCACACTTGATAATTGTGCATGCATCACAATTATCACTCACACACATAACATTTTCCCAGATGGGTGTAACATCTGAACCCAGGGAACTTGTATTCACCCCATACTCTAAACCTATGACTATCACTCAACACCTAGTGTTGACTTTTAAGCATGTATTCTAGGTAACGAAGCTCTGTGGAAGTTATGGCATGGAGTGGTTGATGTGTGCTTATTCACACATCCTTTTTAGACCTAAAATCAGACCAAATACACCAAATACTAACCAAATATGCCAAGAGAATGTATGTTTTTGTATTTGTGTATGTGCAGGTACGGATGTGTGAAAAATGGACAAAAACAAAGCCAAAACCGACAAAAACGAGCACGAGATTGGTAAAAAGGTTAAAAGCCGAGGCCGGGGATGTGTTTTATAAGCCGGGATCATATTTATATGCTTAACTATATACAAATATATTTGGAATGCGTTATTGTGTCTTGTAGGTAAAAGGGTTCGAATACAAAGGAAAAATGGTGATTTTCGTGAGAGTTTTGATGACATTTTCATGTTTTACGAGGTTTCGATGAAGTCAAAAATATTCCCCGATCATACCATTGGAAAGAGCACGAAAAAACGAGTCCGACGGTATTTTCATATACTATTGACCATTCTCTAAATGACCCGGACCAAAAGTTATTTGAACCTTTTTATAATGTAAATCTGGACTGGGCATCTTGTTATTTAAAAAGAACCAAACACACCATTCGATGACCGTTGACTGGTCAAACTTTGACCGGTCAACTTTGACTTCGTTGACTTTGACCGTGACCGGCGTTAACCAGCGTTGACCGGACACATGGCAATGGGTCCAACCTGCTGACGTGGCAGTGACGTGGACCAATAAGACGCCGCCACGTGGCGGAGGCTAATGATTGTACGAGGTTTCAATGATTGCAGGTACAGGTTGCAGATACGAGGTTATCACTGACATGTCAGCTGACATGTCAGTACCAGGTTCAGACGTGGCAGTGCGGCTATCCAATAGGAAGGTGACACGTGTACAATATGACGAGACATGCAGGTGCAGGCGTGTGTCAGTCTGAGATAAGCGCGTGTCAGAAAGAGGTCAGAGTGCACATGCGTGCGTCAGTCTGAGGAAGCTTCTAGCAGCAGATCCACCAATCAGAGGCTGGCACGTGGCGTGTATAGTTGTATTTGGGAAGGATCTAGACCAAGGATCTCTGCTATATAAACCACATCCGGATCCTCATTTTCACACACTAGAGAGTAGGAAATTATTATTAGGAGTAGGTGTAGTAGTAGTATTAGATTATTGTAGTAGGTTAAGCTTAATATTGTAATAAATTAGCTTATTTCAAGTGCTTTTTGTAATCAACCTTTTAGATTTAATATTAATGAAGATGAAGATTTATTTTGAAGATTTGAAGATCATTTTTTCTTTACTTCTACTCTTTCTTTTTCTTTTCTTATCTAATAAGTCATGAAAGCTTATTAGCTTTTTGTGGCTTATTTAGATTTAGCTCATTTAATAAACCCTCTTTTACTACTTTGATTTTAAAAAGCTTTTATAACCTTAGATCTAGTGTAGTTTATTTAGATCTAGCTTTTTTATAAATCATTATTTTACTATTTTATAAACTTAGATCCACTTTTTATTTTACAAATTACTTTATAAAAAACCAAAAATATTTGATTTTTATTAGTTTTTCTTTTATTAAAAGTTATCAATTAGATTATAACTCTAGATCTACAATTTTTAGTTTAAAAAGTTTTCATTTCTATTAGTTGTTAGTCTATTAAAGTTTGTAGATTTCTCAACCAATAAGCTTTTCCATAGCTTATTTGGTCATTATTATTGCTTATTCACTCTAACCTTTTATAAAGTTTTGATTTTTACTAGTTTCTCATCATTCTACATCTAAGGCCGGAGCTTAAGGGTCTCATAAGCTTACTTATTACTTAAAGTTTATAGTTTTTATAGCTTTTATAAAACTAATTAGTGAGTAAAGTCACAAGCTTTATAATCTAGTTAGTAATATAAAAGTTTATAAGGAAATAAGCTTTAATGTTTGATAAGTTTATGAGATCGGGTGGGTTAATTCGTCTCATTTTCGCAGATCGGGTTCTAGTTTCTTTCATTTTTTCAATTTTTAGTTTAAATGATTAGTAGTGAATTATGTTTATGTTTGTTAGAATTATTATTGATGCTAGCTTAATTAATATGTTTAGTGAGTAGATTGTTATTATACTTGTTGAGTAGATTGTTATATGAATTAAGTGTGGTTTTATAAAAGTTAGACAATATATTGGTTGGTAATTCTAAGTTACTTAGATTGGAATTTTGGTTGTTTAAACGGGCAAAAGCCGTGAGAATAATTGGGTTTTAATCTAGTTATTGATATCACTTTACGAAATTGTTTTCAAAATAAACCAACGTTGTGAGAAAATAATTGTTTGTAAAAGATATTGATTCATCAATAGAGTACTAATTGAAATAATAAACCACACTTAAGGATCATGATAATTTGCTTAACAAGTATATCTTTTTATTATTTATCTTTTTATCATTTATCTCTTATCGATTAGCATAGTTTAGTTGGTAATTTTTAGCTTAATTTCCCATCAAATCACTTTTTCCCACTTTCACGACACGTTTCACTAACCGGAAATTTGAAATTCCATTCACGCCTTCGTTGGGAAACGACCCGGGGAAATACCTTCCTAAGCATTTCTTCGGAAAAATAAACTATACTATTCTAAAATGACAAAATCAGTGGTACAAAAGCCTTGCAGGACTTTTCACTCAGTTATCATTCAAGTTTCATAACAAACTCAGATTTTGGGGACCTCCTTTCATAAAACTCTGATGAATTTATTGAATGATAACTCATTTTCTAAAAACGTCTCTTTTCGAGTCGTTTTCTATTACTATAACTGTGATATCATGAAGTAATACCCCAACCCTAAATCCGCTGTGAAACGTGAAAATGGGGGTGTTACAGCTTGGTATCAGAGCTTCAGTTGTAGAGAACAAGGTCAAAACCTAAACTACAACTATTTTTCCCGATAACCGAGAAAGTCCTTTGTACCACTTCACTCCCCAATGGCTTCTTCCCGGAGCCATACGTGCATTAGATCTGCATACTAGGTAATACTTGACCATTAGTTGAGCATTTATTAAATTTTACATTACTAGATAGTTATGCCTGCTCCCCACTATTCTACTATAACCCCATCCGAAATACATACGAAGAAAGTTCATCCCTCTTTGAATGATTCGGATTTCAGCCTTAAAAATCGTTTCCGCGAATCCCCGAATAGCCCTAGGAATAATATAGATACCCCATCACCCTTAGGATTTACATTTCTTATAGATGACCCATACCTAAAACATATAAGAGATTTCTATGCTAAGGCATCACCTATCCCTTCCCTAAACCTTATCATGCACCCACCTTTTCCCACACCTAGGTTAGAACCACATGGTTTCTTCCTCCCTAGAAATCCTTATATACCTAGGATACCCATCCCTACCTATAACCCTAGATATGAACCTAGGCAACCCTATACTATAATACCTACACCCTACTTAGTAGACCCTCCCACTTCATCTTAGAAATTTGAAGTCGGAGAAAACCTTACTAAGAAAACCTTAGAAAATCAGGTAGAAGAAATTTTAAACAGTTTAGATGAAATTTTACTTGACCTTATTGGGAAGATAGAAGAAGGTTATGATAATAACTTAGGAAATCAACCTGACTATAGTAATTTAAGAAATACCCTAGCACAAGCCTGTTTTAGGATAGGTAGATTACAAAAGAATCAAATGAGACACCACCATAAGATAGCCTTTGCCCGTTTTAGAATTCGTACCTTAGAAAGAATGATTAATGATGACGAGGAAAGTCATCAATCAAATTTAGGAAACACTGTGAACCCTTAGATTTAGGAAAAACCTTGGAAGAAAACCCCTAAGCAATAAGCCTTAAGAATAGTACTATAGAATAGATAGTATAAAAATGCCTTTAGGGTATGTAAGATAGGAAAGTAATAATAAGACTTAGGTATACCTTATCGATACTTCCTAGTGCCCCTCAAGATTAGGATAACCTAACCAACCTTAGGAAAACCACCCCTTGATTACCTTAAGTTATCACTAAACCTTGGAAGAATCCCTAGGAATTTAGGAATAATCCATAAAAACGTGACAAGTGAGTACTTGTTATGACCTACCTTAGGCCCTTACCCTAGCATAACCCTTAGAAACATTAGGATCCCGATGCCTTAGACATATAGACTCTTATCACCTTTAACCCCTAAACTCGATTGGGTTTCAATTTCAAACCCAAGTTCTTGATGAGAATTTCCTCATATGGATACTCATTCATGAACTTTAGGATTGGGAAAAAGCCTAAAGCTTCATTCTATAGAGTCAATACTCTATTCTTCCTATTCCGTTGATTTTCTTTCCTACCCTCCTAAATCCAACAACATGACATTTGGCATAAGTAATGACACTTGTTAGAAATCTAAGTATAACAAGTCATTTATGACCTTATGCGGTTGTGAATTCCTCTTCCGTTATTCATGACATTCTATGTCATGTATAACAACTCCTTTCATATCTTCGCCTTCCACCCCAAAAATCCCTTAAACACACTTCCTTTATCACCTCATAAGATAATGATGAGAATTCTTATTCTACATCATAGAGATCTGAATTCTTTCTCTCCTTTGCCTCTGGTACTCACTACTCTTCTAAAACTCCTTCTTAGTTAGATGATCTATTCCTAACTAATTCCCATATACGAGTATATAGTAACTATATACAAGTATAACCCCGTCCTTCCCTCCTTACTTTCTTAAGATTACTATGATTCCTAAAAGAAATTACTTAGAAAACCCCTAGTTAATCTCCCTAGAATACTTATACTTAGGAATAGAAATAACCTTAGGATACCCTTACATTTCGAGGATTTTGGAAAAACAAAACCCTAGGAAACAACTAAGAAACTTAATAGGATCTAATTAATGGTTTATGAACTTAAAACCTTTACATATAGAAACTAGGAGAATTCATTTGAGGATATTAAAACTACTTAGGCTTGACATCTCATAGGCTACACTTTAGGAAACCTACCTAGAAGATACTATGGATACCACCCTAACTGGTTTTAAGTATCTAGGAATAGTTATACTTATAATCATAGAAGTACTAGTAATAATAGACAACTTAGGCAAAAAGATTAAACCCAAAGACCCACCTAAGAATAGTAATACTCTTAGTGAAACCTTAGCTAAAGAAATACCCATCCCACCTAGCCCTCCTCCCTTTATAGAATCATCCTCAATGACTAAAACAGAAAAATCACCCTTAAACTTTAAGTTTAGTACTAAGAAATTAAAAGAACCTTAGGAAGAAAACAAAACCTAAAGGAATCTAGTAAATCTTATCCTTACTTAGAATACCATCCCTTTCGGTATTATATTCCCTCTCTAAATCTTATCTCAATCATTTTCCCGCTCATTCGTTTTAAACCTTACTCTCCCGCTTTTCCTCATCCTCCCGTTTGAACTCCACCCGTCTACCCCTTTTGTTTCATTTCTCCCCTACTTTTTCTAAACTCTTTTCCTAAATCATCCTACAATGTTCTAGGAGTTAGAACTTGTACTTCTCGTCATATCACAAGATTCTAATAGTTAGATCTTGTAAGAATATCTTGGTTGAACTTTAATCCTCATTATGTTCAACTACGATATTATACTATCTCTCTTTATAAGAATTATAAAGACGAGATTGACGATGCTCATCATTCGAGATGTAGCTAATTGGTAAAAGAATAGCTATGGAACTAGCTACCATGGCTTGAACTTGTCTCTGTCATGGTTAGAGCATGGCTCCATCATGAATAGAACTTGTTTTTACCATGGCTAGAACCCGTCTCCATCTTGGTTAGAACTCATTTCTACCATGACTCGAACTTGTCTCTAAAACACTCCTGGACCACATTTCCTTAAAATGTGGATCACTTTTCTGTTTATGCCGATACTATTTAAGGACGATTTATGATGACTATTCTATTAAAATGAAGAAGGACGATTTTTCATTTTAAGAAGAAAGTTATAAATCGAATGGATCATGAGTTTATAAGCTCTTGTTTGCAAGAATTGGGACGCCATTACTTGTAAGCAATGAGATATAAACCAATGAGACCAAGTATCTGGCACAAGTACAAACAATTCCTGCTCCGTTTGTACAACTCTTTCCTCTTCTCTTATCTCTTCAACTCATTTCCCTCCCCTACTCCTATGTTTTTCTAAATCTCGGGACGAGATTTATTCTAAGGGGGTAAGACTATAGCAACTCACAAAATCTCATCACTATCATTCTCATTACAAATACCTATAGTAGGTATTTCCCCAGGTAAAATTTTGCTTTTTACATGCATATCATTACATAAGTGACTCTTTAGGCTTGCTCCTGTATCTACACAAGGTAATATCTCTACTCACACACCCTACAAACTCCTGGTATATCAAGCATAGGATTACAACAACACCATAATAAGTAAAACACCAATCTAAAACACTAATATCATCACAAAACCCTAACAAACACTAATTAAGCCCCAATTAGGCCTATGTGTTTACAAACCCTAATTGCTTATCTGAACTAGTTTAGAAGTGTTCAAGGCATAAGTATGAGTTACCTTAGGAACATTAGGATACCTTAGGACCCCTAGGCATTAGTACAACCCATTAGAGCTTAGGTACAAGTCCCTTAAGCACAAAACCATAACCAGGTTATAACTTCCTGGAAAATAGGTCAAACCTTCCCAAACTTTCCCCATAAGCTACCACCACTCAGTATAAGCTTCTTAGGACTTAGTTTTAGTCACTAGACACTCATAGGACACTAATCTAGGCACAAAACCCTAGGTAAAACCCTAATCCCACCCTAAGCTAGTTTAAGCCCTAAACTAAGCTTAACCTAAACATAACCTACTATAAGCACCCAAGCACCCTACCACCACTCCCTAGCAGCCTCCTAGGCAGCTTACCCATCACCTTGTCACAACCTAGCACCCTAGCACCCACGTCCATCACCTACTCATCACCTAGTCCCCTTAAACCGCCTCTATGGCTTCGTTACCACCACAAAACCTCCCAAACCGCCTCTTAGCCCCCCATAGCACTTCCTAGTAATCCTTTAGACCCTCCATGACCACCCCTTGCTTATCTTACTCAACCCCCCCCCTCCTCGACACCACATCACCCATTTCTTGTTCGCTACTCCAAACGACCCTATAAAAGGGCTCGTTACCCTCTCATTCTAAACCACACCTCTTTTCTTCTCTTCACCTCATATATTCTGATCCTAGTAGTAGTAAACAATTCCTTGTAGCCTTAGAAGTCGAGTTGCTAAGCTCTAGATCCTTGTCGAGTTCCATTGTAGGTCGAGAAACCCTAAAACCCTAGTTAACCCCTCGTTAACCCTCCCCTAGTCAAGTAAGCTTTCCATTTTGATTCCTTTAGCTTTATATTAGTTCTAGGATAGTACTAGGATGCCTTAGATCCCTTAAAACCCCTTGCCTAAGCCTTGATCACTAGAACTAGCTCGTTAACTTTCTAAAACCCTAAAATGAGTCAAATTGCTATGTTTATACTATAAGCCCTTTTCATAAGTCATAAGCCAGTCTATGTAACTTAATTAAGCTAATATTAGTAAACCATAAGCTAGAAAACCCTTTTGTTTCATAAAAATATAGTTTCATGGAATTAGGACTAGTTTTGCAAAACTTTCCATGCATAGGGGTATATATGGTAACTTTTTGAAAATATTAAGTCTAGGGACTACTTTTGACATTTCTTAGAAGATATAAGTATAGGGACCCTTTTTGAAATGTTATATAACCTTAGGATAAAAAGTTAGAAAGTTAAAAACTTATAAGGACTAATTTTGCAAAAGTTATAAAACAAAGGGTATAAAGGGTAAATTTTGAAAACTTATAAGTCCAAGGTTCATTTCTGTCATTTCTTTAAAATATAGAAGTATAGGGACTAAATATGTGAAGTTTAGATAGTTAAAAACTTAGGTAATATAAGGATTATAAGTATAGGGTAGATTTAGTAAATATATGAAACTTAAAGGTTATAAAGTAAACTATTTTCATATATATAGCAAACCTATTTTTAAGTTAGAAACATAACACAATACTAGAGAGCTTCATGTAAGGAGTACTATGTGGATATTTCGTTATGATGAGTCTGTTGGATTTACGATTTAAAGTGCCCTGGCTCCTCAAACGATTATTGCATATACTTCTAAATTATGATGGCCCGAACGGTGATATGTTATAACTAAACCCTAATAACAATATAACTCAATAGTAAGGAACTTCGTGTGAGGAGTTATATACTTCTGAATTATGATGGCCCGAACGGTATTATGTTGGCAGCATAATACGGTATTATGTTGGAGGCATAATACAATATTATGATAGCCTCACACCTTTTAAACGCTTTCTAAATGTTTTACAAACCCTGTGAGGGGGATACATGCTACTTGCTTTAAAAACCGAATACAAGTCTTTTTCTTTGGTTGTTGCACGAGTGATACTATTTCTGCCACCATTACATAACTACAATTCATGAGCCATAATCACTTGCGGGTTTTACGCAAGTGAACACGAGTATAGTTGATAGATCTATTGGAGTTTGATAACTCCCGTTGGTTTACCTCAGCCGGGTAACCAATAAGTACTATACTAGAAACCCATAAGGATTTACTTTGGCAAGTTATCCTTCTGGTCCCCTCATGGTTGGGTCTGCAGCCCCCATGACCTGGACTGTTAGTGCGGTTTCATGAGCTTAGTGCAACATACCCCACACTTGATAATTGTGCATGCATCACAATTATCACACACACACATAACATTTTCCCAGATGGGTGTAACATCTGAACCCAGGGAACTTGTATTCACCCCATACTCTAAACTTATGACTCTCACTCAACACCTAGTGTTGACTTTTAAGCATGTATTCTAGGTAACGAAGCTCTGTGGAAGTTATGGCATGGAGTGGTAAAAAAGCCTTGTAGGACTTTTCACTCAGTTATCATTCAAGTTTCATAACAAACTCAGATTTTGGGGACCTTCTTTCATAAAACTCTGATGAATTTATTGAATGATAACTCATTTTCTAAAAACGTCTCTTTTCGAGCCGTTTTCTATTACTATAACTGTGATATCATGAAGTAATACCCCAACCCTAAATTCGCTGCGAATCATGAAAATAGGGGTGTTACAGAATACTCCTCCAAAACTTCATCAATAACATCAATTTGGTTAACGGACATGCGATTATCGGTGGAGGAGTATCTCGACGTTTGGTCCAAATTAAACGTGACGGCTTCATTACCATTTCACAAAGTAATTTCCTCATCGTAAACATCACTCAAAGGACGGCCCGTCCTTAGGAAACCTCTCCCGAGAATGAGTGGAACCCTTGGATCGACATCAAAATCGACAATCACAAAATCGGCGGGGAAATGGAACTTTCCAACATTGACAATGACATCCTTGGCGATTCCAATGGGACGAGAAGTAGATCGATTGGCAAGATCGAGGGTCATGCAAGTTGGAGTGGGTTCGGGAAGAGACAATTTCTTCCATATGGATTTTGGCATATGGTTAATGCTAGCACCAAGATCGGCCAAGGCGAAGCATTGAACCATCCCCGGAAAATTACACGGAATAAGGAACTTGCCGGGATCTCCAAGATTTTCAGGAAGCTTCTTAAGGAGAACCTCCGAACAATTCTCGTTCAAAGGAGTTTTGGCCATTTCAAACAATTTTCTTTATTGTTCAACAAAGTTTTAATTATAAACGTAAATTTTGGCATCAAAAGAATAGCATCCGCGAGACTTAAATCAAAGTGAAGTGTAACACCCCCATTTTCATGCTTCGCTGTGGATTTAGAGTTGGGGTATTACTTCATGGGATCACAGTTACGGTAATAGAAAACGACTCGAAAAGAGACGTTTTTATAAATATGTTATCATTCATTAAAATATCTAAGTTTTATTAAAGTGAGGTCCCGTGAATCTGTGTGAAATAGTGTGAGAGTGATAACAAGATTGAAAGTCCTCTGAGTTCAGTGCCTTCTCCTACCATGACTCCATAATGATATACCTAAGATACATGCTTAAAAAGTCAACACTAGGTGTTGAGTGAGAATCATAGGTTTTAGGTGTTAGTAAATACAAGTTCCCTGGGCTATGTTGTTACACCCATCTAGGAAAATGTTGTGTGTGTGATGATTGTGATGCATGCATAATTATCAGGAGTGGGGTATGTTGCACTAAGCTCATGAACCACACGTTAACAATCCGGGTCATGTGGGCTGCAGACCCAACATGAGGGGATGTGAAGGATAACTTGCCAAAGTTAATCCTTCAGTGGGTTCAAGTATAGTACTTATTGGTACCACCCAGTGAGGTGTTAATACCAACGGGAGTTGTCAGACTCCAATAGATCTATCAACTATACTCGTGTTCGCGTGGGTAAAATATCCCAAACGATTAGATTCATGAATTTTGGTTATGTAGTAGTGGCAGTTTGTTTACTCGTGCAACAACCAAAGAAAAAGACTTGTATTCGGTTTTAAGTAAAGCAAGTAGCATGTATCCCCCTCACAGGGTTTGTAAAATATTTAGAAAGTGTTTAAAAAGGTGTGAGGCTATGAAAACTCACCTGGGCTTAGGGAATTCTAACTAGGGTAAAGAGTGAGTCAGAAACTAGACTGCCTTACTCACGTATCCTGATGTTGTTGTTGTTGTTGGGGATGTATGTCAAGCTTTAGCTGTTTAGTTTATGTTTCTTATTTAATTATTCTTAGTGTTTTATATATAACACAACACCGTTCAGGCTGATGAGTGCTCAAACACTCATCATTTTTGGTCAAATCTGAACCGCAAAACATACAAAAACACTCAATAATGCATCAAATTGTTGAAAATATTTCAAAATTGTGTTTTATATGTTTCAGATGCAAAATGAGTAAAAACAAATGAAAAACACACAAAGTTTGCATAATTGGCAGTTTCAGTCCCCCAACTTTCAAAAATTGGCAAAATTAGTCCCTGAGCACTTATTTTAAAAGAAAAGTCACCAAAGGTCCTTTTGGAATCATAAATTGTCATATTTAGTCCTTTGGTGAAAAATTGGAAAAGTTTTGAGAATTTACAATTTTGGTCCCTAGAGTTTCAAACTTTGGCAGGATTGGTCCCTGGTGTAATATTTTTGGAAGAAAAGTCAGTATTGGTCCTTGGGAATTCAAAAGTTATCACAAATGGCCCTTTGATAAAAAGTTTGAGGAATTTACAAAATTGGTCCCTACAGTTTCAAATTTGGCAAAAGTGGTCCCTAGAATTTCAAAACATGGAAATTATCAATTGAGGTCCTTGTACTATTCATAATTGGCAATTTACACCCTTGTGATAACTATGGAAAATTGACAAAATCAGCCCTCAAGTTTCATGAATTACAAAAGTAGTTGTTGGGAATTACAATTAAGTTGATAAGACAAAACATGTGAAACATGAGGGACTTATGGAGACAAAGGAAGAAACTTGCAAAGAAAGAAAAAGATTACTGCATATCTTTTTATTATTCTAGAATATCCTTTGTAACCCTAGTATCTCTATTATATAAAGAGATACAGGGGATTGATTATTCATGTGTGTCAAGATGTAAAACCTAGTAAAGGGGTGTGTGTGTAAACCTAGGGCGTGAGTATGCTTATGTAAACTCCTAGGTTAGTTGATTAGTGTTAGGCCTCAACGATCTTAGATCACTGTTAGTGTGTAACCGTGCTACACTTGATCACGTAGCATTGGGGCTTTGATGTATGTTAGAATAGAGATGATGACGAGAAACCTTGTTAGCAATAATAATGATGTGTTTGTTTATTCCGCTGCGTATCGTGTTCATTCATTATTATTGTGCAATCCCTAGATGAGGTCTAAGCAACCTCGAGCTATAAAACGATCTATAACATGTGGTATCAGAGTGGGGGCTCTTGATATCTAGGATTTACAAGGTTTTGGTTTGTCGAAGAACGAAGAAACAAGAAAAATTCGAATTTGGTTCAATTTTCGTAACTCACTGCAGGTCAGTTTTCAAGGAGCGATATCTCCTTCGTTAACCGTCGGATCAGGCTGAAATTTTTATTGGAGCTTCTCAACATATCAAGGAAGAGTTCCACCGGAGGGATCTTCAATCTGAGCTGCCAATAAAAAGATAAAAATTGTCGAAAACTTCTGCAGAGAAAGGTATAATTTTTTGAATTTTTAGGGTTTTCTTGAATCAACTTCATGATTTTGGTTCTACCCTTATTCACTAATCATGGAAGTTAGTTTATACATTGTTTTGTGTCTATAATTCATGGAAGAAAACACTTTGGATCAAGAACTTGGGGTATGAGTGAATTAGGGTTTCAATAATCTTTCAATTCAATTTCTGTTGAATTAATTTATTTGGAAGTTGTCATTATGGAGATTATGGGAGTTGATTTGGTCGTGGAGGATGTTGTGTACACAAGAATACATGAATGCTTTTGATGCTCCATTCGTCTAGTCTACTGGTTCATTCGTTACTGATAACTTCATTAGATTTGGTGAGCAGGTTTTTAAAACCTGTGATGAACCCTAATGATGTTGATAGTACGCTTTATGGATGCTTATTGTGGATGAGACTACCGGATGAGGATCAATCTAATGTTGCTGTGATTGAGTATTTATGCAAGAATAAACTGAGTGGGTCTGATTGCTTGTGAATGATGGGTCGTTATCATAGAAAGAAGCTATGGGTTTCTGTTCGTAGTGTATGTTAGTGATGCACTCGATTGGTCAATCTATTCGCTTACTCGATTGGTGGATTAATTCACTACAGCACAACAGTATTAAACTCTAACGTGATGATGTTGACATGACAAGAAGCAGCTGTTTACATCAGACGCACATGTGTACAACACCGTTATTCAAATGGTTGTGCATAACGCATAATGAAACAAGGATTGGACATTGTTGCTCAGTGTATGCATTGTTGCTGCTATGGAATTGTTGCTGCTATGTTGCTTTCAAGAGATGTGAACCACATAGAGAATTCTTGTTTGACAGTTGAATGGGAGTTTGTTGCAGCAATTGTATGATATTGGTTTTGGGATTACTATAGTGGACATGGTGAGTCTGCTATTAATTATTAACGATCTGCTGTGGTCTACTCATGTTGGTTATTTAACTATTACAAAAGTGGTAAGTCAAAGGTATTGAAGTAAACCTCGTACTTGCTTGGCTGCTTCAATTAATATAGTACCTTGTATTTTTTTGCTGCTATTGGTCGAAGTTTGAGTATCATGGGTCAGTAGATATATGGAAAATCATATTGTTTTCATTCGTGATGATTTCATTTGTCAAGATTATAAAACATGGGATAGTGGTGCTATTTAAAATTCATAACCTTGTGCTGCTTTCTCAATTGTGGGAATCGATCATTTAATCATAATTGCTACAACATGGGTGTCGGTGATGATTTCTTTAATCATGAATATTGAGTATTAGTCGTCTGGTGCAAGGTGGAGAATTGTTGTTAACCTCGTACTTGATATTAATGTGTCGGTTGTGAGGTTATCAATGTGTCTGTTTGTGGAGTATTAAATTAAGGACGAAAATTGTTGCTGTTGAATGGGTTGTAATATTCGGAGCAGACACAATTATTGAGATGTAATTGGTCAGTGGAGTGAATCACATGGATAATAGGTCGGTGGTCTGGTTAAAAATGCTAAAGATTTTCCCACTGCTAGCTTTAAAAAGTTTCCACTGCTCATATTAACTTACCACTGCTATGCTATTCGTTTCCACTGCAAGTTGTTCGTTCCCACTGCTACGCGTAACAGGTTTCCACTGCTGCCTTAATTGTTTCCGCTGCTGTTCATATTTCTTAAGGAGCATGTGTTACACAAAGTGAGTTATTGGTACGAGGATTGGAGAAGGAACAAGCATGGTGTGTCCACGTTACTGGTATGCGGGAGCTAATGACAAGAGCTGATTGGAGCAGATATGACTAAAGTTGTTTCCACTGCTCGCTCTTAGTTTCCACTGCTAGTACAAATTTGTTTCCATTGCTCATACATGGTTTCCACTGCAAGTTGATAGTTACCACTGCTCGATATAATTTTCCACTGCTGCCTACAAATTTACCACTGCTACGCTTACATTGTTTCCACTGCTAGTGCTTATTTTTCCACTGCTTATACAAGTTACCACTGATGCCTTAATTGTTTCCGCTGCTGTTCATATTTCTTAAGGGGCATGTGGTTGGTACTTATTCATGTTGCTATATTTCACGTGGAGACTTTGATTATTTCGTTGGCAATCATGAGTTACAAGCAGTGAGGGGAAGTATATATTATTTTGGAACAGTTGGTTCCAACACACACAGAGGTTGAAGTCACACACACAAGTATTTTTGGATTTGGTTTCAGTTCTTAAAAGATTAATGGCTCGTTCTTATTTCTAATTGATTACGAAGAAAGGTTTTTATCACCTATTTGAAGTTGAAGTGGAAGTTCACAGGTTTGTGTTTTATCATACCTTTTCAGCATGAGGTAACTTGTTCGTGCATTCAAGTGACTACGAATTGACAAAACACTTGAAGGAGTTACGTTATTGTGCTCAGTGTTTATTGTCAAGAGATTGCGATCTCCCTATACGTTAAGTATACGTTCGAAGTCAATTTTAGTACAAGATATAAGGCACAAGTTTGGGTTGTTCTACTTCAGCATCAAGTTGGTAATACTTAGTTTTCTTCATTAGTAATCATTACATGGAGCCTACATTCAAAAAATGGTTAACATATGGGTTTCATGGGAAGCTTAAGTGTTTAAATGTTTAACCATTTATATGCTACATCGAGGTGAAGGTTTTTGCTACTGCTAGTTGTTATTACTACTGATGGTTTTGATTTCTATTGTTTCAAGTCCATTTATAGATGCGAAAAACTTAATGGTGGGCGACTTAGAAACTTTGGAAAGATGGATTTGACGTGTAATATTGATTCGTGGTTGTGAAGATCAAGGTTGCTTACATTTGTCCCCTATTTGATGATGACAAAAAGGGGAAGAAGAATATTTTGAAGATTGCAGCTTGAAGATCCTTGATGATATGCATGGTTTAAGGGGAAGTCACATGTTTCATGACATACTAACTTCAGGGGAAGTTCATGCTTATTGGTTTTGTCATTATCAACTAGGGGAAGATTGTTGGGAATTACAATTAAGTTGATAAGACAAAACATGTGAAACATGAGGGACTTATGGAGACAAAGGAAGAAACTTGCAAAGAAAGAAAATGATTACTTCATATCTTTTTATTATTCTAGAATATCCTTTGTAACCCTAGTATCTCTATTATATAAAGAGATACAGGGGATTGATTATTCATGTGTGTCAAGATGTAAAACCTAGTAAAGGGGTATGTGTGTAAACCTAGGGCGTGAGTATGCTTATGTAAACGCCTAGGTTAGTTGATTAGTGTTAAGCCTCAACGATCTTAGATCACTGTTAGTGTGTAACCGTGCTACACTTGATCACGTACCATTGGGGCTTTGATGTATGTTAGAATAGAGATGATGACGAGAAACCTTGTTAGCAATAATAATGATGTGTTTATTTATTCCGCTGCGTATCGTGTTCATTCATTATTATTGTGCAATCCCTAGATGAGGTCTAAACAACCTCGAGCTATAAAATGATCTATAACAGTAGTCCTTGTCATTTATTCCTAAACCTGAAACTAAAATCCAAAAATAAACCAAACAAAACAAATCCAAACCCAAAACCTGATCCATAAAAACCCCAGCACACCGTCACCAGGCCCAACCCCACCCACGTTTATATTAAAAACGCCAGGGTCAAACACCAAGGTCAACACCCCCTTCCCTCTCCCACTTAGAACCTGCAATACCACATTACCACCCCTGGTATTCACCCCCCACCACTACCACTTGCCCCACACCCTTATCCTCTGCAATTACACTCCCCATGAACATTAAATGCCACCCCCACCTAGTACACGCTATCAGAGAGCAAATTGGCTTTAAGCCAATTTTCCCGCCAAAATCAAATCAGAGGCTAGGATGAAAAGCAGTGATCCAAGGGCTTATATTTTTGATGGGATTTGACCAGAGGACCCACATAAACCCTAGAAGTCTCCTATAAAGAAAAAAGAAGCCAAAGAGAAGATTATTAGTTGTAGTATGGTTTAGAAAAAATCGACATTAGTGTAATTTAGTTTATGGTTGTAACTTTTGGTTTAAAATAGTTGTAATAGCCAACTCCAGTGTAATCTTATCCTTTATTAATTATAATTTCAAGTTTCCTTAAGCAAAATTCAGATTTGGCAATTTTAGAGTATAATTGACAATTTGCTTTAATCTTGTTCATTATTGTTGTTTGTTGGTTATTTCAGATCACACAAGTCTCAAATAAACTTTCAAAAGCCTTTTATAAATTAAAATCATCATGAGCTATAAAATCTCAAAAATACCAAAAATCAATAAAAAAAATTAGTAGAAAATAAAAAATTCAGCCTGTGAAGAAGAGGAAGCATTGGAATTTGTTGATTCTGGATTTTCATGGTTGTAGTGTCTCATGGGGGACTATAGGTTGGTTCCTGATTCCCTGGTTCACTTGTGCTAAGCATGGCTCAGTTGTAAGTTCTTATTTCTCATTGGTCTTGAAACCTACTGTAGCATTGCTTAGCTTGGTTTATTTTATGCTTTTGAGCCCATTCAGTGTATCATAGTTAAATTATAGCTTAAGGTTTTATGTTTTGTTCTTTAAAACCATTGTGTTCAAAACATTTGAGATTAACTGTCCAACTAAGTATAATACAGAAAGCTATGTGTTTGTGGTTTTAGGTTGTGTTTCTATGCTTATTTAGGTCTCCTTAATCTTAACTAGTTGTTAGGAACCTGTTTTGTACCCTCAATGCACCATTTGCTTCCTAAAATTTTCAAAACTGCCCATTAAGGAGTGTTTGGTTCTATGAGGTTTGATGTGTTCAAGATGAATTCAGGAAGTATCAGTTGCATAGGGAACTTTCATTAGGTTAAATAAGTGTAGGTCAAGTAGGAAATTAAGTCTTTATTAGGGAAAAAGTCAAAATAAGCTTTAATCCACCTCAAATCATCAACTGTTAGGGTAATAGTTGCATAATCACTTCAAATGATCACATAAGTGTTAGGAATGCTTAATATCATATTATTTTAGCTTAGTACATCTTATTCAAGCATTAGAATCAGATCAAATCTCAAGAAAGTCAACATAGCTAGTTCATCACAAAAGTCAAAGTTGCATATTAGGCAGAAAAATCATTTTTTCAAGGATTTGTTTTGATTTTTCTGTTAGGATCTAGGTCTTGATCTTTTCAGGGAATGTAGTCCACCACCTCATCTTCAAAGTCCCACCTTCATTATATTTTTTTGAATTTTTATGTGGGCCTCACAAGCCCTCAAAGTAGCCCCACCAGGGCTGTTTTTTCGAAATTCCAGCCATTTAGTTTTTAATTTTTCATTTCTTCGTTATAAGTCCGTTTGACCTGAAATTTGGTTTGTAGCTTATTCTTTTTCTTATTTACTTTGTGGTATTTTTATTTTAATTTTTAGATTTTTTTTACAGGGGTAAATCACCCTTTTTAGGGCTGCAAAACTTGAAATCAGCAAATACAATATTGGATGATGTTTGTTCTGTGTAGTATAGTTGTTTTGTTGATGTTCTTTCTGCATTACTAGGTTGCAATAGGATAGGGTAAGCTAAAACAAGCTTAAAATTCAGTTCTTATATGCAGAAAAGTCAAAATTAGTGTTCAACCCCTTAAATTAGTTAACTGTTAAGATTTCTTGTTCATTGATCTTTCAACTTAGTGCATAAGTGTTATATGTAGCTTTATTTAGCCTTAATTAATCTCATAACTTCATTTTCAGTAGATTAGGATCAAACAAATCTCACCATAGTCAAAATAGGTAATATCTTCAAAAAAAGTCAAATAGCATATCTCAGGAAATAGTTTAATTAATATAATTAGTAATTAATTAATATAAAAATCACAAAAAGAAAAAAAGACATATTTTAATTTCAAAATTTTTTTTTAGTTATTTTATAATTTTAGAAGTTTAATTTTCATTTTTCTAGTATTAAATTAATATTCTATTGTATTTAAGTTATTTAAATATTAATAATTAGTATTAATTAGTATTTAATTAATAATAAATAAGTAATTAGTGTAAAAATTTATTTTCTTTTTCTAAAAATTTTCTTTAATCCTTAGGTTTGTAAAAAGGTCATTTTCACCCCCTGTGGGTTTTCAGATTTCAGATTTCACTTTTTATTTCGTACGTTCACGTAAATTTAAATTGAACGTACGCCTTTTTAGGTTTTAAACGTTTCTGGTTTTTCTAAATTTCCAGTCTTGTTCATATAGCTTATTTAAGCTATTTCCTTATAGATTCCTTAGTGTAATCAAACACAAACCCCTTTCTGTCCAAATTCACCCGATCACAAACCCATTTAAATACAATCCACACCTCGTCGGGACATAACGACCCGGGGAAACACTATACTATCCACGGAGAATTGGCCTAAGTTGTTTTTGACTTATTTGACCTTGGTCAATAATATCTGACGGTTTAGCCCCAATCAAAATTTGGCGCCGCTGCCGGGGAGGTCGTGCGCGTATTCTAAATGGTTTTGCAGATTAGTGAATCTGGATATACACTCATTGTATATTTACCATCCTTTGTTCATATTTTCTTATTATAAAAACAAAACTGTTCCCGAAAATATTTTAAAATCAGTTTTCAACAAACACAAAAACACAAAAAGATTTTCTTTCTAATTTGTATAAAATGTTTATCAAAAATTACAAAAATATCAATCTTTACCCTCCTACCTTTTTGATTCTACATTTCTTACCCTCCAAAACCATTTGATTCTTTCTATGTCTCATCCAAACCTTCTTGATTGTCAATGGTGTGGTGGTCCTTATAATGGTGGTAATTATCCCAGTTGTAGCATGGTAGAGTCAGGAAACGGGTCTGTCTATAACCAGAATCCCTATTCCTACCATGACACAACTAATTTATTCCATCAACTACCACATCATGAGACTCAGCAGTTTTACTGTTGTGAGTATTGTGATGGTTCACACTATAGTTCTGATTGTCAATCGGGAAACACACTTGTCTATGAGCAGTTTCCTGATAACAATTATGACTACAGCACATATGACTCACAGCCACATCAGTTCAACTGTTGTGAGTACTGTGGAGGTCCACACTTTAGCTTTGATTGTCAAACAAGGAATCCATTTCCTTGTAACAATTTTGACTCTTCGTATCAAGACCAACCTCCATAGTATCAAATGATCCAAGCAACTCCTCAAATCCAGCAAGACTTTTTAGAGGTTCTTGAGAAACTTAAAGAACTTAAGGAGGAGTTAGCTAATATTTTACTCCGCCATACTCCAAGTTCTTCTTGTGCATATTGTGGGGGTCCTCATGATGATTTTCAATGTCAACCTTCCGGTTTTGACACATCCACACCCCCACAATTTCCCCTCATTCCAAATTCTCGTGGGAAAACTATGGCAGAATTACTTGCTGAAGAACGAGAATCTGGAAAAAGCATGGAAGAATTATTAGCTGAGCAACGAGCAGCTAAAATACGTGCTAATATCCGCAATACTGCTCTATTTTATGACTATGATGACAGTGATGATGATGAAGATTGTTGGGTCACTGAATTCCCCAAATCTTCTAACAAGGATTTGAACGTAAAATCCCCTAAGTGCAAACAAGTCACTGAGTGAACAGTAACTCAGTGAGTCACCTTCAGGGAGCTAAGACCGAGCCTAAGAAGAAAGGTTCTCCATTCAGTGAGGCGGAACTCAGTGAAGTGTGATCTAAGCCAAGAAGAAGGTGATGGGTTCAGTGAGGATGACAATAACTCACTGAACCCCAATGACTCCTCAGCAACTTAAACGTACTGAAGACTGATGACATGAAGACTGAAGTTTTGGCGGGACTGGGCGGGAAAGTCTGAGCTGCTTTATTAAAGTGCTTTATCACTTTAATGTCAGACTTTCCCCAAATGGTTAAAACCAGTCTGTCATCAGAAAGTGCCTTTTGGATCTAACTCAATGAAGGTTCCTTGCCAGAAGAATAATATCTTTCAAGATATTGTTAAGGAAGCTTTAGGTCCAATGTATATTTAGTTGTTCTATACTTGTGTATAAATAGGAAGCAAATGTGAGGAGTAAAAGTTGACAAGTTTGTGCAATTAATGCAAAGCATTCACAAACCACTTTTACTCCTCCAAAGAACAACACAAGCCCCTGAGATAGCTCAGTGGGTAATTTAAGTTGTCACTCAACTTAGTTGAGTTTAGTGAGGAGTCCATACCATACTTGTCAATTCAACCCCAAGTGTTATTCCGCAAACACTTGGGTACGATTCTTTTTGATTAACTTCTAATAAAGAATTAAACGTTGGAAAATATTATCTCTTTTGTTTACGTTTCTTTATTGTTAATCATTTTCTACATTTGTGTTCAAGTCATATAACTTGGTTACTTTAACTTCTTAGTTACGGTTAACCAAGTAAAAGGGACCAACAAGTGGTATCAGAGCCTCTGATTTGTAAAACTTTTACACGTTTTCAAAACCTAAAGAGTGCTCAAGTTTTTAAAATCAAGATCCCACTATGACTGGCATAGATGTTCCCCAGCTTGTTGATAAAAAGGGTGGAAGTTATTCAGCAACTGCCCCTCGACTTGAAGCTGGCAAATTTAACAAGTGGAAAAAGCGAATGCTTTGCTACTTAACTGGGATGGAACCTTATTATATCAAATTGATTAATGAGGGTCCATATGTCCCAACAACTACCCAAGGTTTAATCAAACCTGAAGCTCAGTGGACCCCAGATGAAAGGAGGGTGGTCAATCAAGACCAGCGCCTGAAAAACATCATTATATCATGCCTTCCTGATGATATAATGGAATCAGTGATCAACTGTCCCACTGCCCAGCAGACATGGACCGACCTGGTTCATAGCTATGAAGGGCCTTCTGATACCAAAGAGAATAGAATCATGGACCTGAAGCTTGAATTCAATACCTTCAGGGCCAAGGATTCTGAAAGTCTCCCTGAGACTTATACTCGGTATAAGACCCTCCTGAATGAGCTGACCAATGATGGTGTTATACTATCAAAACATGAAATCAATGTTGGTTTTGTCAACAGTCTCCCTGAAAAGTGGTTAAACTTCTCTCAGGGACTGAGAAATGCAAACCACATTCAGAACCTTGAGGTCCCTGCCATTTATGGGAAGTTTGTCTATGAAGACAATCTTATCACCAGGAGATACCCTGGTAAAGCTCAGGAGACCAAAAAGGCCTTGACAATCACACCTATATCAACTGCTTTCTATTCTAAAGGTGTTGTGCAGGATTTTCAGGATGGTTCAGATGATGAGGTTGACCAAAGAACCAGTGAGGAGTATCTTAATGATCTTCAGATTGAATTTCATGAAAGAGCACTCCTTGCTAATTCAAAAAGGTTTTTTAAGAAAAACAAATTTCCTTCTAAAGCAAATGACAATACTGAATGCTTTAAATGTGGCAAAATGGGGCATTTTGCTAAAGATTGTTTTTCAAAAACTACCTCAGAACCATCCTTCAAGTTTTCAGGAAATAACTCTTTTTCAGGCCCCAGCAAATTTCAACCAAAAATGCTTCAGTCTAGTCAAAGATTTGAAAAAGTCCCTCAAATTGACTTTGAAGCAAAGTACAGAAAGGCAAAAGCCAAGCTTGCCCTTCTTGAATCATCCTCAACAGTCTCTCAGCCTCCTCAGGCTCCAAAGCCTACTCAAGCCAAAAACAAAGGGCTTGTTGCTGAAACATATGACTGGGATGAGGTTGAAGTGTCCTCTGATGATGATGAAGTTCACATCAGTGCCCTGATGGCTCTGTCAGAAGACAACAAACTTGCTGTGGGGAAGAGTCATGCAAGAAATGGTGAATGGGTCAACATCACAATGAGAAAGGTAAATCTTTTACTTTCTATGGATGATAATGATGATTGGAAATCTTACTTAGACTATATTAATGTTGATCTTAAGTATGTTGAAGAGCAAAGACTTAATCTGTTTTCAAAATTTAACAAACTCAGTTTTGAATTAAATCAGTGTAGAGATGAATTACTTGTCTTAAAACAAGCCAAACTTGAAAGTGTCACACTTCAAATTCAAAACTCTGAACTTGTAAAACAAAATCAAGCTCTTCAGGAAGAACTTAAGAAAGAAAAGGAAATTATTTGGAAATGGACTCAGAAAAACCCCAAACTTTATGAAACACTGAGTCTCTCACCCAGCCCCAATAAGGCTGGTCTAGGTGATGATCAACTCACCGAGGTTTCAGGGGAGAGTAGTCATTCCACAACTTTTCTATTAACCAACATACTCTCTAGCAAGGAACTAGCTCCCAAACCCAGTGATTGGATTGAAAGAAACAATCCTGATAGTAAATTGCCAAATTTTAACACTGGAAGAATTCTGGAGCCTGAAAGTCAGGCTATCAAGGAGCTGCTAGGAGTCACTGATGAACTTAGTCCTACTGAGTCCATCACTGAGTCTAAGTCTGATTCACCACTCCCTCCACTGAAACAACTTCAGGGAGCAGAACCCAATTCTGACCTTGCACCATTAGTCTTTCAACCACATTCTCCTAAAGAGAAATCAGGGTTAGGAAGGACTATACTGAAAAGACCTACTCCTGCACCCACTGAACACCAAAAACCTTCAGTAACTACTGAAGTGAAGCTTGAAAGCACTGATTCAAAGGTTGATCAGCTTGCTGAACTTGTCAGGATGCTGAGTGAGAAAATTGAGTCTACTGAGAAAAACTCTGACTCTAAATCTACCAAGCCCTCAGTATCCTCAGGTTCTTCCAAACCAAAAACCACACCCAGACCCTCAGGGAGATGTGAACTGTGCAATTATCCAAATCACAGCACTGATAAATGCTACAGAGTCCTATTTTGTATGATATGCAAACAAGAGGACCACAGAACTTGTGATCACATCCCCCACACTGCCTCTTTAAAGGCAAGGGGTCAGTACAAAACCCAAGGCTATCAGTATGCCACACCTCCCAAACAAAGACTGAAGGCTAAGCCTTTCTCACCATGTCCTCACTGTGGTTTCAATGATCATCTTCCTGATGATTGTTTGATGAAAGTATGCTGTGACATCTGTGGAGATCCCTCCCATGAAACCAGGGGGTATGACAAAGTGATTCAGTCCAGAAGGAAATATCAAACCAACACTTCTCAGTCACCTGATGCATCAACATCCACAAAATGTAAAACATGTGGAAGCTCAGGACACATAACTTCAGACCATGATTCACTAACTGAGTTCAAAAAGTCCCTGAGGACTAAGCCCACTAGAAGGTGGGTCAACAAGCAAAACTAACCCAGTTTACTGTTTGTGCAGAAACACATCAAGGATCCTACTTGGCATCTAGACAGTGGATGCTCCAGAAGTATGACTGGTGTGAAAAGTTTTCTGCACAAATATGTGGAAGAACCAGGACCCAAAGTAGTATTTGATGATAACTCATCAGCTCCCACTGAGGGTTATGGTTCAGTAAACTGCAATGGTATAGTTTTTACAAGAATAGCTTATGTTAATGGTCTGAAGTACAACCTGATAAGTGTTTCCCAACTATGTGATGCAAAATACATAGTTCAGTTTGATGATAAGAGAGGGACCATCTTTAATGCCAATAAGGAAGTTGTGTTGATTGCACCCAGAAGGGATGATGTATATGTCCTTGACATGTCATCCCTGACTCAAAATGGGACTTGCCTATTCTCAAAGGTAAGTGAGACAATCAACTGGCTATGGCATAGGAGACTCTCTCATCTCAACTTCAAAAACATCAACAACCTGGCCAAACAGAACAAAGTTCTGGGCCTTCCATCCCTGGTGTATACCAAAGACAAGCCTTGTTCTGCTTGTGAAAAAGGAAAACACCACAGGGCATCATTCAAAACCAAACAAACCTTTTCAATCAAAAGCTGCCTGCATCTTCTTCATATGGACCTTTTTGGACCTGTCAGTCCAATGTCCATACACCATGAGAAGTATACTCTGGTCATTGTGGATGAATACTCAAGATATACTTGGGTTTACTTCCTGACCAAAAAGAGTCAGGCAGCTGAAACCATCATGTCATTTGTCAGGAACATTGAAAATCAAAATGATGTCAAAGTTAAACAGATCAGGACTGACAATGGCACTGAATTCAAAAACCAAGACCTTGAGTGTTTTTGTGATGAGAAAGGAATTTCTCAAAATTTCACTTCTCCCTATACTCCTGAACAAAATGGAGTAGCTGAAAGGAGAAATAGAACACTCATTGAGGCAGCAAGAACCATGCTGAATGGCTCAGTCCTCTCAAAACATTTTTGGACTGAGGTAGTTAAAACAGCCTGTTACACTCAAAACAGGTCAATCATTGTGAAAAGGCACAATAAGACACCTTATGAGATATTCAAAGGAAGGATTCCTGACATCAGCTACTTTCATGTATTTGGGTGTCCTGTGTTTATACATAATCACAAGGATCACTTAGGTAAATTTGATGCCAAAGCTGATGATGGATACTTCCTGGGATATTCCTTGGTCTCTAAAGCCTTCAGGGTGTTCAACACAAGGAGACAACAAACTGAGGAAACTTATCACATTACAGTTGATGAGAGCACTGAATCCATCAGGTTCTCAAATTCCTCAGTTGAAGAAATTGGTATTGATGACTCATCAAGATATCCTCCTGATGAGTATCATCCTGAGAACAATCCCTCAACTCAATACCAAGCTGATGCTGATGTCTCCTACTACATCATCCCTCACAACCTACCCCAACCACCTATCAGTGAGTTCATAGAAACTCAGCCTATCTCAAATGAGACTGACACCACTGAACAAAATGTTCAGGAACCCACAGAACAAATTGTTCCTACAGTTGTCACTGAAGTGCATATTGATGAGTTACCTCATGTTCCTGAGACTGAACCTATTCAGGCTCCTACAAGCTCAAATTCCTATCCCAAACCCCAGGATAGCTGGACTAGATCCAAAATCATTGAGCTTGTGAACATCATTGGTGAACCCACTGAAGGCATGCTCACAAGAAGCAAGGCTGCCAAACTCAAGGCTGCCACTGCCAATATATGCCTTTATGCTGACTATCTCTCAGAAATTGAGCCTAAAAATGTCAAAGAAGCCCTGACTTATGAAAGTTGGGTTCAGGCCATGAGAGATGAATTGGAACAATTTGACAGAAATGATGTCATGACCCTTGTTGAATGCCCCCAGGGTGTTTTAATCATTGGTATGAAATGGGTCTTTAAAAACAAGACTGATGAGAATGGCACAGTCATCAAAAACAAAGCAAGACTGGTTGCCAAAGGATATAATCAACAGGAAGGTATAGACTATGAGGAAACCTTTGCACCTGTTGCAAGAATGGAAGCCATCAGGATCTTCCTTGCCTATGCAACTTACATGAACTTTAAAGTTTACCAAATGGATGTTAAAAGTGCATTCCTGAATGGTAACATCAAAGAAGATGTTTATGTGCAACAACCTCCTGGTTTCGAAAGTAGTGAATACCCCAACCATGTCTACAAGCTTAACAAAGCCCTTTATGGACTGAAACAAGCACCCAGGGCATGGTATGAAACTCTTTCAGCCTTCCTGATCCAAAAAAAGTTTGTCAGAGGAAGAATTGACAACACACTGTTCATCTACAGAACAAAGGATGATGTCATTCTTGTCCAAGTATATGTTGATGACATCATCTTTGGCTCAACAAGTTACAAACTTTGCAAACAATTTGAAAAACTCATGACCACAAAGTTTGAAATGAGCATGATGGGTGAACTCACATACTTTCTTGGACTACAAATCAAACAAACTGAAAAAGGAATATCCATTTGCCAAGAGAAATATCTCAGGAACCTACTGAAGAAGTATGAGCTTACTGACTGCTCTTCAGTAAAAACTCCCATGGTTCCTCCAAACAACCTTGGTCCTGATCTCACTGGAAAATCAGTGAATCAAACCCAATATAGAGGAATGATTGGCTCCCTGATGTACTTACTTGCCTCAAGGCCTGATATCCAATTCTCAGTCTGCCTGTGTGCAAGATACCAGGCTGACCCTAAAGAATCACATCTCACTGCTGTTAAGAGAATCATCAGGTGCCTGAAGGGTACTCCAAACCTTGGTTTGTATTACCCAAAATGTTCAGGATTTGATCTCAAAGGGTACACTAACTCTGACTATGCAGGATGTAACATGGATAGGAAAAGTACTTCAGGATCCTGCCAATTTCTTGGTGGTAAACTTGTGTGTTGGAGTACAAAGAAACAACAGTCAATGGCCATGTCCTCAGCTGAAGCTGAATATATGGCTGCTGCAGGATGCTGTGCAAATGTACTTTGGATGAAGAGCCAACTGAGTGACTATGGCATTCAGTATAAAATGGTACCTATCTTTTGTGATAATACAAGTGCCATAGCCATCTCAAACAATCCAGTACTTCATCAAAGAACCAAACACATTGACATCAGATACCACTTCATCAGGGACCATATCTCTAATGGAGAAATTGAACTACATTTCATCCCCACTGAGTATCAGCTAGCTGATATCTTCACTAAACCTTTGGATGAACCCACTTTCACAAGATTGAAAGCTGAACTGGGCATGTTGGACATAGAATCAGGGAACTGATCAAAAATGTTCCAACATGATGTATATTCTCTAGGTCCCTGATCACACCCTTCCTGAAAAACTCATTTTTTTATTGAATGAAAAATCATTCAGGGGGCTCAGGATGAAAAATGGCATTGAATACCCTAACTAAATGCTCTAAGTATTTAGTCAGTTAAATGTCCCAGGTAGGTAACTGAATCCTATTAAATATAGGAATATATGTCACTTACACAACTGGCATCCACTCCTTGGGCCCCCACATCTCTCTCACCAAACACCACTGAGCATTAAATGCTCTCTCACACACAAAACGTGTGATGATTGTTTTTCCTGCAAAAGTGCAATATTTGCAGAAGCACACCAAGGGGTGAGAGAAAATAGGTGTAGTGGGAATCGTGATATTTAATGCGGATATCAAACCAAAATTATTATGCCGTTTCGATTAAATAAACTAAACCTTTGGCATCCGCAACATCACCTCCCAAATATTTACCCTATAAATACCCCCACAAAAAAGGGAAACACACACACGCTTTTTAAAATCCTTAACAAAACTCTTGCAAATTGTTTTCAAAACTGCGTGTGTTTCCTCACCCATACCCAATTTTCTAACTAAAACCAGGCTTTTATTACCAAATGGCTTCTTCTAAGGTCGTAATATACGCACCCAATGTGGATTTCCAAATGGAAAGCGTAGACCTTACCAAGAACAATGTGGTGGGGAACTTTGCCTACCCTGCTGGGTACCCTGAATACAGGGATGTGGTGAAGTTCCTTCAGAACTGCTTCCTGACCACCTCATTCACAAAGACCCCCTCAGTCATCTATCATGACTACTTGAGGGAATTTTGGTGCACAGCGGTGGTTGAAAACCCTGATGCGCCAAAAGAGGCCAAAATCAAGTTTACAGTCAAGAATGGAACTAAGTCCCTAACTCTTGACTATAAAACTTTTGTCAAAGCCACTGGGCTTGATTATACCACGACCTTCACTGCCCAACCCTCTGAAAAAGAGGTAAAGGAGGTCTTGCTGGAATTGGGACCCTATGACAAAAATCACCCTGAGGTGACACCAGGGTCCCTATTATTCAAAGCCCCAATTGTTAAGACCTGGTTCCCAGCTCCCTGGAGGATTTTAATGACCTTTGTCATTCAGGTTCTCTGGGGAAATAAATCCTCGACTGAGCAATTAAACACTACTCAGGCAATGATAGTGTTCTGTCTCATTGAGGGTAAAATGATTGACCTTGGAGAAATCATCTTCAGGGACCTCATAGCAAAGTTAGGGGGGAAGTCTAGGCAAAAACATATGTCATATCCTAGATTTGTTTCTTGTGCCCTACAAGACTTGCTTGGGTCTGAGTATGATAGGCCTGACGCAGTAGGTTTTGAGCCTGACGTCCTACACAAGGCAAATTACTCACGCGACCCTCTTGAGGTTACACCTGTCACCCTGACATTGTACATGCGTACTGCTATCCAGGGTGACAATAAAGTATCACCAATTCCCTCTCCCACCAAGGTGAAGTGGAAGAAGGGTCAGGGGTCCAGGAAGGTGGCTCAACCCAAGTCACTCGACACTGAGACCTCTGACCCTAAGGTTGCCAAAAAGGGGCATGAATTACCGCCCTTGACTGCGGACACCCTGAGTATAATAACCCAGTCACTAGGCCTGCAACAAAAGCCAACGGAGGGCACTGAGAAATCACACTCAGTGTCCTCGGGCAAACCCGTTTCCAAAGACTCTACTGTCATAAACAAGACAGTTGAGCCGAAACAAACCAAACCTTCACATCCTGTTAACGTCTCTGGCAAATCACAACCAGGATCTCAGGGAGTAAGGGATCCTAAATCCTCGATGGGGCAGCACTACTCCACTGAGAAGGGGGTCCACAAACAATCACATCCTGCTAAAGGCTTGGGTAGATCAAAACCCAAGCATCAGGGAGATCATGTCCCTAAACCTTCGACAGGCCAGAACAAGCCTGTTGGAAAGGGGGACTCAACCACTCATTTGCCTGATGAGGACATTCGCAAATCAAAGCTTTTGTCTGAGGGCACCCCTACTTATCCCCAAGACTCAGTGGGAAACAAACAACCCACTGATAGGGACACAACAATCATGGCTCCTCGTGATGGCACTGAGAAACACCCATCAGTGTCTGAAGGGGTCACGGGGGACAAAGACTCAGAGGGATATAAACCACCCACTGATATGGAACCCATAACCACTCCCGGAGGTGCGCATAACTTGGGAACTGGCCTTAAAGACCAGGTAGGTAAAACCCAACCTACCGGATTTGAGGGGTCAGGACCTGGCCAAAACGAAGGCAAATCTTCTTATGAAGAGGAGCCGGATAACCTCCAATTGTTGCAGATATCCTCCCTGGCGGATGCTCAGGCATTCTTATTTTCTGATGATGAATTCAACAGTGATGAGGAAGTCTTCACGGCCGGAGATGATATGGAGGATGAGGAGACAGTCCCTGAACCTGTTACTCAGTCTCCTCAACCCTCTAACCATGATGAAGATGAACAACATTCCGAGCCGGAAACCTCAGAAGACGCTTCAACTCCTCTCACTGAAAAAGCCTTCAAAAGATTCATCAAGAAAATGACTAATGTTTTGTACAGGGGGGTCACTGAAGAGGTGTTTGATCTGCATACTGAGCAAGCAGTCCACTATCACCTCCTCAAAGATGCTGTTGAAGATTACAATGAAGATGTCAGGGAGCAAAATTCCACTGTCAATCACTCCCTGACACAAATGACTTCGCACATCAATCAATTTTTGGAATCCCTTAAGGAGCTGGCTGCAGGGGTTAAGTCAGTTCAAGAATCAGTCAAGGATGATCCTGAGCTCAACAAAAGAATTCTTCAGGCATCTGAGACATATCAGGTCAACTCGGCGGCCCTTACTGAGTTACTTGGTTTGATAAGGGATTCAAATGTTCAGAATCTCAGCTCCACGGTGGAGCCCCTCAAGTCTTCCTTCACTCAGTTGAAAGCATCAGTGACAGCTCAATTCCAGAAGTCCACATCTCTGGCATGGACAATGGGTTCCAGGATGACTGCCCTTGAAAGTTCTCAGGCTTCACTTGACTCCAGGGTATCTCTCATTCATCAGGATACTGCGGAGATCAAGTCCATGATGACGGAAATATTTCAAGCCTTCAAGGGTACTTCTACTTCATCTTCAGTAACTCCAACACTTGCCATCACTGCAGCTCCGGAAAATGTTGAGGGGGAGAATGTTCCTGAAACCCCTATTACTGATGAACAAGAAGCTGGACAGCCCTCTCACACTGAGGGGGAGCATGTCACTGAAGCCACACCAATCACTCAAGTTCCCCCACAAGAGGAACCAGTCTCCTCCACTCTTCTTCAGGACAGAGGAAAAAGCATAGCCACCACCTCAGAATCTGAAGTCAGACTCCAGCCTGCCTCCAAAATTGTCAGAGTTGACCCTGATGAACCTATCAGGGTCCCGTATGAAATTAATCGAAAAATCTATCAACTCACTCATGACCAGATACAAGACTACTTGGGAAGAGTTGAGAAAGCGGCAAAGGCAGCTGAAGAAGAGAAATTGAGCAAGCCTAAACTGATACAGGTTGTTCATGAGGAGGCTGAAAAGATTAGTCTGGATACTGAGGCACTAGCTAATGAGTAAGCTGGTGCAGCCTTTAAAAAGGCTCAGGAAGAACAAATGAATACTCTGAAAAGGGAAAGGGAAGAAAAGCTGAAGAGGCAAGCTCAAATCAGAAAGACCAGGGTTGAAAGATATCATTGGGTGATGAAGGAAAGATTAAAGCCTGAAACCATCACTGACATCAAAATTCACAGGAATACCAAACCCGCAATGGTCACTGTCTTCAGGGGGGCTGATAAAAGAATCATGGACACTCATAACCCATTCAAATTCGCTGACTTTGGGATCACTGAACTTGATGAACTCCGACCCATCATTGCCAAGAAAAATGGTGCTGTTGTTGATCAACTTCTCAAGTCACTGAGCGAAAGGTATGACAGACTGAGAGCAATACCTGAAGCCCTCAACATTTCCTCCCTTCTTCCTGCTCCAACAACAGGAACTGCTTCTTCAACAGCCACCAAAAGAAAAAGGAAGCACATTGAATCCGAGCCTGAGGTCAAGGTCCCAGGACTGGATTGTGATAGGTCTGTTCCTGAAGGAATCACCTTCGTGAACAATACTGTGCTTGAAAACCCTGAACGAGGTCTATGCTTTACGGATGAATATGGAGACCTTGCCTTCCAAAGGTGGTCCGATATAGACAAGGCAGGGGTCACGGCAATGGTAACATACCTGATGTTAGCTGCTCCTATTCAAAGTGGTGCAAACCAAAGGTTCTGTAAGGACCTAAGGACGAAGATTGAGAAGCATCCTGAGAAACACCTGCTGAGATCAAAGAAAGCTAAGATTGAGGGACTTGGCTATCATCTGAACATCTGATCTGCAACAACTATCTTTATTTTGTTTGTAATTTGTAGGAAAATGTAATAGCTAATGAATAAACTGATGTTTTGTTTAAATAGTTATGTCCTACTTACAATTACAACAAACATTCAGCAAGAGAAGATGTACCCTGACAACTCAAGCTGAATCAAGTATCACTTAGGCTATTTGTATGTTCAAATAGGGGGAGATTGTTGGGTCACTGAATTCCCCAAATCTTCTAACAAGGATTTGAACGTAAAATCCCCTAAGTGCAAACAAGTCACTGAGTGAACAGTAACTCAGTGAGTCACCTTCAGGGAGCTAAGACCGAGCCTAAGAAGAAAGGTTCTCCATTCAGTGAGGCGGAACTCAGTGAAGTGTGATCTAAGCCAAGAAGAAGGTGATGGGTTCAGTGAGGATGACAATAACTCACTGAACCCCAATGACTCATCAGCAACTTAAACGTACTGAAGACTGATGACATGAAGACTGAAGTTTTGGCGGGACTGGGCGGGAAAGTCTGAGCTGCTTTATTAAAGTGCTTTATCACTTTAATGTCAGACTTTCCCCAAATGGTTAAAACCAGTCTGTCATCAGAAAGTGCCTTTTGGATCTAACTCAATGAAGGTTCCTTGCCAGAAGAATAATATCTTTCAAGATATTGTTAAGGAAGCTTTAGGTCCAATGTATATTTAGTTGTTCTATACTTGTGTATAAATAGGAAGCAAATGTGAGGAGTAAAAGTTGACAAGTTTGTGCAATTAATGCAAAGCATTCACAAACCACTTTTACTCCTCCAAAGAACAACACAAGCCCCTGAGATAGCTCAGTGGGTAATTTAAGTTGTCACTCAACTTAGTTGAGTTTAGTGAGGAGTCCATACCATACTTGTCAATTCAACCCCAAGTGTTATTCCGCAAACACTTGGGTACGATTCTTTTTGATTAACTTCTAATAAAGAATTAAACGTTGGAAAATATTATCTCTTTTGTTTACGTTTCTTTATTGTTAATCATTTTCTACATTTGTGTTCAAGTCATATAACTTGGTTACTTTAACTTCTTAGTTACGGTTAACCAAGTAAAAGGGACCAACAAAGATAACATTGTTATTATTCAAAAAGATTCATCGAGTACATCAGTTGAAATCCCACCAATCCAAAAACCGTAGGGAGAAAAGAATACTAAGGAATTACTAGCAGAAGATCAAATGGAACTCGTACAATCGATGAATGTTAGTCCTTCTCAACTCCCTTAGTCTGTTTTTATCACACCCGAAGTTCACACTCACTCTCTTAACATGGGGGACGAGCATCTTAGCACTGTTCCTGAAAAGGAATCGGACGAATTCATAAAGTCTAGTGTTGAGAACCTTGTCCCAATCCCAAGAGAGTCACAGGGAACTTCTGATCATATGTGTGATTTACCTTCCCCTCTTGAGTGTCCAAAAGATCAATTTGAGACTTTCTCCAATTGTAGCGAAGATTGTGCATCTTATGGAGACATCGAGTATGTTGAGGCATCAGTTCCACATTCTGATGCTGATCATCCTCTTGAGGAGTTCGCCGATGAACTCACTCACATCAATCCACTTCCAACGGGAAGTGACGATGATCTCATTGACTTTGAAGCCGATCTAGGAGAAATTGAAAGTCTCTTAAATCATGATCCGTCACTCACTTCTGATCCCAACAGTCCAATAGAGAATAATAATCACTTTGTTCCTGAAGCATTCAATACTACTCTCACCAATCCTCTATTTGAATTCGAATCTGAATTCACTTTGATTTCTGATAATCCAATCTTTGGTATTCGGAATGAGGATTGTGATGAGTCTATTCCGGAACATGAGTTCACAGATTTACATCTTATGATTGATTCTCTTCGCAAGGAGTTCTCCGGTGAACTTCCTCATATCATATCTCCACCGGAGTATGATAACTTCCATTTTGATCTTGACACACCCGGGATATGTCTTGATCCAGCAAGCTTAAATGATGAGATTCGTAATACTGAAATTATGGATTCTCTTGTGGGTGATGACGAGTTAATCATGATTTTCATCATGTTTTTCTTCCTTTTCTTCACCTATCCGGTGACGTCCTCTCTTCTTCACTCCTTCAGGAATGAAGATACCATCTTTGATCCCGGCATTTTCATTTACCATTATCTTGAGCTGGGTACTTATCTCATCGGTGTGGAACTTTCACGTGCTTCAAATGTTTATCCAAACATCTTGAATGAAAGTCCGATGGAGATTGTCTTTTCCACATCATGCTTCCCCAAGAACTAATGAATTCGGGATCGAGTCAAGCTAGCGACTCGGTAAACAAAAATAGTAGCATGCTTATAGGGTTTTCACCCTAAGTGTGGGGGTGTTGCCCCTACCGTTGTTACCATGTATATATATCAATAAATAAAACAAAGTGAAAAATGATATTTCCACATTTAGCTTGTAATGTTGCCCTTTTACGTTCAAAGAGTCGGCATAATAGCTGGGACTTTGAATATTGAGGACAATATTCAATTCTAAGTGCGTGGGGGGGGGGGTATTCTAGCGAATTTTATCACATTTTACTATCTAGTACCCCCGTTTTTGGCAAAAATTTAAAAAAAAAATTTACGTGAGCTTCAAAAATTTTTTGTGGTTATCAGTCCGCCATGTCTCCCATATATTGCTCACACCACAATCTTAATTTAGTTTATTTTCATTTTTAGTATTTTATTTTGATTGCATCTTAGTTATTGGGTTAGTTGACTAGCAACCAATTCCGCCGACTCCTCTAAAAACCGAGATTTTTAATTGCTTTCATAAAAACCTAAAAATACAAAAAGAATCATCCCTCATCTCTAGACCTAGTCTTTAGGTTTTCTAATCCTAGCGACACTATTCCTAAGCTGAACGATCAATCCCCCGGTACTTGTCACTATACTATACTACAACGATCAGGTACACTGCCTGGTGGGGGTTGTAAGCTTCTCGAGATCCCTTGAGAGGTAAAGCCTGGTGCAATCCCTACGCATCAAGTTTTTGGCGCCGCAGCCTGGGGAATAGTTATTGTCTAGGTTAGAATCTCTTTTTATTAGGTCTACTTGCTAGATTCTTTTCTAGTAGGATTTTATTTTTATTTTTAGGTTCTCTTTAGTCTATCTTATTTCTTTGTTTCCTTTCTTCGTAAACTATCTCGATGGATAACAATAACATTGATCGTTTGATTCATGTTATTCGTGTTTTTCGTCGTAGGATTTTCCAAATGCCCGCCCCAATCCCTTTAGTGGAAAATGAGAACCCACCTAACCCATCGCCTAACCACCACTTTGACAATTGTAATTCTGAAATGGAGGAGTCTGACCACGATGATGACCATAGGGCTAGTCCTTTTTACTATTCAGACTCCGATGAGGATCTAGATGATGGTGATGTGATTAATGAGGATAGGATGGAAGATGAAGTGAACCCTCTTAGGTATGTCGACCCTAGAACAAGGATTGAGAGTGATAGCTCATTCAATATGCAATTTCCTTGTAAGACTGGATTTAGGAGCTTTAATGCCTACCTTAACTCATCTCTCCCAATGAACATAATCTCGCGTAGTGAATATAATAAAATCATGGTAGATGAGTTAGAATACAAAGGAGATAATGTTATTGCTAGGGCAATGTTATTGCATGTGTTTGTAGGAAGCTTCGTTTATCTTGTTGAGTTCATGGTTATGGAGAATCTAGGAGAATTTATTGATAGTAAGTTAACCCAAGTTGTATTTGGAAAACCTTTCAAAAGGTTGACCAACCTTGATGAAAAACTTATGGAAGGGTTAATTGCATTCTCGGATGGGGATGAAGATTTTGTCTACCAAATGCCCCGTGCACACCCTAGGTTCAAGGATTTTTCCATGGAGAAGTGTAGTAGGTATCCGCCCATAGAAATGCTAAGTGAGAAGGATAAGAGAAGAGGGCTTAAATATACTCATGAAAAGAATAAAAAGTATTATCGCGGATGTTTAGAGTTAGGTGATGATTATAAGAAAGATGAGGCGACTATTAGATAGCTCACACTTGGTTATGTGAGCATAAGCGACACACGATAACCCATGACCTTGAGTCTAGCTACAAGACTAGTAAATAAAGAAAAGCGCTTCTTGGGAGGCAACCCATTTGTGTGGTTTTCATTTTGTTTGTTTGTTATTTGTTTCCGTATGCATGCTTTATTTTTATTGTTGGTAGATCATGTTTCAAAACTAAAATGATGAAAATACTTAATTTTGTTGTTTGACCTAGTCTTAACTTCATCTAAAGGTATTTCGCAAAAGATAAGTGTAAGGGGAAACCCCAAATATGTTTTTAAAGAAACAAAAACCGATCATGATTCTCCACAATATTAAGTGAACATGTATATTCGTATTTGTTAGAGTCAAATGCTTGTATCGAGTCATAATGATGTTTTGCAGGACTTTTCCAGGAAGTAGGACGAAGTTTTTCCAGAAATTTTCCGGAAACTTAACATAAGAATTTCTGCAGGTCACTTCTGACGGCGTCACGAGTTTACTCTTGACAGCGTCACGTGTAAAATTCTGGAAATTTTACCAGTTTTGTTTTTCTAACGAAGTCTCAAAGTTTTTGTTGAATCTTTAGTTTTATAATCTCCAGGAAATTTGCAAACATCATTCCACAAGCATTATATCTTATTTTGTTTTCTAGGATTTGTTAGCATATATAGATTGCCGCCGATTTTACGCGAGGTTGCCTTGTCTGTTTTCTCAGGTTTTACAGGTTATGTATGACAAGAAGATGATTTATATTCTGGAAGGGAAGCTTTGATTGTTCATTTTCTTGGAGGAAGATCTAACCTGGCCACCTTATTATCCATACCGAGCGAATCAGGGGAGTATTTGATTTCATTCGTTTTACTTATTTCACTTTTACATTCTTTACTTGAACATTAGGGACAATGTTCATCCTAAGTGTAAGGGGAGGGTAAAATGATGATACCTTACAGATACACTTTCGCTTGAGTTTGTTTGTTTGATGGTAGATGTGTAATAAAACTATGAGAAATACTTGTTAGTGCAATTTTAGCGCCAAATTTAAATTTTTTTACAACATTTAGGAGTGAAACTTTAGCCATAGCAAGCGTCTCATGGATAGGAGACTGTATGACTAGCACAAAACCGTACCATTCAGAAAAATTTTGCACCCAAATATGTGAGGTTCGCCTTTATATTTGATAGGAAAAACATTTACTATTAGTGCTTATGAGTGTACCGGTAGCATTTAGATTCTAGAACTTGCGTTAGTGATGCATCCCGAGACCGCTAGTGAGACTACATTCGTATAGTAGGATTTACTACATGATAAGAGGCATTAGGATCACCCTTGTATTAAACCCGTATCATAATTACTTGACCATTTAAGTCATATTACTTGGCTAGTTAATTCAACTAATTTTTCCCACACCCTTAGCGTTGTACTCATTTTTAGTACACGAAACCCCTAGTACACCCCTCCGAGCCTATCTTTTCGTTTCTAACTTTAAGCATCTTACTTAAAGGAAGAATTTGTTACACCCCACTTAAATGTACACCCAAATCGCCTTAGCCTTCCGTGTATGCACTCATCTTTAGTGCATTATTGTTATTTGTTAAACCCTTAGTTAATTATCTAAATGATTACATGGTTGCGATGTCGAGTCATATCCTTGTACATATTGTTTTGGGACGATTGCGACTCATGGGTAAAGTACTTATTTTATGGAGTAATAGGGAAGAACATCATATTATTACCCCCGTATGTGCGTTAATCTTAAAAGTACTCAAAGTGTTTTGATTATCTTAATTCGAGTCATTAGATTAGTTGATTGTAAAGTATGTAAAAATTCAAGTGTAAGGGGAATTTTCATTCCCTATGATGTATTATTTTGGATGATAGGGTAAGAGTGTATGCAATAAAAAAAAAAAAAAAAAAAAAAAAAAAAAAAAAAATCGAAAAAATCAAGAAAAAGAAAAAGAAAAGAAAAAAAACATACGGACTACCATCCCGTTTCATTCTATGTTTATTTTATCTTTTTGTTATTTTTGATTTATTAGCTTAAGTCGGGTCTAGTCTTGGCTTAGCAACGCCATATTGTACATGTAATTGACCAAGATTGTTAACTCGCCGCCAATAAAGACTGCCTATATCCAACAAAACCGTGTATTCCATATCCCTACACCTAACATTACAACCCTTTAAAAGACCTCTTTGATAGTTTATCCTAGGTGCTTACGCCATGTGGTGGAGGTTTGATCCTTTCCCAAGCCTATGGTCATCTATTTTGCTATGACAGGTAGTGAGAGATGTTTTCCATTTCCATATTGTGATATATACTTTATTACACCCGAGAGATGTGAATATCTAAACACTATTTGTGAGGTGCTAGTGTATGACCTCCGTGCTTGTCTTTGGTCTTTAGTGGAACGATTATTTGTTGTAATTACTTTTATATTAGTGTTAAATGACCCCTAACTTGTATTTTGACTAGAATAAAAGCGCATTTGCTTGAGGACAAGCAAATCTCAAGTGTAAGGGTATATGATGAGGCGAAAAATGAACCGTTTTAAGGGGGTCATTTAAGCCCGGAATTGAATTTAATTGATCAAATATTGCCCTAAATCGTTCCTTTTGTGATTTTAGGTACTTTGGGAGTGAATTCTAGAAAAGGAAGCATTTTGGACGTTTTTAGAGCATAAAAGTGAAGAAAACGACAAAGACTTAATTTTCCATGCTGAGAACAGTACCTGACGGCGTCAAGAAGGAAATTGTGACGGCGTCAGGAGTGAAATCCATGACGACCCAGTGAAAAACTGAAGGCGTCAAGAGAAGGGCGTCAAGAGTTAATATGGTGACGGCCTGGAAAAGGACTACACGTGACGGCGTCAAACCCAGATCTAGGCAGTCCGAGAATTTATTTGGCGGCGAGATGATGGCGTCAGACATTTACTCTTGACGCCGTCACCTCACAAAATCTATATATACTTTTCTGTTTTTCATTCATGAAGAGAGGAACTTGTGTGGAGAATACTAGGGTCGAAACTACTAAACCCTAGGTCGTTTGTAACAGTATTTTCAAGGGTTTTCACCCCTTGAAACCTTTCATGTTCAATTAAGATAAGTCCTCTTTCAATTTATTCAATATGTCTATGTGTTGTTTGAATATATCTTATGCTTGTCTTGATTTTAACATGCTAGGCTAGATCTTTCAAGTGTTTGCTTATATGTAATGAAACCTAGATGTTGATTATAGGTTGATTGCTTGTTTATAGTTGTATTGGATGAATGATTTCAATGTTAGGCTTAAGAAAACTGGCAGATCTCCATTGTGTAACATGCTTGAACGTCTTAAGAAACATGAACCGATGTGTACTAGGTTTTTATGATTGTATTTAATGCATGAGCGAATTCTAGTGATCCCATGTTAGGAGCTTCTTAGCCGGCTTGACATAGGAGTGAAGTAAGAGCTTATAGGATTGGGGAAGTAAGTACGCCACCCCATGAATGGTATTAAGGAATACAATCCGTCATCCACGCAACTGTAACAAGTAATTAACCTATAAAAGATATCTAGGGAGTAGTGAAATCTAAGTAAACACAATTCTCCCATATATTGCTCACACCACTATCTTAATTTAGTTTATTTTCATTTTTAGTATTTTATTTTGATTGCATCTTAGTTATTGGGTTAGTTGACTAGCAACTAATTCCGCCCACTCCTCTAAAAACCGAGATTTTTAATTGCTTTCATAAAAACCTAAAAATACAAAAAGAATCATCCCTCATCTCTAGACCTAGTCTTTAGGTTTTCTAATCCTAGCGACACTATTCCTAAGCTGAACGATCAATCCCACGGTACTTGTCACTATACTATACTACAACGGTCAGGTACACTACCTGGTGGGGGTTGTAAGCTTCTAGAGATCCCTCGAGAGGTAAAGCCTCGTGCAATCCCTACGCATCACTTCAGTTATCCATAACCTGCTACTTCAAACCTCATGATCCAATATGATTCATCTCCGCAACAGACTTCAATTCAACTTGTTCCATATGACAACAGTGATGCAGTGTACTATTCAAATTCCAATGAAAATGACGATGAGGATTTCAAAATTCTAAATCAAGGACTTGCAATTATTGCTCGTACCTTCAGCAAATTCTCCAACAAGACAAACAACCGTCTTCGTTCTTCTTCTAACACAAGGAATCAAGCTGTTGTGCAAGGTGAAAAAGTTGATAGACAAGGAAGGAATGCTGAAAGGACTGTTGGGAATACTGCAGATGTCGGTAATACAGGCTATCAGGATAAAATTTTGGAAGAGCAAGATGACAGTAGCAGATTGGGGAACGATACAGATGTTGATTCTGCTGATATCAGACCCACTTATGACTCAGAGCCCAACTTTTCCAAAGAACAGATGGTTGAGGTACAATCTACTGTTGATCTTATTATGCCTGCAAATGAGAAACAACAATCTGAGCAACCTAACTTCAGTAATGAAGGAGAGGTTGACCAGAATGTTGTTCAATATCCTAACAAAAATTCTGAGTTTGAGTCCTTACCTGATAATCTTATAACTGAAACATCAAACCAAACTCTTGAGTCAGAAAACATTCTTCTCAAAAAGACCATTGCCCAGTTTCATAAAGATTTTACAAAACTGGAGGCACATTGCATCTCACTTGAACTTAAATTGCAAAACGAATCTCTAAATTCGGGCAACAATGGTCAATTTTTGAATGAACTAAGTAAACGTGTAGATACATTAGTCAAGGAAAATGAGCTTTTAAAAGGACAAATGCAAGCAAAGGTGTTTGCACATGCTGCATTGCAAAACAAATTAAGAAGACTGACTGGTCAGAGTGTGGATACTAAGTTTGCAAAACCATCAATCTTGGGGAAACCGCCTCTTCAAACAAACAGAAAACAATCAGTGGTTAGACAACCAACTGCATTTAAATCTGAACGCAAAATCTCGGTTTTCCTCCCAAGTTGTTGAGAAAAACAATTTGACAAAACCAGTCACTCCACATTCTTGGCCTAAGAAAAATGCATCTGTGTTTGCTAATTCTCAACACGTGATTATACCTGGCTCATCTAGGATTAGTTCGAAAACAGTGTCTAAAACGATCATTAAAAGTAAAAAGTCTTATGGCACATATGACATGTACAAGAACTATAATCTAGAAAAGGCTAGGAAAAAGACGCTACTTCAAAAGGATGGAATTCTAGGTTCAAAACCTCGTGTGATGCCCTCCACTGTAGTACAGAACACTGCTTGTAGTAGCAAATCAAAACCTAAGAGTACTCAACAAACTAATAGGAATTGGCTAGCATCTAAGGGTAGTTGCGTAAATAATCATGTTGTCTGTGCTGAAAAATATCTTCAAAAAGGAATTTCACTTGCAAAGGCTCAATCGACTAAGACAAACAAACCCGTTGAACCAAAAGACATAATTCAGAAACCTAAGAAGTGGATCAATATAGGACATAGGTTTTCTCAACCAAGTGATGCTCCCACATTTCATTCCACTGCATCTAAAAGGAAAACATCTCCTAGATCTAACATTAGGTGGGTACCCACGGGTAGAATTTTCAAAACGATTGGTCTTAGGTGGATTCCTACAGGAAAGATTTTAGACATTTGCACCAAAACTAATGTGATCTCCACAACATCTACCTCTGAGACAAGAATGAAAACCATCGGAATTGTGTGTTCGAATGTCAAGAAGATAGTTGACACTACATCTTTATGCTTCTAACACCTGGAACCCAGTTACACTTGGGGATCCATGTTCTCTATTTTGTCTCTTCTTTCTTTCTTAACATATTCAACAGGTATAGCTTCGGAACAAATCAGTTTCGGACCCGAGCTTCATGTTATGGTTTCTGAGTACAACAGCTTAGTACCCGCAATCAACCGTTTAATAGCACTTCAGTAATGGCTTCTGAGCAAAACAACTTAGGACCCGCATCCAACCGTCTAAACTTTCCGAACTTTTCGGCTGAACAATTGGCTCTCACCCGCAAAGAATTGGAAACCCTGTTTGCTTCACTGTTTGATGATTCAATTGAAAACCATCCTCAAGAGGTCTCACCAATTTCCACTGCACACCCTGAGAATATTCAAGTACCTGACATACCTCAACCACTGTTGAGAAAGACGGTCCTCCAATTGCATCTCCAACAACAGCAGAACAAACCGGGTCTAACTCATGACAATCAGCTGGAGACTCCATACCTAAATCAATTCGCAGAGCATGACCCATAGGCGTTCTTTAACCCGTTTGCACCGGCTCAACTCATTCCTGACATTGCTGAGTCGTGTACACGCAATTTGGATCCTGGTCACATGCGAGATATTTATCAACTTCACCCTTTGACACACAAATGGACTAGAGATCACCCCTTAGTTAATATTATTGACCATCCAGATGCACCAATCATGACAAAACAATGACTTCACACAGACGGAGAAACTTGCATCTATGCACTCACAGTATGTCAAGCTGAACCGAAAAACATCAAAGAAGCAATGACTTACGACAACTGGATTGAATCTATGCAAGAGGAACTGGAATCATTTGAAAGATTAGAAGTCTGGGAAATGGTTGAAAAACATGAGGGAGTCATTGTCATTGGCCTGAAATGGATTTGGAAAAACAAGCTGGATGCAGAAAGAACAATCATACGGAACTAATCACGCTTGGTAGCAAAAGGATACTTTCAAGAAGAAGGAATCGATTTTGAAGAAACTTTTGCTCCAGTGGCTAGATTTGAAGTTGTACGGATTTTTCTTGCATATGCTGCACACAGGAATATGGTTGTTTATCAAATGGATATGAAAACAACATTTTTTGAATGGTCAACTCCGAGAAGTGGTGTATGTCACTCAACCAGACGACTTTGTTGATCCAGAACGTCCCAATCACGTCTACAAACTCATAAAGTCTCTCTACGGTCTCAATCAAGCCCCAAGGGCGTGGATGCTTAGACACGCGAAAAAGTACATCAAGTGGCTTACAGTTTCTTGGAGATAAGCTTGTGTCTTGGCAATCAAAGAAGCAGGACTGCACATCACTGTCATCAACCGAATCTGAATACGTAGCTATGTCTGCTTGTTGTGCTCAAGTCATATGAATAAGATCACAGCTTAAGGACTATGGCTACCTATTCAATAAGATTCCAATCTACTGTGACTCCATAAGTGCCATTGCAATTTCCTGCAACACCGTTCATCACTGCAAGTCCAAACACATTGAACTCCGCTACCATTTCTTCAAGGAGCATGTCGAAAAGGGTACCGTTGAATTATATTCTATGAGAACTGAATTCCAATTAGTAGACTTGCTCACCAAAGCATTACCTCCAACAAGGTTTGCTGATCTAGTCCACCAGATTGGTTTGCGGTGTTTGACTCCAGATGATTTGCAAAATTTTCTTAAAAGCTGAGAGAGTCAAACATCAAACTCTTTTTGTATATATTTAAAAAAAATTATAAAACTTTCAAAAACTACAAAAAGAAACTTCTTTCTCTATGTACAAACTTCGTAACTTCAAAACTATGTTCCTCCATTGAAACAAATTTTGCTTTACTCTATCAAAATGGAACATGTTTTGAGGGGGAGAAATTTTTTCACAATATCATGTAGTTTGCACACCTCATCATAATTCTTCAAGGAAAATTGTTTCTTCATCATTCGGATTAAAAGCTCACTTTCAAAAAGCTCTATGATCTCTCGAATTAAAATGTGCAAAAAGGTTTCACAAAATAAATGTTAATTCGATGGGGAGAAAAGGAATTTTTTCTTCAACGATCCCAAGTTAACCTTGTTTAGACTTCAAATGGAAAAGTTCTTAACCTTTAATGAGTAAAGTTCACAAAAGTCTTAAACTTAGGACCTTGCATGGAAAATAAAACGGGCTCTAATAAATCTTTCCACAAATGTTCTCAAAAGTTTCATACATAATTAAAAATGTCAATGAGTCAGACTAACGATTTTTTCTCGATTTTTTTTCACAATTGTGAGTTTCTAATTTCTTTATGGCTGTTATCTAATCATTCCCTAAATGTTTCAAATATTTTCAATGGTCACAAAGGCATAATCAGAAACTAGGGTTTAAGTAAGTATCGATCGGGGCATTTCTGTTTTATGTGTTTTGTCTAATTAATTATTTTATATAGCTTTAGAGAACACTATAGAATGCTCGATTGGTGTGTTTGCTCGATTAGGAACTACATAGGTTTAGAATCATGTGATTTAGGGTTTAAGATGTTGATATCTTTGCTGCTATTGGTAGGACGTTTGTTTGTTTTATATTCTTGCATTATGATGCTAACATGCGTGCAAAGTCTCAATTCATAACCCCAAACCATGTCAATAATTAGAAAATTTTGAGTGAAAGAATGAATTAATCTGTGATCGTGTGTGTTAATTTGAGAATTCTGAGCACTGAGGAAGATTTTGAATGAGTTTTTGATTCATCTGTATACCTTTTTGTGCCTAATGCATTTTTCCTGTGTGCAAGTCCATGTCATCCCATTGAAAGTCAAAATTTCAACATTCGACAAAATGTTTCTTTTGAAACATATTTTTTTGAGGTTAAAGGGCTAAATGTGTTTAAAGGCTAAAATGGTAAAAGGATTCAAAATGGTGAGAAACAAATTTTTCCAAACTCTACACTCTCATTTTACACCGGTAAAGCAAGTGTCGAGACCAAAGCAAAGTCATTCAAAACCTTTCAAATTTTCAAAATCTGGAATGCTTTGGCTTCAATAAAAGAATGTCTCTGATCTGAACATCCCAAATGCCAGAAGTTTTCCATTCATCACAAAAACAAATCTTCCAAAAGAACCCGTGAGGTTCAACTTTAGATGGAAATCTTTTTCAGATTTTAAAACTCAAAAGAGAGACTCCGGGTCTCAAACAACTTTCAACAGTAAAAGAGTTTTGAATTTCAAGCATTCTTTGTTGTATAATACTTGATTATGTTTTCTAAAACCTTGAGCAGAATCATGTCATGAATTTTCAAAAAGTATTTTAAAATACAATTCAAAATTCTGCTCAAGAAGACTATCTCTTGAATAAACTTCATTATTTGAGGGGGAGTATTTTATTTAAAGAAAACTAATTTTGTATAAAAACAACGACTTGTGCACTCATTTCAGTGTACAACTCGGGTTTCAAAGAAAGGAAAGTGCCTTGCTAAACCATTCTTTAAAACCAAACGTGCACTTATCCTTAAAAACAAGAAGAAGTTCTCATGCAAAGCTTACCTAAAACTTCTTAACTTTGAGCAAAATTTATTCAAAATTTTTCAAAAGGTTTTTCAAAAATTTTCAAAATTTTGCTCAAGATTTTGGCAAATCTTTACTCCCCAATTCGCTCCAAAGTTTAAAATTCTCAAAACATATGCGAGTTTTGAGGGGGAGTATTTCCAAAACAATATGTTCTGTCAAATTCATGTTTATTGGTTTGTGCACATATAACAGTGTACAACCCGTTCTTGTAATGAAAGGACCCTGAGGTACGCTTCAGTGCCTCAATCCTAATATAAAGAGAGAAAGCTACTTACTTTTGAGTAGAATTAATCAAACATTTTCTGATTTTCATTATTCTGCTCAAAAGACAAGTATTTCACCTCAATGAGTATTCACTTGTTGAGGGGGAGCACTTGAAAACTTATCATTTTGAAAAACAAAAGTTCTTGTTGATATCTCCCCATAAGACTCAAAAAGCATATTTTAATCAAAAGTTTAACAAAAACAACATTTCATATGCTATTTTTGAGGGGGAGAAAAGTGAAAGTAATTAAAATATGAAAGTTCAATGTTGCTTAAAGTCAAATCTCATGCGAGCTAGACTCAGGATTGACCCAAGAATTGACGAAATAGAAAAGTTAATAATTGAAAAGACTTATCCTCGACGGGTAATAACATCAAGTTAGTTATTAGAGCTAGTTGTCACCTAAAAGCTGACAATGGAACTCTTTAACTTGCCACGTAAGCGTGTCTCGAAAAAGATTTGTCTTAGTAGAAATGTACCATCTCGAGAAACTTTCTGTGAATTTGACCTGGCCAGGTAATAACTTCAAGCTAGTCTAACTAGTGATGCAAGCGTGTCTCGAATCGGTCTTGTTCACTGAAAGTGGATCAATTCAAAAACTGCTTGCTCCTCCCGCATGTGCAAATTTATTAAATACTCATGAGCACATGTGAAGGGGGAGCCCTTCAAAAGTAAACACAAAACTCTCAAAGTGTTAAACAAAATGTTTGATAATCACAAACACTTTGAGAGATTTTCAATCAAAGGTTTCATGGCAATTATAGGATAGTCATGGAGTTATAAGGTGACTAAGGTTAGGGAAAACCGTCCTATGATCTGCCAGAGCCGGAGGGATCTACCCAAGGACATCTCCAATAGTCAGAATTAGAAGTCCTTAGGTATGATACGAAAAAAGGGACAAAAGAATGAAAAGGGAAAGAAGGAGTTGAAGAATTAAAAAGAAAAGTAAAGAAAAGGGTGAAAAGAAATAGCCCTCCATATGTTCAACCTTAGGGCAGACACCGGGTACAACTTGTATGCTACTGGTTGTTGCAAAGACAACACCGGTATTGAAGATAACGTCATGGACCCAGTGACGCAATGCACTAAACCTTCTTAAGCATTCAAGTTCTCTTAAAAGAGCTTGTTTCATTCTCACGGGGAACCGGTGTAATCTATCGACTTATCTTTTAGAGATGGTTGATATTGAAGCAGGAGACCCCTCCCTAGTCTCCGCATAGGAAACCTAAGTGTGCACTTTTCAAGTCTAGAGCCATAAGATATACGAAAGATCTCTTAGGAACACTTAGTATTTCTACAACTGGTGTTCTACATCAATGGACACCAGTTGTAAATTATCGAGTCCTTCGCAGATCTTAGCAATCTGCCAAGAACGTTTATGAGAGAATTACAAATGTATTTCTCAATGATTGAACGGAAATTCCTGCCAGGGTCAACTTCAAACAGCCCTGACAACAGGTCACTTCAGTAACCCTTCACGGGTTACGCTTAGTGTTCGCGGTGGTTCCATAGCGGTCTACAGTCGTGGAGTGATCCCCAGCGACTCACCCATTCATTGAGCTACTAAGTATGTCACGTAAGCTCCCTCGGGAGTATCAGATGTGGGAACGGCCTTGATAAGGATTAGAATGAGTCTTCACAATATGCTGTTGATGATCTCTAATTCCTTATCTGTAAGTATCAGTTGATTATTGCTAACTGTTTACCTGCAGGTACATATCACCTCCATGATGGTAGATTCCAGCATGCCCATGCATACATCTTGAAGTCAATGAAAGCTCCCCCAAAGATCTAAGCAACACAAAGTTCAAAGAAAGATTATACGCCAAAAAGAAGAATCTCCAAAGTCTAAAGACCAAAGATCAAAGTGAATATAAAGGAACTTCGTGCATTTGAAAGTCAAAGTCCTAAGATATATGAGCATGTTGGAATGGCGGACAACCACCACAGACACAGAACTGACAAATGGCAGACAACTTCATAACATGATCACCATCACATCAACAAAGAACGAAGTACAAAGAACGATGAAAGATTTTGCTACAATTTTTAAAGACGTCAACTACAAAGTCAAAGTTTAGAAGATGACGACGTCGGGCAACCTTTGATGACCAATACTTAGGGGGAGATTGTTGGGAATAGACTTTATTAATTCAAGTGTCGGTCATTAAGTTTTGTAATAGGTTGCAATATTATGTTAGTACGTTAGTGATTTTATATGTTTTTATTAGTTTTATGCTAAGTTTATATGTTTGGTAAAGGTCTAAGGGCTTATTTTGTAATATTGTCAAAGTTTGGTGAAGCCCTAGTCCTCACCTATAAATACCATTGTATCCCCTCATTTGAGGGTGTTGGTTCTCTAGTTATTACATCTCTTTCATTTTCATTTCAAGAGTTCCTTCCGCTCTCTCTCTAAACTACTTTCTCTCTCTAGAATTCTATGTGCTTATCTTAAGAAATGGTGACCTAACAAACTTTAAGGACCATATGAGCTTTTCTTTGACCACTTAGCTTCCCCGACTCCGGCTTTTGACACTTTTCCAATTCCCGTGCTTGTCTTGTCATTTTCTCGTGATTTTTGGTCCATTTGTTATAAATCCATACCTGCACATTCAAAAACACAAAAACACGAATATTTGGCAATTATGGGTTAGTTTTTGGTCTCATTGTTTGGGTTTTTGGTCAAATAAAGGTTTGTGAATTATCACATACCAAAATTCCCCAGACTAAGGTGTTGCCGTGTCCTCACTCATTGTAATCACATCACGCTTTTGAGATAAATAATTTAGAAACTCTTTTTACTAACTTTGAAAAGTAGTAAGAATGTTCAAAAGAGATTTCAAAATAATTTATTCCCTAAAACGCCCCGTTTATCCATTTTATTACATGTACTAACTTTACACTACTTATTTTTGTATTTTTCATACTTTATTCTTGTGACGGTATGTTGACTTTCATTATTATGCTATAACGTTTAGGGTCAAAAAATAGGAACCCAACTCATGGAAAATTCATCGTTCCTGATTTTTCACGAGCCCCCAAACTAAGCTTAAAAACGAGATCACAACCTACTTACAAGTTAGATGCTAACGCTACTCATGGAAGTTACTTGTGTAATAACCTCTCGCTCCCATTTTCTTATTTTATCTAGATTTTTTATTTTTGTTGAGACATGAATTTCTTCATATATTCTCGTTTCGATATATTTTTATTCCGATAAAGATACCATGTTAAAATGCTAAGTAGTTTTCTATCTTCTCTCAAGAACCGTTGCCTTAAAAATGAGGTCCACATCAAGGATTTGGGATACATATGACTCATATATATAAGTTGAGGAGTACTACGCGTGCACTTCATGTGACTAGTCTAGGACCATCCACATGCACCTCACACGCCATCAACTTATCTTAACACTTAAGCACTTAACGATCCATACATATTCATAACTTTTTTTTTCACAACATACTTTTATTCAAGGAACTTTACGGGTAGCTCCAAAACCTCATACATACTACAAATCCAAAGACCGGATCTTACTTCGAAACTCACAACACTTGACTTTATTTATTTTTGATGTATCCTTGATGTGTACCCAAATTTTAAAGCAAAGATTCTTTTAAGACGATAAAGAACTAAATTTCATCAAAACCTAACATCTTTAATTATTTACACATTGTATGGGGTGAAACAATTTTGTGGGAGCAAAAAGCCACAAGTACCTTCGATGAGCTCTAAAAAGAACCAACTACTCCACGCTTAGCATCAAACTTCTAAATAAACTCTATTATCTCTCGTTCTCCGCATTTTAAAAATCTCAAATAATGAAATCCGCAGATGCTTAGCCGATAATCAAGCCACGCATATATAAAGTCAAATACGGGAACTTGCAAACTCTTAGAAAGAATTCACGTTTCATAGCTCCTAGTGTAAGTGACTAGCGAAAGCTCTTCAAGCCATGCACGTTAAAAGTCAAGTATGGGAACTTACAAAAGAGTAGTTCCTTGTGTACAAGACTAGCACAAGCTTTTATGATCATCATTGGTTAGCTAGGGCTCAACACGCCCGGATCAAGTCAAAATTTTATTCCTACTCTTGCTAGCGGAAAGTCAAACATGGTGTCAAAACACTTATTATATTTTTGCATAATTTTCAACTTTTTCACATTTTTTTTGTGCTTTTTCATATCATTTTCATCATTTTTTTTCATCAAAATTTTCAAAATTTTTCAATTTTTTCAATTTTTTTAAATATTTTAGAGGAAAAACGGGGTTGCGAGAGTAAACGGCTAAAATGAAAGTGCAAGGTCAAATTGAATCGAAGATTCACCCCATACTAAAGGTAAACATTTTCCTCAATGTTTCAAAGGTAAGGGTAATCCTAACAAAAATCTAAGACCGTTTTTTAATTATGCCAAAAAGATAAACGTTAGTTGATAAGATTTATGGATATATAATGGATCTCCTGTAAGCAACGAAGAATGATACTCGAGTGGAGGAAAGACAAAGCACGAGCACGAGAGTAATCATAATTCGGGACAATCCTGGACAATCAAAAACAACCACGAAAACACGAGAATGGAAGAGGTCGCCCCCCTCACGTTACTTTATTAGAAAATAAAAAGAAACAGATAGATGGATAAGCATGGGGTGCCTCCCACGAAGTGCTTTATTTTTTATTACTGAGTCACATAGCTTGACTCGATCCCCGAATTCAATCGTCCTTCGGGAGAGTTTGGAGGTCTTGGACAACGTTGGGTGGTATGTCCTCTCCGAAGTAATGCTTAAGTCTATGACCTTTCACCTTAAAATTGGAACCATTCGGTGGAGCCAACTCAATGGTGCCATAAGGGAAAACTTAGGTAATGGTGAACGGTCCAGACCAACGGGATTTAAGCTTGCCAGAGAAAATCTTCAATCTAGAGTTAAAAAGAAGGACTTGGTCTCCAACATTGAAATCACGATTCTTAATCTTAGCATCATGAATCTTTTTCGTTTTCTCTTTATAGTTTAAAGAATTCTCGTAGGCTTGATCACGTAATTCGTCCAATTTATTTAATTGCACTTTACGGTGATCACCCGCGGTCTTAAGGTTAAAATTGGCATGTTTCAAGGCCCAATAGGCCTTGTGCTTTAATTCAATGGGCAAGTGACAAGCCTTTCCGTACACCAACTTATATGGGGTGCACCCAATGGGTGTTTTGTAAGCGGTGCGGAAGGCCCATAAAGCATCGTCAAGTTTATCGGCCCATGAGGCACGATTTTCACCTATGGTCCATTCTAAAATCCTCTTAAGTCCACGATTGGACACCTCAACTTGACCGCTCCTTTGCAGATGATACGCGGTACTAAGACGGTGGGTGACTCCATACTTAAGCATAACTTTGGAAAATTGGTCATTACAAAAATGAGTACCGCGATCACTAATAATGGCACGAGGTGTCCCGAATCGGGCAAACAAACTCTTCAAAAACTTAACCACAACTCGGGCATCGTTGGTAGGGAGCGCCTTCGCTTCAACCCATTTCGACAAGTAATCGACCGCCACGAGTATATACTTATTCCCTCTCGAAGACGGGAATGGTCACATGAAATCAATACCCCAAACGTCAAAGATTTCACATACTTGAATAGATATTTGAGGCATCTCATCTCGTTGTGAAATTTTACCTTGACGTTGGCAAGAATCACAAGACTTCACTAAGACTTGTGCATCCCGGTATATTGTTGGCCAAAAGAAGCCGGAGTCAAAAACTTTCTTTGCGGTATAATTGGCACCTTGGTGTCCCCCCGTGGGTCCACTGTGGCATGCCATAAGTATGTCATCGGCTTCCTTGCCATGAATACACCGCCGAATAACTTGGTCCGTAAAAACTCTAAAAAAATAGGGGTCATCCCAATAATAATGCTTAACGTCCTTAAAGAATTTCTTTTTTTGTTGGGACGGCATCCCTTTCCTAATGAAATTCCCCGCATGGTAATTTGCAAAGTCGGTGAACCGTGGGGTACTTGGGTCATGAGATAAACTCCTAAGTGTCTCGAGAGGAAATGACTCATTAATATCCTTTTTCTCGAGAACACTTTGATGGGGATTTTCAAGTCTAGACAAATGGTCGGCGGCTAGGTTCTCTGCTCCTTTCTTGTCTCGAATTTCGACATTGAATTCTTGAAGAAGGAGAACCCACTGCATTAATCTTGGTTTAGCATCTTATTCATTAGGTATTTTAAGGCCTAGTGATCCGTATACACTATGCATTTTTTCAAAAGTAGATAAGGTCGAAACTTTTCAAAAGCATATATAACGGCTAACATCTCTTTCTCAGTAGTCGTATAATGAGATTGAGTGTCATTCACTGTTTTACTTGTATAGTGTATCGGCCAAAAATACTTGTTGTTTCGTTGCCCCAAGACCGCTCTAATAGCATAATCGCTAGCATTGCACATAAGCTCCAAAGGCAAGTCCCAATCGGGGGTAACTAAGATCGGAGCCTCCGTTAACTTCTTCTTTAAGGTGTTAAATGCTTCAACACATTTGTTTGAGAAAAAGAACGGGGCATCTTTTTCAAGTAAATCGGTCAGAGGTCGGGCTATCTTAGAAAAGTCTTGTATAAATCGTCTATAGAAGCCGGCATGACCGAGGGAACTTCGGATTACCTTAACGGTCGTGGGATGAGGTAATTTTGCGATCACATCAACTTTGGCTCTATCAACCCCGATCCCGGCTTTGGAAATCTTATGGCCGAGGACTATACCCTCTTTAACCATGAAATGACATTTCTCCCAATTGAGAACCAAGTTGGTGTCTTCACACGGTTTTAGCATTTTCTCTAAGTGGGAGAGGCAAGTGGTGAAAGAATTTCCATAGACCAAGAAGTCATCCATGAATACTTCTATAGTCTTCTCGATCATGTCATGGAAAATGGCCATCATGCACCTTTGGAACGTGCCTGGAGCATTGCATAAGCCAAAGGGCATACGTCAATAAGCAAACGCCCCATAAGGGCAAGTAAAGGTGGTCTTTTCTTGATCGGGAGGGTCAATGGGTATTTGAAACTACCCGGAAAATCCATCAAGAAAACAATAGAACTCATTTCCCGCTAGACGTTCTAGCATTTGATCCATAAATGGAAGTGGGAAATGGTCCTTATGAGTAGCTTCATTAAGCTTTCGGTAGTCGATACACACTCTCCATCCGGTGACGAGACATGTGGGAATAAGTTCATTATCATGATTAGTCACGAAGGTCATATCGCCTTTCTTTGGAACACAATGAACCGGGCTAACCCATGAGCTATCGAAAATGGGGTCAATCATGCCGGCGTCGAGTAATTTGATAACTTCATTTTTTATCACTTCATGAATTTTTGGGTTAACCCGTCATTGTTGTTGGACGGACAGCTTAGAATCATTTTCAAGTAAAATCTTATGAGTGCAAAAATGAGGGTCTATGCCCTTGATGTCAGAAATACGCCAAGCGATGGCGCTCTTGTGCTTCTTAAGCACATCAACGAGAAGGTTCTTCTCCTCATCTTAAAGGTGTTTAGAACTGATAACGGGAAATTTGTTGGTCCCTTCCAAGAATGCGTACTCAAGATAAGGAGGTAAATCCTTGAGCTCGGGCTCCGGAGGATTTTCGTTAGACGGCTTAATTTCCTTAACTTCTTCAACGTAAAGATCTTTTGGAGGGAGAGGCGAAAACGGATCTTCGTTCAAAATTTGTTCAAGCAAAAGAATGTCTCCCTCCGTATCGTAATAAGAGTCATCAACATCCGATGAAGATGATGTATCAGTAGCAAGATATTCATTGACTTCTTCCAAAAGGAAATCACCTCCCTCAAACAGAGTGAAGGAGGGGGAGGAAGTGGAACCAATAGGTTGAGAAAAAGGAGTGGGATTGCCACTCGAAGCATCATGAGAAAAACCGAGAAGTTCTTGAGAATATGTAGCAATTCACAAAATCTCATCACTATCATTCCCATTAAAATACCTATAGTAGGTATTTCCCCAGGTAAATTTTTGCTTTTTACATGCATATCATTACATAAGTGACTCTCTAGGCTTGCTCATGTATCTACACAAGGTAATATCTCTACTCACACACCCTATAAACGCCTGGTATGTCAATCATAGGATTACAACAACACCATAATAAGTAAAACACCAATCTAAAACACTAATCTCATCACAAAACCCTAACTAACACTAATTAAGCCCTAATTAGGCCTATGTGTTTACAAAACCCTAATTGCTTATTTGAACTAGTTTAGAAGTGTTCAAAACTTAAGTATGAGTTACCTTAGGAACATTATGATACCTTAGGACCCCTAGGCATTATTACAACCCATTAGAGCTTAGGTACAAGTCCTTTAAGCATAAAACCATAACTAGGTTATAACTTCCCGGAAACTAGGTCAAGCCTTCCTAAACTTTCCCCATAAACTACCACCACTTAGTATAAGCTTCTTAGGACTTAGGATTAGTCCCTAGACACTCATAGGACACTAATATAGGCACAAAACCCTAGGTAAAACCCTAATCCCACCCTAAGCTAGTTTAAGTCATAAACTAAGCTTAAACCTAAACATAACCTACTATAAGCACCCAAGCACCCTACCACCACTCCCTAGCAGCCTCCTAGGCAGCTTACCCATCACCTTGTCACAACCTAGCACCCTATCACCCACCTCCATCACCAACTCATCACCTAGTACCTTTAAATCGCCTCTATGACTTCGATACCACCACAAAACCTCCCAAACCGCCTCTTAGCCCTCCATAGATCTTCCTAGTCATCCTTTAGACCCTCCAAGACCACCCCTAGCTTAGCTTACTTAACCCTCCCCCTCCTCGACACCACATCACCCATTTCTTGGTCGCTACTCTAAACGACCCTATAAAAGGGCTCGTTACCCTCTCATTCTAAACCACACCTATTCTATTCTCTTCACCTCATATATTCTGGTCCTAGTAGTAGTATGAAAGTCCTTGTAGCCTTAGAATTTGAGTATCTAAGCTCTAGATCCTTTTCGAGTTCCATTTTAGGCTGAGAAACCCTAAAACCCTAGTTAACCCCTCGTTAACCCTCCCCTAGTCAAGTAAGATTTCCATTTTGATTCCTTTAGCATTAGATTAGTTCTAGGATAGTACTAGGATGCCTTAGATCCCTTAGAACCCCTTTCCTAAGCCTTGATCACTAGAACTAGCTCGTTAACTTTCTAAAACCCTAAAATGAGTCGAACTGCTATGTTTATACTATAAGCCCTTTTCATAAGTCATAAGCTAGTCTAGGTAACTTAATTAAGATAATATTAGTAAACCATAAGCTAGAAAACCCTTTTGTTTCATAAAAATATAGTTTGCATGGAATTAGGACTAGTTTTGCAAAACTTTCCATGCATAGGGGTATATATGGTAACTTTTTGAAAATATTAAGTCTGGGGACTATTTTTGACATTTCTTATAAGATACAAGTATAAGGACTCTTTTTGAAAAGTTATATAACCTTAGGATAAAAAGTTAGAAAGTTAAAAACTTATAAGGACTATTTTGCAAAAATTATAAAACAAAGGGTATAAAGGGTAAATTTTGAAAACTTATAAGTCCAAGGTTCATTTCTGTCATTTCTTTAAAATATAGAAGTATAGGGACTAAATATGTGAAGTCTAGATAGTTAAAAACTTAGGTAATATAAGTATTATAAGTATAGGGTAGATTTAGTAAATATATTAAACTTAAAGGTTATAAAGTAAACTATTTTCATATATATATATATATATATATATATATATATATATATATATATATATATATATATATATATATATATATATATATATATATAGCAAACCTATTTTTAAGTTAGAAACATAATACAATACTAGGGAGCTTCATGTGAGGAGTACTATGATGGCCCTCAAACGATTTAAAGTACCCTAGCTCCTCAAACGATTATTGCATATACTTCTGAATTATGATGGCCCGAACGGTGTTATGTTATAGCTAAACCCTAATAACAATATAACTCAATAGTAAGGAACTTCGTGTGAGGAGTTATATAATTCTTAATTATGATGGCCTGAACAGTGTTATGTTGGCAGCATAATACAATAGTAGGGAACTTCATATGAGGAGTTATACTTCTGAATTATGATGGCCCGAACGGTATTATGTTGGCAGCATAATACAATAGTAGGGAACTTCATATGAGGAGTTATACTTTTGGATTAAGATGGCCTAAACGGTGTTATATTATATCTAAGAATCCTAAGATAAAACACTTAATAAACCTAAAACAAAACAACTAGAGCTTGACATGCCTCCACAACACTAATAGACCTCAAGATACGTGACTAAGCAGCCTAGACCTCTAGTCACTCTAACATCAATCACATAGCCTTAAGCCCAGGTTAGTTTTCATAGCCTCACACCTTTTAAACGCTTTCTAAATGTTTTACAAACCCTGTGAGGGGGATACATGGTACTTGCTTTAAAAACCGAATACAATTCTTTTTCTTTGGTTGTTGCACAAGTGATACTATTTCTGCCACCATTACATAACTAAAATTAATGAGCCATAATCACTTGTGGGTTTTACGCAAGTGAACATGAGTATAGTTGATAGATCTATTGGAGTTTGACAACTCCTATTGGTTTACCTCAGTCGGGTAACTAATAAGTACTATACTTGAAACCCCTAAGGATTTACTTTGGCAAGTTATCCTTCTTGTCCCCTCATGGTTGGGTCTGCAGCCCCCATGACCCGGACTGTTAGTGTGGTTTCATGAGCTTAGTGCAACATACCCCACACTTGATAATTGTTCATGCATCACAATTATCACACACACATATAACATTTTCCTAGATGGGTGTACCATCTGAACCCAGGGAACTTGTATTCACCCCATACTCTAAACCTATGACTCTCACTTAACACTTAGTGTTGACTTTTAAGCATGTATTCTAGGTAACGAAGCTCTGTGGAAGTTATGGCATGGAGTGGTTGATGTGTGTTTATTCACACATCCTTTTTAGACCTAAAATCAGACCAAATACACCAAATACTAACCAAATATGCCAAGAGAATGTATGTTTTTGTATTTGTGTATGTGCAGGTACGAATGTGTGAAAAATGGACAAAAACAAAGCCAAAACCGACAAAAACGAGCACGAGATTGGAAAAAGGGTTAAAAGCCGAGGCCGGGGATGTTTTTTATAAGCCAGGATCATATTTATATGCTTAACTATATACAAATATGTTTGGAATGCGTTATTGTGTCTTGTAGGTAAAAGGGTTCGAATACAAAGGAAAAATGGTGATTTTCGTGAGAGTTTCGACGACGTTTTCACGTTTTACGAGGTTCCGACGAAGTCAAAAATATTCCCCGATCATACCATTGGAAAGAGCACGAAAAAACGAGTCCGACGGTATTTTCATATACTATAGACCATTCTCTAAATGACCCAGACCAAAAGTTATTTGAACCTTTTTATAATGAAAATCTGGACTGGCCATCTTGCTATTTAAAAAGAACCAAACACACCATTAGATTGAAAGTATGCTCCAGCGCAGCTGGTAGCACCTTTCACCCTTAACCGAGGGGTCCCGAGTTCAAATCTGGGCTAGTGCAGAATGGGGTATTTATACTCCCTGCCACGTGGCATCACCTTAGTGGTCCACGTGGCACCCTACCCGATACCAGACCCGGACCCATATCCAGACCCGAACCGACCCGGACTCCGACCCAACCCGGTCATCCGTTGACTAGTCAGCGTTGACCCGTTGACCGTTGACATAGTCAACGCGTTGACCCGTTGACCAAGTTAGCGTTGACTTTCGTTGACCGGTCAGCTTTGACTTCGTTGACTTTGACCGTGACCTGCGTTGACCAGCGTTGACCGAACACGTGGCAATGGGTCCCGCCTGCTGACGTGGCAGTAACGTGGACCAATAAGAGGCCGCCACGTGGCGGAGGCTAATGATTGTACGAGGTTTCAATGATTGCAGATACAGGTGGCAGATACGAGGTTATCACTGACATGTCAGTACCAGGTTCAGACGTGGCAGTGCGGCTATCCAATAGGAAGGTGACACGTGTACAATAAGACGAGACAGGCAGGTACAGGCGTGTGTTAGACTGAGATAGGCGCGTGTCAGAAAGAGGTAAGAGTGCACAGGCGTGCGTCAGTCTGAGGAAGCTTCTAGCAGCAGATCCACCAATCAGAGGCTGACACGTGGCGTGTATAGCTGTATTTGGGAAGGATCTAGACCAAGGAGCTCTGCTATATAAACCACATCCGGATCCTCATTTTCGCACACTAGAGAGTAGGAAATTATTATTATGAGTAGGTGTAGTAGTAGTAGTAGTATTAGATTATTGTAGTAGGTTAAGCTTAATATTGTAATAAATTAGCTTATTTCAAGTGCTTTTTGTAATCAACTTTTTAGATTTAATATTAATGAAGATGAAGATTTATTTTGAAGATTTGAAGATCATTTTTTCTTTACTTCTACTCTTTCTTTTTCTTTTCTTATCTAATAAGTCATGAAAGCTTATTAGCTTTTTGTGGCTTATTTGGATTTAGCTCATTTAATAAACCCTCTTTTACTACTTTGATTTTAAAAAGTTTTTATAATCTTAGATCTAGTGTAGTTTATTTAGATCTAGCTATTTTATAAATCATTATTTTACTATTTTGTTTTAAATTTTTTTATAAACTTAGATCTACTTTTTATTGCTTATTCACTCTAACCTTTTATAAAGTTTTGATTTTTACTAGTTTCTCATCATTCTACATCTAAGGCCAGAGCTTAAGGGTCTCATAAGCTTACTTATTACTTAAAGTTTATAGTTTTTATAGCTTTTATAAAACTAATTAGTGAGTAAAGTCACAAGCTTTATAATCTATTTAGTAATATAAAAGTTTATAAGGAAATAAGCTTTAGTGTTTGATAAGTTTATGAGATCGGGTGATTTAATTCGTCTCATTTTCGCGGATCGGGTTCTAGTTTCTTTCATTTTTTCAATTTTTAGTTTAAATGATTAGTAGTGAATTATGTTTTTGTTTGTTAGAATTATTATTGATGCTAGCTTAATTAATATGTTTAGTGAGTAGATTGTTATTATGCTTGTTGAGTAGATTGTTATGTGAATTAAGTGTGGTTTTATAAAAGTTAGACAATATATTGGTTAGTAATTCTAAGTTACTTAGATTGGAATTTTGGTTGTTTAAACGGGCAAAAGCCGTGAGAATAATTGGGTTTTAATCTAGTTATTGATATCTCTTTACGAAATTGTTTTCAAAATAAACCAACGTTGTGAGAAAATAATTGTTTGTAAAAGATATTGATTCATCAATAGAGTACTAATTGAAATAATAAACCACACTTAAGGATCGTGATAATTTGCTTAACAAGTATATCTTTTTATCATTTATCTTTTTATCATTTATCTCTTATCGATTAGCATAGTTTAGTTGGTAATTTTTAGCTTAATTTCCCATCAAATCACTTTTTCCCACTTTCACGACACGTTTCACGAACCGAAAATTCGAAATTTAATTCACACCTTCGTTGGGATACGACCCGGGGAAATACTTTCCTAAGCATTTCTTCGGAAAAATAAACTATACTATACTAAACGACAAAATCAGTGGTACAAAAGCCTTGCAGGACTTTTCACTCAGTTATCATTCAAGTTTCATAACAAACTCAGATTTTGGGGACTTCCTTTCATAAAACTCTGATGAATTTATTGAATGATAACTCATTTTCTAAAAACGTCTCTTTTCGAGTCGTTTTCTATTACTGTAACTGTGATATCATGAAGTAATACCCCAACCCTAAATCCGCTGCGAAACGTGAAAATGGGGGTGTTACAGATTGGTATCAGAGCTTCAGTTGTAGAGAACAAGGTCAAAACCTAAACTACAACTATTTTTCCCGATAACCTAGAAAGTCCTTTGTACCACTTCACTCCCCAATGGCTTCTTCCCGGAGCCATACGTGCATTAGATCTGCATACTAGGTAATACTTGACCATTACTTGAGCATTTATTAAATTTTGCATTACTAGATAGTTATGCCTGCTCCCCACTATTCTACTGTAACCCCATCCGAAATACATACGGAGAAAGTTCATCCCTCTCTGAAGGATTCGGATTTCAGCCTTAAAAATCGTTTTCGCGAATCCCTGAATTGCCCAAGGAATAATATAGATACCCCATCACCCTTAGGATTTACATTTCTTATAGATGACCCATACCTAAAACATATAAGAGATTTCTATGCTAAGGCATCACCTATCCCTTCCCTAAACCCTATCATGCACCCACCTTTTCCCACACCTAGGTTAGAATCACATGGTTTCTTCCTCCCTAGAAATCCTTATATACCTAGGATACCCATCCCTACCTATAACCCTAGATATGAACCTAGGCAACCCTATACTATAATACCTACACCCTACTTAGTAGACCCTCCCACTTCATCTTAGAAATTTGAAGTCGGAGAAAACCTTAGAAAATCTGGTAGAAGAAATTTTAAACAGATTAGATGAAATTTTCCTTGACCTTATTGGGAAGATAGAAGAAGGTTATGATAATAACTTAGGAAATCAACCTGACTATAGTAATTTAAGAAATACCCTAGCACAAGCCTGTTTTAGGATAGGTAGATTACAAAAGAATCAAATGAGACACCACCATAAGATAGCCTTTGCCCGTTTTAGAATTCGTACCTTAGAAAGAATGATTAATGATGACGAGGAAAGTCATCAATCAAATTTAGGAAACACTGTGAACCCTTAGATTTAGGAAAAACCTTGGAAGAAAACCCCTAAGCAATAAGCCTTAAGAATAGTACTATAGAATAGATAGTATAAAAATGCCTTTAGGGTATGTAAGATAGGAAAGTAATAATAAGACTTAGGTATACCTTATCGATACTTCCTAGTGCCCCTCAAGATTAGGATAACCTAACCAACCTTAGGAAAACCACCCCTTGATTACCTTAAGTTATCATTAAACCTTGGAAGAATCCCTAGGAATTTAGGAATAATCCATAAAAACGTGACAAGTAAGTACTTGTTATGACCTACCTTAGGCCCTTACCCTAGCATAACCCTTAGAAACATTAGGATCCCGATGCCTTAGACATATAGACTCTTATCACCTTTAACCCCTAAACTCGATTGGGTTTCGATTTCAAACCTAAGTCCTTGATGAGAATTTCCTCATATGGATACTCATTCATGAACTTTAGGATTGGGAAAAAGCCTAAAGCGTCATTCTATAGAGTCAGTACTCTATTCTTCCTCTTCCGTTGATTTTCTTTCCTACCCTCCTAAATCCAACAACATGACATTTGGCATAAATAATGACACTTGTTAGAAATCTAAGTATAACAAGTCATTTATGACCTTATGCGGTTGTGAATTCCTCTTCCGTTATTCATGACATTCTATGTCATGTATAACAACTCCTTTCATATCTTCGCCTTCCACCCCAAAAATCTCTTAAACACACTTCCTTTATCACCTCATAAGATAATGATGAGAATTCTTATTCTACATCATAGAGATCTGAATTCTTTCTCTCCTTTGCCTCTGGTACTCACTACTCCTCTAAAACTCCTTCTTAGTTAGATGATCTATTCCTAACTAATTCCCATATACGAGTATATAGTAACTATATACAAGTATAACCCCGTCCTTCCCTCCTTACTTTCTTAAGATTACTACGATTCCTAAAAGAAATTACTTAGAAAACCCCTAGTTAATCTCCCTAGAATACTTATACTTAGGAATAGAAATAACCTTAGGATACCCTTACATTTCGAGGATTTTAGAAAAACAAAACCCTAGGAAACAACTAAGAAACTTAATAGGATCTGATTAATGGTTTATGAACTTAAAACCTTCACATATAGAAACTATGAGAATTCATTTGAGGATATTAAAACTACTTAGGCTTGACATCTCATAGGCTACACTTTAGGAAACCTACCTAGAAGATACTATGGATACCACCCTAACTGGTTTTAAGTACCTAGGAATAGTTATACTTATAATCATAGAAGTACTAGTAATAATAGACAACTTAGGCCAAAAGATTAAACCCAAAGACCCACCTAAGAATAGTAATACTCTTAGTGAAACCTTAGCTAAAGAAATACCCATCCCACCTAGCCCTCCTCCCTTTATAGAATCATCCTCAATGACTAAAACAGAAAAATCACCCTTAAACTTTAAGTTTAGTACTAAGAAATTTGAAGAACCATAGGAAGAAAACAAAACCTAAAGGAATCTATGATGTGCGTTTTATTAGTACAAGTTTTAAAATTTATAAACACGAATTATCCTATTATTATCTACCACATACGAGCAAGTATACTCATCCGGTGTAATAAAGGTGGGTAAGTCGAGATCGTCCCAAGGGATTTGGTGGTTTTAGTAATAAGAAAAACGTTTGTTAAATAAGGGTTGTCAATCCAAATTTATGTAAAATCTTAATTTAAAAGAAAACTCAATAAAAACTAAACATATACTTGTGTATAATTCCTTGATTGATAATTAGGAGTATTGTAACAATTTGAGTACAAAGTTTGGTGTAAAACTTGTTATGATACGCAACTAAAAATGAGTAGTTATACAATCTATGATGTATGTCATTTTTTCACTACCACTAAGAATTCTATCACCTAAATGACTCCTTTCGGACATATCAAATTAGTATGACAATCCTATAATCACATGGTTGTTTTGAAAATCAATTCTTTTCTTATGAATTCCTACGAATCCTTTCGGTCCTTTTTCGTGATGAAATCGTCTCAAATCTATTTTAACAAGTAAATAAGATGGTTGTCAAGCATCCTATTCCATACTAATTTGGTGTATTAATATTTTGGAATAAAAACAAGTTGAAATTCCTTTCGGACCTATTTTTCAAGAGATTGTTTTTACCGACAAATTAAGCAAGAAAAGATGTTATTTCGACAAATTCATAAAATAGATATGTTTTCATGCATCACCTTTTTCATAAAAGAATACTCCATTAACCAATCACATCATATACATAAGTATATCACAAATTACTCCATAGCAATCATATTAAAACACAAGTAAATAAGAAAACTTTCATAAAAATTAAAGTAACAATTGTTCATTATAAGTATCAAGGTGTACCTAGTCTTGAGAATTACAATGAATAAACTTGTGGAACTTTAGCAACCACACTCCTCCAATTGCTCACTAACGTAAGTAAACAACTCCACACTCGAACCAATGCTTGAGACTCTAACTCAACATGTTCTGGACGTTTTTACAACACTTAGTAAACTTTCAGGCAATATAAGATAAACTAACAAGATTTGGTGTAATACTAAGTTAGATATTGGTGGTACAAGTAATTCTAGACCCTAAGTAGTCATTATATAGCATAATGACACTTATCCTTCAAGTAAAAACATCCCTCCTTAGTTAATAAGTAGAAATGATCAGCCACACATGATTATTGGGAGTAAATACGTCCATAAATGCTAAACTTGTAACTTCAGTCAACCCCATCCAATCGGTTTCTCACCATCCGATCGGATGGTCAATCTTTTGGCGCGTTTCCAGCCGAATCGGTTGCGAATTGCAACCAATCGGTTGGAATCTATCTGAACCATATTTCTATGTCTTTTCTTTGTCGTTTTTCGTTGCATGCATTATTTTCTTTGTGGCATGACTTTGTCCATTAGAACTTGATATTTTCTTGATAATTTCGTGTAAAAAACTTGTCTTTATCAAATCCTTTTGTCCATGCAACGTTTCTTTCTTCCTTGATCTTCTTGAAACTCTCCAAAAATGCATGTACACTTCATTTCTTCATTTTTTAATCATTTTTACCTGCTTTTGGCTATATTTACATGCATAAACACTTTTCCACGATTAAGTAACAAATATGACCACTTTCCACTCATAAAACAAACAATAACGCGACTAAAAACATGTTAATTTTGAGAGTTATCAAATCCCCCACACTTGAGCTTTGCTCGCCCTCGAGCAAGTCTTAATCAAAAGAAAATTGAATTCAATGGCAATAGTGCAAATATCTTATTTGAACTCAATCAAGTAAATAAAAAGCTTGATAACAATTCTAAGCACCTCACGAAGATAATTTGAAATTCACTCATCACTCAATATGTGTAATGATTAACAGATCACTCATTGCACAGTCATGATTTATGTTTCTTACCATAGGCTTGTACAAGTATCAAAACAATAGAATAATTCATCAAAGAGGTCTTTTATTTGGGTTGTAACGTTTAGGCTAAGGGTAAATAAACTTACGTGCAAAATAATTACACTAAGTCAAAAAGGTAAGGATAAGGCATGGGAATATTTATGAAATTGGTTTTAAAGAAAAATAAAATCAAAGTCTAAGTCCCATAGTTGCTAATCTCAAACAAACCACAAACCCAAAAATGACAATAGTTACAATCTTTCTCCTCTTCGAACTTTCACATGTTGATACATCGATTCACCATAAAAATATTCTTCAAACTTAGCACATCGGCTAATAACACATCTCATGACTTTCTTTATTCATAATAATATAGCACATTTGCTATATTTGTCACCTTATAGTTGCGATGATTTTTTTTTTTTTTTTTAAGATAACATCTCCCCCACACTTCGCATAAGCATACACCACAAAAAATACAAATAAGAATGTGCACTCTTCGTCTTTGTTGAAATGGCACACACATAAATTGTGAAGTGTGGCTAACTAATAATCATAAAAAAACAATCCAACAACCAAGCAACTAGCAACCCACTATTTAGACTTTGACAAGGGTAAGGCTAAGGTTTAAAGTGTAAAATATTTTTGTATTTTTCTGGATTTAACAAAATGAAAAGGATGGCTCAAAGGGTGTAACTAGGGGTATCTAGCGCTAAAGATAAACGCTAACAAATGGGTTCCAAATACGAGGGTAACTAACCGATGTGGTTAGCAAAAATTATTTTGTAAACGGATGGCCATTTGGTTTTATTCCTAAGTTTGCCTCTTATCATATGAATATATCCTTATCATTCGAAAATGATTTAACCGTAATGCATAACAAGTACAAGTTCTAGAATTAACACAACCACCGGCACACTCATCATGAAATATGTAAACAGTATAAGAAACACTATTCTCAAAAAAAAACCATTCATCACAATTTAAAGTAATAATGGTATAAAATTGTGCTAGCAAATGTTATCAATTCCGAGACAAATTGCTCTTTAAAACTTGAATTTATTCTCCAAAAATATCATTATTATTTATCATGAAATCAACCTTATTTTAACTAATATATGAAGGGCGAACTACTACTAGTTACTAAAGTTCATGACTAAAATTAAAAAAAAAATTAAAAATTAAAAAATTATGCAATTTTTCTATTTTCTTCCTTCCCCCACACTTAAGTTTTGCGTTGTCCTCAATGTAATAAAAATAACTTCAAAGTAAAGGAAATGGAAAAATTTAGAAAATACCGGAGTTAAATACGCAACATGCATATTTGATCATAATAAGCAAATGAGTTTACCGACTCCAAATGTTGATCAACTATATGCTTCCGTAACAAAACTCCTGCAAGAAAACTGCAAAATATACGAAATAACCAAACAAACACAAAAAAAAAAAACATATCTAAACCAAATAAATAAATAGAAAATTAAGTTACGTTATAAATCCTACGAGAAATAGTTAAAGATAATAGAAATAGAAATTGTTCGACACATAATTGTTTTTAAAACCAACCATAATCCATGTGATCAAATGTCACCATCAATAACTCACATCGGAACGAATGAACTCGTCCTCGCTTTCCTCTTCATCCTCATCAACATCTTCTTCATCGTCCTCGTCCACCACTCGTCTCTTCTTCTTTCCAGCTCTTGACGACGAACCTCTAACATCATAACTCGATCCTCCAGGATTAAAACTTGGTCCACCCACATTAACACCTGAACTACCATATTCGGGAAGTCTACCGTATGGAGGGTATGGTTCGGGAAATGATGAATAACCAGGATAAGGGTAGGGGTATGGTCCAGGATATGAAGAATATGGTAAAGGGTATGGTGGAACATTTGGTGGATTGTAGGGAGGTACCTCATAATTGGCATCTTGTGCCAAATGTTGGATCGTAGGCATGGAATAATCATAGTTGTAATTATTCCTCATTTGCATTGAATCTCTCCAAAATTCCCTACACTCAATAGCATTTAACTCTCGCTTCCAATCACCCCATCCTGAATCAAAACCACTTTGGGTATTACCCGGAAAACTCCCCATTTGAGGTTGTGATGGCGCTTCCGTATAGGCTCCGGATTGTGCCCCCACACTTGGTTTGGTCCAAGGTCCCAAAGTCTTGTTATTCCTATCCAATACTTTTCCAAAACTAAAAGCATCCCATATCTCACTCTCCAACCTCACTCTACACTTCCTCAACTCATTATCATTAAAATACCCAAGATTTTTAGCCAAAGCGGTCACATAATGACCTCCACAAACATCACTTTGTTTCTTAATCCCCGGTGCTCTCTTAGAAAGATACTCGGCAATAATCCATGCCACATTCCCATTCTTGTCTTCTTCCAACAACTTCATCACCCATAGGTCCGGTTGACTACATTTGTCTTGACCACCGCTCCTATGTATCAATCCCCAATAAATCAACTTTTGTAAAACCTTCAACAACGGATTCCTAATCCTAGAAGAATTTCTCCTAAGACAAGTTGGATCACCAATTCTATTCCAATAAGCATCAATACCCGTGTATTGATCATTAGCTCTAGCTAAACTCACAAAATGTGGTCCAAACAACCTATGATTAACCTCACTCTCCTCATACAAACCAAGGGCAACTGCAAAATTTGGCAAAGATAAAGCATGTTCACGACCACACAATCTAAACCAAACACAAACATCCCCAAGAACATCATTTACCTTTCTATCAAAGTAGAACGTAGAAAAGAATTCCAAACACCATTCCTTGTAAACATTCTCACGAATACTAAAAGCTCTTTCCCAAGAATAATCTTCAAACCTATCTCCATCACCAGGATACACATAAATCATAGTCATCATGCTCCTCAATTGATCCTCACATTCATACTCCGTAAGCAATTCCCAATCAATCAACCTAGGCTTAGCAATCTTCCTCTCTTGAAGTTTTGAAAGACGTTCCCTATATGCATTCTTCTCATCTTTGTTTTGCACATTAGAAAACTTGACATTATCATTAGACTCCGGTTTCAAACTGAAAGTGATCCTCTTCCTCTCGTTCCTTTTCAAATACTTGTTAACAATCGGATTTCTTTGATTTCGTCCCAATCTTGCAACATTTCCCTGAAAGAAATCTCAAATTATGTTATTATAAAAGTATAAGAACTAATACCAATCAATTTAGAAACTAGAAAACACATTTTCAAAAATGTCAAAAAATTTTCCAAGGCGTCCATCCGATCGGTTTGAGGTCCATCCGATCGGATACAACTTTTGCACATTCCCAACCGATCGGTTGCAACTCGCAACCGATTCGGCTGGAGTTTCTATATACTACATTCATCCTCAATCCATCCTAAACGTTTCCCAATCAATCCGAACTTCTTTCTAACTTGTAATTTCCTATTCTTGAGTACTTCTAACATTCAAACTCTCCTATCAATGATTCTTAACATTTCCAATCATCAACCTAATGATTCTATGAAAAACCAAGAACATCATCTACTAAAATCTTCCAATTAGTGCTCTAATCAACAATGCAATAACCTAACATCACTAATTATCAATCATGTAACTTCTGGGATTCATCAATTGCAAATAAACTAGCACCAAAGATTATACCCAATTCAATCTAAAAATTCAATCAATGAATTCTTACTCAAAACTTAACCAATTAATCTAATTCTTTTTGCAATACCTTCTCCTATCATCTAATCACTTATCCCCAAAATATTATATCTTAATTCGAACTAATTCAAAAATACCCAGTTCGTGACCTAATTTCAATCATCCGAATTAAAACCTAATTGAACAAAATTAATGATATAAATTACTTGACTTGATGCCATTGATGATTAATTATCACTCCTGCAACCTTCTAACAACTTCTTATGATCGAATTTTTAACCCCGATTTTTGGTGGATTGTGTGTATGTGTTTTTCTTAAGTTTTTTGAAAATTTTGGTTTATATATTCAACTCCATCCGATCAGTTGTGAATTCATCCGTTCGGTTTGGTATGAAATTGATTTTTCAATTTTTTTTTCTACTAAACTTGATACAAGTGCTAGTAGTTCTTTCTTTTTCCCAAAAATTTATTATCTTGTATGTATTCCAAACACACTTTTTCTACCAAAAATTTGGTCATCTACTTCTACTTCTAATCTTAAAACTAAAACATAACTTAACCTCTAAAAACTACAAACTTAAACTAAATAAATCAAAAGATAAATATAGATAAATATAGATAAATAAATAGATAAATAGATAGATAGTCTCATTTAAACATGAAATGCATAAAACCTAAAAACATAAAATAAAATAAAATGCATGAAAAATAAAAATACGAAACAAACAAACTAGCACAAGATGTGCTTTATTCTTGTGATCATTCTTCTTCATCCATAGAAATATTCATTCCTAAGAATGTCTTCTCCACGATATGTTTGCCAACTTCCTAGTAGTCTTTTGAGTTTTGAAACTTCTTGCAAAGTTCCTTCCGCTAGGACATGTGATATCAAATTTGCAATGCCAATCACCATCTCCTTCTTCTCTTTTGTAAATGCTATGACCATCGGAACCCCATTCCAAGTTCTTCAATTGGACCGGTAAAGATCCAAGAAAATCTGTCAACTTGTTAAACACAAAAATATTTTTAAATTGATTAAAGAAAGCCTCCATTGCTAGAGCTCTTTCCATTTCATCTTCAATATCAAAGAAACTAGGTGTGCATGGGCCAAACTTAGGCCTACCATCTTCATCCCTTCCTACTTCAAAGCAACCAAGGTAATCCTCCTCTTGGTCTTCATCATTATCATCTCCATTACTACCCCCTCTAGGCTTTGGATAGTAAGTATTCTTAAGAACTCCATCATCAATTGTCATGGTACCTCTTCCCATATCTATTATAGCTCCACAAGTTCTTAAAAATGGTCTACCTAACAACAAAGGTAGTTCCTCATCAACCGCAACATCCAACACAAGAAAATCTGCCAAGAATGCCTGATAACCAATTTGAACTCTCACATTTCTTACTTCCCCCATTGCTTTTGCCTTAGAATTATCCGCCATAGTGAGTTTAGAATTCTTAGGTGTAGGGTCTCTTAATCCTAACTTATGATACAAAGGATAAGGCATAATACTCACACTAGAACCCGTATCGGCTAATGCATATAAAGGAGTTGTCCCATTAATTTTAACCAATAAAACAAAATTTCCGGGATCATTCATTTTCTTTGGGAGCCCATTCTCAATTATCCTTCTCTCCTCTACTTCATCAAAACTATTATCCTCCAACTTCGACTTTGCCAACATAACTCCATTGATGAGGCGAAAAATGATCCATTTTTAGGGGGTCATTTAAGCCCGGAATTGAATTTATTTGATCAAATATTGCCCTAAATCGTTCCTTTTGTAATTTTAGGTATTTTGGGAGTGAAATCTGGAAAAGGAAGCAATTCGGACGTTTTTGGAGCATAAAAGTGAAGAAAACGCCAAAGACTTAATTTTCCATGCTGGAACAGTGTTTGACGGCGTCAAGAGGAAGAATTTGACGGCGTCAAGAGTAAAGATCATAACGACCCAGTACAAACATGAAGGCGTCACAAGTAGAGCGTCAAGAGTTAAAAGTGTGACGGCCTGCAAAAGTGGACAACATGACGGCGTCAGATGTAGATCAAGGCAGTCCGAGGATTATTTTGGCGGTGAGATGACGGCGTCACCCATTTGTTCTTGACGCCGTCAGCCTCTAATATCTATATATAGTTTTCTAATTTTCATTCATTAAAGAGGAACAAGTTTGGAGAAACCCTAAGGCCGAACCATATACGAATTTTACAGCTTTTCAAGGGTTTTCAACCCTTGAATCCTTACATGTATTATTAAGATAAGTCTTTTCTTAATTCAATCAATATGTCTATGTGTTGGTTGTCTATATCTTGTGCTTGTCTTGATTCCACCATGCTAGGCTAGATTTATCTTGTGTTTGCTTAGATCTAATGAAACCTAGATGTTGATTATGTGTTGATTACTTGTTTATGATTGTATTGGATAAATGATTTCAATGTTAGGCTTAAGAAAACTGGCAGATCTCCAAATGGTAACATGCTTGAACGTCTTAGGAAATATGAACCGATGTGTACTAGGTTTTATTGGTTGTATTTAATGCATGAGTAAATTCTAATGATCCCATGTTAGGAGCTTCTTGCAGGCTCGACATAGGAGTGAAGTAGGCACTCATAGGATTGGGGAAGTAAGTACGCCACCCCATGAATGGTATTAAGGAATACAATCCGTCATCCACGCAACTATAACAAGTAATTAACGTGTAAAAGATATCTAGGGAGTAGTGAAATCTAAGTATACACATTTCTCCCACTTATTGCTCACAACTTTAGTTTAAAATAGTTTATTTTCATTTTTAGTATTTTATTTTGATTGCATCTTTAGTATTGGGTTAGTTGACTAGCAACTAATTCCGCCCAAATCCTTCAAACCCAAGATTTTAATTTGCTTTCTAAAAAATATAAAAATACAAAAAGAATCATCTATCATCTTTAGAACTAGTATTTAGGTTTTCTAATCCTAGCGACACTATTCCTAGCTGAACGATCAATCCCCCGGTACTTGTCACTATACTATACTACAACGATCAGGTACACTACCTGGTGGGGGTTGTAATCTTCTCAAGATCCCTTGAGAGGTAAAGCCTGGTGCAATCCCTACGCATCAAGTTTTTGGCGCCGCAGCCCGGGGAATAGTTATTGTCTAGGTTAGAATCTCTTTTTATTAGGTCTACTTGCTAGATTCCTTTATAGTAAGATTTTATTTTTATTTTTTTTAGGTTTTCTTTAGTCTATCTTATTTCTTTGTTTCCTTTGTTCGTAAATTATCTCGATGGATAACAATAACATTGATAGTTTGATTCCTGTTATTCGTGTTTTTCGTCATAGGATTTTCCAAATGCCCGCCCCAATCCCTTTAGTGGAGAATGAGAACCCACCTAACCTCTCGCCCAACCACCACTTTGACAATAATTCTGAGTTAGAGGAGTCTGATCATGATGATGACCATAGGGCTAGTCCTTTTTACTATTCAGACTCCGACGAGGATCTTGATGATGGTGATGTGATTAATGAGAATAGGACGGAAGAGGAAATAAACCCTCTTAGGTATGTCGACCCTAGAACAAGGATTGAGAGTGATAGTTCATTCAACATGCAATTTCCTTGTAAGATCGGATTTAGGAGATTTAACGCCTATCTTAACTCATCTCTCCCAATGAACATAATCTCGCGTAATGAATATAATAAACTCATGGTAGAGGAGTTAGAATACAAAGAAGAAAACATTATTGCTAGGGTAATACCATTGCATGTATTTGTAGGAAGCTTGGTCTATCTTGTTGAGTTCATGGTTATGGAGAGTCTAGGAGAATTTATTGATGATAAGTTGACCCAAGTTGTGTTTGGAAGACCTTTCAAACGGTTGACCATCCTCGATGAAAAACTTATAGAAGGGTTAATTACATTCTTGGATGGGGATGAAGATTTTGGCTATCAAATGCCCCGCACACACCCTAGGTTCAAGGATTTTTCCATGGAAAAATGTAGTAGGTATCCGCCCATAGAAATGCTAAGTGAGAATGATAAGAGAAAAGGGCTTAAATATACTCATGAAAAGAATAAAAGATACTATCGTGGATGTTTAGAGTTAGGAGATGATTATAAGAAAGATGAGGCGACCATTAGATGGCTCACGCTTGGTTATGTGAACATAAGCGATACACGGTAACCCATGACCTTGAGTCTAGCTACAAGACTCGTAAATAAAGAAAAGCGCTTCTTGGGAGGCAACCCATGCTTTGTGTGATTTTTATTTTGTTTGTTTGTTATTTGCTTCCGTATGCATGCTTTATTTTTATTGTTGGTAGATCATGTTTCTAAACTAAAAAGTGGAAATACTTTACTTTGTTGTTTTGGCCTAGTCTTAACTTCACCCAAAGGTATTTTTGCAAAAGATAAGTGTAAGGGGAAACCCCAAATATGTTTTTAAGAAACAAACCAATCATGATTCTCTACAATATTAAATGAACATGTATATTCGTATTTGTTAGAGTCAAATGCTTGTATTGAGTCATGATGAAGTTTTGCAGGATTTTCCAGGAAGTAGGACCAAGTTTTTCCAGAAATTTTCCGGAAACTTAACACAAGAATTTCTGCAGGTCACTTCTGACGGCGTCATGAGCTTGCTCTTGACGGCGTCACGTGTAAAAATCTGAAAATTTTACCAGTTTTGTTTTTCTAACGGAGTTTTAAAGTTTTTGTTGAATTATTAAGTTTTATAATCTCCAGGAAATCTGCAAACTTCATTCCACAAGCATTATATCTTATTTTGTTTTCTAGGATTTAGTAACTTATGTAGATTGCCGCTGATTTTATCCAAGGTTGCTTTGTCTGTTTTCTCAGGATTTACAGGTTATGTATGACAAGAAGATGATTATTATTCTGGAAGGGAAGCTTTGATTGTTCATTTTCTTGGAGGAAGATCTAACCTGGCCACCTTATTATCCATACCGAGCGAATCAGGGGAGTATTTGATTTCATTCTTTTTACTTTTTCACTTTTACATTCTTTACTTGAACATTGGGGACAATGTTCATCCTAAGTGTAAGGGGAGGGTAAAATGATGATACCTTACAAATACACTTTCGTTTGAGTTTGTTTGTTTGATAGTAGATGTGTAATAAAACTATGAGAAATACTTATTAGTGCAATTTTAGCGCCAAATTTAAAATTTTTTACAACATTTAGGAGTGAAACTTTAGCCATAGCAAGCGTCTCATGGATAGGAGATTGTATGACTAGCACATAACCGTATCATTCAGAAAAATTTTCCACCCAAATATGTGAGGTTCGCCTTTAGATTTGATAGAAAAAGCATTCACTATTAGTGCTTATGAGTGTACCAGTAGCATTTAGATTCTAGAACTTGCGTTAGTGATGCATCCCGAGACCGCTAGTGAGACTACATTCGTGTAGTAGGATTTACTACATGATAAGAGGCATTAGGATCACCCTTGTGTTAAACCCGTATCATAATTACTTGACCATTTAAGTCATATTACTTGGCTAGTTAAGTCAACTAATTTTTCCCACACCCTTAGCGTTGTACTCATTTTTAGTACACGAAACCCCTAGTACACCCCTCCGAGCCTATCTTTTCGTTTCTAACTTTAAGCATCTTACTTAAAGGAAGAATTTGTTACACCCCACTTAAATGTACACCCAAATCGCCTTAGCCTTCCGTGTATGCACTCATCTTTAGTGCATTATTGTTATTTGTTAAACCCTAAGTTAACTATCTAATTGATTATATGGTTGCTAAGTCGAGTCATATCCTTGTACATATTGTTTTGGGACGATTGGGACTCATGGGTAAAGTACTAATGTTATGGAGTAATGGGGAAGAACATCATATATTACCCCCGTATGTGCGTTAATCTTAAAAGTACTCCAAGTGTTTTGATTTTCTTAATTCAAGTCATTAGATTAGTTTATGGTAAAGTATGTAAAAATTCAAGTGTAAGGGGAATTTCCGTTCCCTATGATGTATTATTTTGGATGGTAGGGTAAGAGTGTATGCAAAAAAAAAAAAAAAAAAAAAAAATCAAGAAAAAAGAAAAAAAAGTAGAAAAAGAAAAGAGAAAAAACATACGGACTACCATCCCATTTCATTCTATGTATGTTTTATGTTTTTGTTATTTTTCATTTATTAGCTTAAGTCGAGTCTAGTCTTGGCTTAGCAACGCCATATTGTACATGTAATTAACCAAGATTGTTAACTCGCCACCAGTAAAGACTGCCTATATCCAACAAAACCGTGTATTTCATATCCCTACACCTACGTTACAACCCTTTAAAAGACCTCTTTGATAGTTTATCCTAGGTGCTTACGCCATATGGTAGAGGTTTGATCCTTTCCCAAGCCTATGGTAATTTATTTTGCTATGACAGGTAGTGAGAGATATCTTCCGTTTCCATATTGTAATTTATACTTTATTACACCCGAGGGATGTGAGTATCTAAACACTATTTGTGAGGTGCTAGTATATGACCTCCGTGCTTGTCTTTGGTCTTTTGTGGAATGATTATTTGTTGTAATTACTTTTATATTAGTGTTAAATGACCCCTAACTTGTATTTTGATTAGAATAAAAGCGCATTTGCTTGAGGACAAGCAAATCTCAAGTGTAAGGGTATATGATGAGGCGAAAAATGATCCATTTTTAGGGGGTCATTTAAGCCCGGAATTGAATTTATTTGATCAAATATTGCCTAAATCGTTCATTTTATAATTTTAGGTATTTTGGGAGTGAAATCTGGAAAAGGAAGCAATTCGGACATTTTTGGAGCATAAAAGTGAAGAAAACGCCAAAGACTTAATTTTTCATGCTGGAACAATGTTTGATGGGGTCAAGAGGAAGAATTTGACGGCGTCAAGAGTAAAGATCATGACGACCCAGTACAAACATGAAGGCGTCACAAGTAGAGCATCAAGAGTTAAAAGTGTGACGGCCTGCAAAAGTGGACAACATGACGGCGTCAGATGTAGATCAAGGCAGTCCGAGGATTATTTTGGCGGTGAGATGACGGCGTCACCCATTTGTTCTTGACGCCGTCAGCCTCTAATATCTATATATAGTTTTCTAATTTTCATTCATTAAAGAGGAACAAGTTTGGAGAAACCCTAAGGCCGAACCATATACAAATTTTACAGCTTTTCAAGGGTTTTCAACCCTTGAATCCTTACATGTGTTATTAAGATAAGTCTTTTCTTAATTCAATCAATATGTCTATGTGTTGGTTGTCTATATCTTGTGCTTGTCTTGATTCCACTATGCTAGGCTAGATTTATCTTGTTTTTTCTTAGATCTAATGAAACCTAGATGTTGATTATGTGTTGATTACTTGTTTATGGTTGTATTGGATGAATGATTTCAATGTTAGGCTTAAGAAAACTGGCAGATCTCCAAATGGTAACATGCTTGAACGTCTTAGGAAACATGAACCGATGTGTACTAGGTTTTATTGGTTGTATTTAATGCATGAGTAAATTCTAATGATCCCATGTTAGGAGCTTCTTGCAGGCTCGACATAGGAGTGAAGTAGGCACTCATAGGATTGGGGAAGTAAGTACGCCACCCTATGAATGGTATTAAGGAATACAATCCGTCATCCACGCAACTATAACAAGTAATTAACGTGTAAATGATATCTAGGGAGTAGTGAAATCTAAGTAAACACATTTCTCCCACTTATTGCTCACAACTTTAGTTTAAAATAGTTTATTTTCATTTTTAGTATTTTATTTTGATTGCATCTTTAGTATTGGGTTAGTTGACTAGCAACTAATTCCGCCCAAATCCTTCAAACCCGAGATTTTAATTTGCTTTCTAAAAAATATAAAAATACAAAAAGAATCATCTCTCATCTCTAGAACTAGTATTTAGGTTTTCTAATCCTAGCGACACTATTCCTAGCTGAACGATCAATCCCCCGGTACTTGTCACTATACTATACTACAACGATCAGGTACACTGCCTGGTGGGGGTTGTAAGCTTCTCAAGATCCCTTGAGAGGTAAAGCATGGTGCAATCCCTACGCATCATCCATCTAATTTCTTCCTATACTCCATATAATTCTTCAACTCCTCAATGACCGGTTTGTTTTCCATCAATTCACTAATTTTTGCTTTAAGATTCTCCAAGATAGCTTGTTTTTGCTCTTTGGTTAAAGGTTTGGTACTTTTTGGTGAATTTGGTGGTGTTTTGGATGATAATGATGATGATGATTTGTTTTCTTTTTGGGTGGAGGGTTGGGTTAATTTGTTCAATGGTGTTTTGTTTCGGTTAGCTTTCCTCATCTTACAAACTTCATCCCTTCCTTCCTTCATCAATTCCATTCCTTCACAAACATCAACAAGCATTTCATTCACACTCTTTCCTTCTTCCAAATCACTTATGTTAATTCTTAACTCCCCAAGTGCAAAATCCAATGTACACTTGGTATTCACTAAAAAATCTCTACCAAAGATAACTTCCGGTTCATCGGCATTAGTATACTCCAAAACCACAAAATCAACTTTAAAGATGTGACCATGAATATTCACTCTAACTCCTTTCACTTCCTTTCTTCCATAACTTCCATAATCAATCCTAACAAAACCAAACTTGTCAAGCACTTCTTCCGAAATGTAATTGTCTCCATATTCCATATTCAATTCCGCATCCCACGCTTTAACTCCTTCCACCGCACAATGTGTAGAATACCTCATGTGTGGAGCATCATATTCCTTAGGTGGTGCTCTAGTGAAAACAACAACTTTTCTCTCCTTCTCCTTCTTCGGGTAACACATTTCATGTGGCAAATAAGAAACATTGTCACCAACAACCTCTTCTCCTTCTAAATCCAACTTAGCTTTTTCCAACATGCTCTCCAACTTTTCCAAGGAATCACCGGAATCCTTGAACATATCTTCCAAGTCTTTCAAATACGCAGAAATCTGACTCAAACTTTCCATTTCAACTTAAGCACTTACTAACTATAACATAACCATCACAAAAAAATAAATAAATAAATAAAAAAAAAAAAAAAAAAAAAAAAAAAAAAAAACACCCAAATCATTAGCATGAGGGTTAGTTGTAATCCAATAACTCTTAATATGAAATAAGAACAAGTAAATTAACTAAATAAAACACTAAGAATTGAAAATAAACTAAAAATTAAAAATGTCAAAAATTTTACCGAGACCTCCATCTGATCGGTTTGAAATCCATCCGATCGGATGGCACAATTTTACCTCCTCCAACCAATCGGTTGGAACCCGCAACCGGATCGGTTGGAGTTATCTGCACTAATTTTTTTTTTTTATAAAACTAATATTTAATAAAACAGTAATTATAAAATTAAAAACATTGAAAGCATTAACTAAGGTGTCTTATAAACTACTAAATCATTAATTAAAATTAAAACTACTAAAAACATTAAAATAACTTATAATTACAACTTATAACTATTAATAACTAACATTAATTATATAATCATTAAAACTAATTAACTAAAAATATAAAATAAATATTAATTACTAAAAACAGAATCCTAGAAAATTTTACCGAGACCACCAACCGATTGGATGGACATCCATCCGATTCGGTTGGTCAAAAACCAACTTTTTTTTTTTTTTTTTTTTTTTTTTTTTACTTTTTACTCTAAAAACTTAAAAATTTTCAAAAATTACAAACAATTTTATTACTAATCCCCGGCAGCGGTGCCAAAAACTTGATGTGCGTTTTATTAGTACAAGTTTTAAAATTTATAAACACTAATCGTCCGGTGTAATAAAGGTGGGTAAGTCGAGATCGTCCCAAGGGATTTGGTGGTTTTAATAATAAGAAAAACGTTTGTTAAATAAGGGTTATTAATCCAAATTTATGTAAAATCTTAATTTAAAAGAAAACTCAATAAAAACTAAACATATACTTGTGTATAATTCCTTGATTGATAATTAGGAGTATTGTAACAATTTGATTACAAAGTTTGGTGTAAAACTTGTTATGATGCGCAACTAAAAATGAGTAGTTATACAATCTATGATGTATGTCATGTTTTCACTACCACTAAGAATTCTATCACCTAAATGACTCCTTTCGGACATATCAAATTAGTATGACAATCCTATAATCACATGGTTGTTTTGAAAATCAATTCTTTTCTTATGAATTCCTACGAATCCTTTCGGTCCTTTTTCGTGATGAAATCGTCTCAAATCTATTTTAACAAGTAAATAAGATGGTTGTCAAGCATCCTATTCCATACTAATTTGGTGTATTAATATTTTGGAATAAAAACAAGTTGAAATTCCTTTCGGACCTATTTTTCAAGAGATTGTTTTTACCGACAAATTAAGCAAGAAAAGATGTTATTTCAAGAAACTCATAAAATAGATATGTTTTCATGCATCACCTTTTTTATAAAAGAATACTCCATTAACCAATCACATCATATACATAAGTATATCACAAATTACTCCATAGCAATCATATTAAAACACAAGTAAATAAGAAAACTTTCATAAAAATTAAAGTAACAATTGTTCATTATAAGTATCAAGGTGTACCTAGTCTTGAGAATTACAATGAATAAACTTGTGGAACTTTAGCAACCACACTCCTCCAATTGCTCACTAACGTAAGTAAACAACTCCACACTCGAACCAACGCTTAAGACTCTAACTCAACACGTTCTGGACGTTTTTACAACACTTAGTAAACTTTCAGGCAATATAAGATAAACTAACAAGATTTGGTGTACTACTAAGTTAGATATTGGTGGTACAAGTAATTCTAGACCCTAAGTAGTCATCATATAGCATAATGACACTTATCCTTCAAGTAAAAATGTCCTTCCTTAGTTAATAAGCAGAAATGATCAGTCACACATGATTATTGGGAGTAAATACGTCCATAAATGCAAAACTTGTAACTTCAGTCAACCCCATCCGATCGGTTTCTCACCATCCGATCGGATGGTCAATCTTTTGGCACGTTTCCAGCCGAATCGGTTGCGAATTGCAACCGATCGGTTGGAATCTGTCTGAACCATATTTCTATGTCTTTTCTTTGTCGTTTTTCGTTGCATGCATTATTTTGTACAAACCAAGCAAACTACTAAACAAAAAAAAAATAATACAAACTAAGCAAAATTTCATCAAGCTTTTACCATAAAAAACTAATTGTTGGAATTATAATATCATGACAATCATATAAAATAAACCAAACACATCAAGAGAGCATATGCGGAAGCGTTATAACAAGATCATATAACATGCAATTAATTAATCAATAGTAAATAGTAAACATACCTTTGTGATTCTAGCCCGAACAAGAATCAATTACAATCTTCAAATCAAGAACCCTAATTAGGGTTTATGTGGATTATAAGAATTACCCCTTACCTCTTTTGTAATTCAATCCAAGAATCAAACAATAATGTGTTTGAATCGTGTTCTTGTACACACGTACTAATTCAAGTAAAAGTTTATGCAAGTAAATAAAACACAAAACTTTTTAGCTTTGAGAAAATCGAATCCCTAAGAAAGGGATTGAATTGGATCGATTTTAAGACAAGAGGAGAGAAAGAAAACACCTAGAATGTGTGTACAAGTTATTAGAAAACAATAACCCATGAGGTGTTTATATACTAGTGAATACTTGGAGCTCAAAGCACAAAGGAGGTGGAACTCCTTCTAGAACTTTCTTGATCTTCCAATTATTCACAAGTAATACTTTCTTTTTCTTCGTCTAATAGTCGTTAGCCATTCTCCGTTAAATACTAACGGTCGTTACTAGTTTTGTGTTTATTAATAATTATATATAACATTTATAAATAATTATTCTTTTACTCTTCATACGTAAAGTGTGCAATCCCACGATCTCGAGTTCGATCCTAACATACGACTACTAAAATAATGTGCATAATCTGACACTAATAGCAAAGCTATTTCCAAAAAATTTACAAATAAAGTATAACCAAATCTAGTAGAGTAGTATGAAGTTGCAGCTTTACTAGCTTGTCACCAAATGGGGACAGAGGTGAATGAATGAACACCCACCCAATCAAAACAAGTACAAGAAAACATTGTAGTAACAAACGTATTTCATACGGAGAGTATCAATAATTTGACTTAACCAAAAGCTTTACGATGTCTTAAAACCCACCCATTACTTGCCACCACCAAATGAGGACAGACAAAGGCCACTACCTAAAGAGTGGTGTGAAAGAGAGAATCAAGGAAGAAGAAAAGAAAGTTACATGATTTCCATAAATAGGTAAAACATCAGTCTTACGTAAAATAAAAATCGGGTAACGACTGTGAGTTTATAATGGAGCTACTAGGTAGTAATCTCCTCAATACAACCAATCACATATCATCATCATGGCTACAAAAATTCTGCTGTTGTTCATTACCTTGCTTTTCGTAGGTGTTACTCCAACTCCAACGAGTTATACACTGGAACGAGCTTTTCCGGTTAACTATAACATAGAGATCAGTAAGCTCAGGGAACGAGATTCTTTCCGGCACGGGAGGTTATTGCAGCAGTCTGATGTTTTTCATTTTCCGTTGGAGGGTGATTCAGACCCTTATCATATTGGGTAATCCATAATTCAGCTTTATTATTATATTCAATTTTCTTTATTCTCTTAAGTAATTTGAATACCCGATTCTTTGTATGATTGATTGCTTGCTTGTGGTTTCATGTTTTATTAGAAAAAACAACCTTTTACAAGTAGATTATCTGATTATTAATTTTTCTAATACTAGATAAGTAATTGATTGGAGTATGATTATACGGTTAGTTTAGTTATAATTCGGTGACCTTCAAATGTTGGCTATGATCGTCAAGTCTGAGTTACATTTAAGCCATTCAAGAGTTTGCTACATATATAATTTACCTTATGGTTTTACTTGGAGGTTATTGAGTTGGTATTAATCTGTTTGTTAATTGACTCGTGTGAATTGACGGCATTGCTTTTTGTTGTCTTATTGTTAATCTAAATAACCGAAAAGTCTTTTTTTCCCCCCTCCTGAAAGGCAATATAATGAAAAGTTGTTTATCCTTGTAGGATTTATTACACAAAAGTTCAATTGGGGACGCCTCCAAGGGATTATCACGTACAAATCGACACGGGAAGCAATGTGTTGTGGGTCAATTGCAAATCATGCAATGGATGCCCTACATTAAGCAGCTGGCTACATGTATGCTTATAGTTATTTTGAGTATTCTTTAAAAGATATTTACCTTTGTTAAGTAACCAAGTAATGATTTTACTATGTTTTTTAATCTTTAACAGATCCCGGTTGAGTTCTATGACTCGTCAAGCTCATCAACAAGTTCTTTGATTACTTGTTCAGACTCGCTATGCAGACGATATTCTGATTCTGGGTGTTCCCAGTCAAATAATCGGTGCACTTACAGAGCCGAATTTATGGAGGGTAGTTCGACGTCAGGTTATTATGTATCCGACTTGATGCATCTCAACACAATGGGTGTTGATTCCGGATCATCAAATTCTTCAGCCAAAGTTGTATTTGGGTGGGTTATAAGCAAATCTTCACTGGTTTGTTTTTTTTTCAGCTTTTTATTATCCTTCATTACTGATTCATTATATTATTCAATTGATATATGCAACAGTTGTATTGCATCCGAAACTGGAAACATTAGAACAGCTGGGGTTAACGGGATATTTGGATTTAGTCAACATAGCATGTCCGTAATTTCCCAACTTTCTTCACAAGGGGTCGCTCCTGATTCATTCTCTCATTGTCTTGTTGGAAGTGGCAGTGGAGGTGGTATTTTGGTTTTTGGTCAAATAATGGATCCCAATATGGCTTATACTCCACTTGTCCAATCAGGGTAAGTTTTCTTTCGGTTATAATGTTTTTCTTTTTAGTTTCATTGGCAATTTTTTTTGCAACATTTTCTTTGCGTTAGCTTATACAATTATCTAACACGGTAGAAACTTTTGAAAATTTTGTGTTTGGATATATTATCTTTGGGTTTATCATATATGTATGTTTTATCATCAAACCACAATATCCATTCCGTGACATAAAATGATTAGAGAAACATGTGAAGTTATATGTATTTGAGATTTTAATCCTTCTAAAAGTGTGAAGTTGAAGAAGGTAGACTAACTCTGAATTCGAAGTTTGTTCTTTGCAGCTCGCCACTTTATAGTGTAAATTTACAGAGTATTTCTGTGAACGGACAAACATTGTCCATTGATCCATCGACATTTTCATATGCCGGCAACCAAACAGGAACCGTTATTGATTCAGGAACAACTCTGGCATTCCTACCTCCAGATGTTCTAACCCTATTGCGGGATGCTGTAAGTACAGTAGCAACATTCCTATTTCTGACTAAGTTTCAGTCTTATGCTCCTTCTATCTGAATTTTCTACGATAATTTTGTGAAATTACCTCTTTGTGTGAAAATAGTTTTGTGAAGTCACAAAAGGGACAGTTGGGGGAGGGAAGAATCATGCCACGAGCCATTAGATTAGGGAACGTTGCAAGTCTATCGAGAGAGGCTTTCCACACCATAACATTAACTTTCTTAGGGATCCAGGAGTTCCACTTATGGTGCACACCCAAACTATGAACACCAAGCAGCTTGTGATCGATAATTTTGGACAAAGTGCTAACTTTGAAATAACCGGAAGCCTCGTACTTCCAAACCCATTTATCATAGCCGTTGGAATGAGGTAAAGCCGAGTTAAGAGTGGTGTGTAAAACATTCAAATCGTCAAGAGTCCGCCCTCTAGGAGGTATACGCCAAGACCATGACCCAATCCAAGACTCGTTAACCACGTGCCCTCTATCCTTCACCTTACAATCTTTGATCGACTTGAGAGCGTATATTTATCTTTAAGACTTGACCCATCAGTCCATCACCTTACTTTTTGTGTCATCATTATGGGTTTTTTGAGATATATGAAACGTGTTCATCAAATGATGTATCTCGTTAGATGTTGCAGTTACTTTCTAAGGGATGGGATGCTTCCTGTATGTCTTAATGTTGGTCTCACTTTTGTTGGTGCAGATCTCACAAGCGGTTTCACAGTCTGCACAGCCCGTTATTTCAAGGAAATATGGGTGTTATATATTCAACTCGAGGTATAATTCTTCACCCAACAATTATGGTTCATAAATTATTGTAGCACTTCCCTTTTAGTCCGTAAAAACAATGATTTTAGACTTGCAGTATGCTGCATTAAGTTTTATATATTCCTTTGAATTTGAGATTGCTTTAAGGTATTTAGTAACAATAGGGGTTAAATTTAGTACTCTTAGGTCCATGAAGGATTCATGCATGAATACTTTTTTTTTTTTTTTTTTTTTTTTTTTTGGTGCAAAAGGTGAATCATATTTTACTAAACACAAAAAAACAGATACATCAATGTCAGACATGGAGATTAGACATGCCTAATCTCTGTCTTAAAACAACACATTAATACAATCGAAACTACATACTGCCTCTAATCCAAATAGTATTCCAGTTCTTCAAATCAGTCATAAAATCTCACACAGGCAAACTATCCCAGTTTGAAATGAACCTGCAACTAACATTCACCTTTAAAGCACCAAATACCATCTAGTTACATTTCCCTCTTATCTTCCCATCTATACCATTCAACCTGCCACCACAATAGCATAGACAGGAAAGATTGAGGGCATCACTAGGAACCCATAACCTCTCCACACAAGGGCTATACCAAACTGAGATACATTTCCATTTACAACAATGGCTTCACTCAGATGGGAACACACACGTTGGGTGAGTACCAACCTATCCTCCTGTGGGCAGTGCATAGCATGGACCAAGTAGGTTCATCTTTCACTCCTCACTATTCCATGCTCCACACACTGCCCCTCCTTATCTCACACACTCTTCTAAGTAGGAAACCTACTTTATGATATCTAGACTACACAATCAAGCAGTTCACAGTTAATCAACACTCCCTCCCTAGGCCAAATGTCAACCAACAATGAAGCAACTAGATGTAACAGCCTAGAAACCAAGATACAAGGCCATCTACTTTGTGAGATAAAAACAATCTTTATATTCTGTAAAGATGCTACAGAAATAAAGATAATGGTTAAACCATATTTGCAAACTTTTAAAATCATTCTTCTGCACAAACTAAACTGATCCAATTCAGCAGGAAACTACATTTAGAGCAATTCATGAAATTACAATCCAAATGCAACTCCAAGTTATCCATTAGACTGTTGTAATCAATCATGCTCTAGGTACTAGCCATCTGCTATACCACATTACTCCAAAACACCCCTTCAATTCAGCATAACACATACACTTAACATACCTCAGCCAAAAATTATCCACATATAAACCAAACATGATTCATTCTACTCAGAGATCACATTTAACTTGATATCCCACACCTTTTCAGTGTCACACACAGCTTTTGACCATTTCATCTTAAGACTTGCCAACCTCAGTTTGATAGTATCACACAAACATTTGAACAAATCTTCCACAGATCTTTTTTCATCCTTAAACAGCCTGTTATTTCTTTCTTGCCACACCATATAAACACTTGCTGCCAAACATAACCTTCTAATAACACTTCCCACAGAATTTCCATTGTAGCATTCCACAAAATTCATGCATGAATACTTGTCATGACTTTACATCTGCTTGTGTAATATATCATGTGTCATAATATCAGCAGAAGTTGGGATTAATTATATTCCTGGCTACCAATGGCAGAACTTGAACATTTATTTATTTTTATTTTTATTTTTTTTTTTGGGGGGGGGGGGGGGGGGGGGGGCTGAATTTATTTTGGATGGGCTGAATCGGAGATTTTTTTGTATTATCAACTAAATTACCCCTAAAACCTATAATATTTACACTAGTTGCCGCAATTTTTTATTTATTTATTTTTATTTTTATTATTTATTATTTATTTATTTATTTTGGGGGGGAACCCTCCCCTGCACCTAAAGAGTTCCGCCATTGCTAGCTACTGCATGTTATTTCTCATTAAATGTATTAAGAAGCTTTTATTGTTATTTCAGCGTATCTAGCAAATTCCCGCTCGTAAGCTTGAACTTTCAGGGTGGCTCTTCAATGCATATAAGACCTCAGGACTACCTTCTTCAAGACAATTCAAAGGTAAGTTATATGACATCATGCTAATCGACTATAGTAAGTTATCTTGTTCTTATTGATTTGAATTTTGGCTTCGCTTATTCTAATGAACAAAAGTGTTTGTAGGGTGGGGCTTGGTGCCTTGGGTTTCAGCAGACTCAAGGAATAACAACTTTAGGAGGTATAACTTATAACCCTTCAAGTTACTGACTACTTTTCACATGTGTTGATATTTGTTTATTTTACTTGGTGACACAGACCTTGTTCTTAGGGACAAGATTATCGTTTATGACTTGGGTGGTCAACGTCTCGGTTGGTCTGATTATAATTGTATGTTCTCTTCACTTTCGACAATTTGTTACAGAGTAATGCAAAAGAATCAATTAGAAGAACCTGTTTATCTAAACATAAAAAACTAGTTATATACAGTTGCAATATATGCTTATTCTGAATGTCGTTATAATCATGTTCTCAGGCTCCTCGTCTGTAAATGTCTCTTCAACCTCAAGTCGGGGCAGAGGTGGGAGCAGCACTTCATTTCCAATGCTTATACTTGCTTCTATACTACAATATGCATTAAACATTTAGTAGTTTATCTCAATGGTATAAAAACCAGTATTTTAATTGACTCGATTTTTCTCTCACATAGTTCTTTTCTCTCTTGAATTAAGTTATTTTATCATTAGGATAGTAGAAACATGTTTGCCTCATATCTTTCACTAAGAAAATGATAAGGAGTTTTAGGACACTGTTTTGAAGTATGTTTGTGGGTCATTCATCAGATATTGGAACAATAAAAAACTTCATTACAGTTGGTGTTAAAATATAATCACATTCATGCAAAAGGTTGATAACCAAACCAGCCCACATGCAATAGTATGATCATATCCGTAATTTACCAAGGTTGCCGATTCAAGCATAAAGATGTACAAAAGGCCAAGATCGATTAAAACTTTAACGATCATAGTAACACAGGTCTCAAGAACGACTTTGGATAGAATTAAAACAGTAACATATATCTTCTACTAGACCGAATTCGTGAACTCATAAGAAAATGATCTTTAGGTATCAAGATCTTGCAGTATGAGATCACATTTCATCTAATCGTGTCATTTCTTTTTACCTTTGCCCTTTTTACCCTTCTTTCCTTTGCTGTTTTTCCCTTTGTTGTTGTTGCCTTTGTTAGTCACCTTTGGTGTTGTCATCTTTGCCTTTCTTGTTTTTCGCTTCTTGAGTGTTACCACCACTGGTTTGTTTTTCTAACATCGGTTCCACCTGTAATGTGTCTCCTGTTTCCTCATCTTGCTTCTTCTTGTCACCTACTTGAGTGGTGGTGCTGCTCTCCAGCACTATCATTTGCCCAGCCTTCGACTCCTGACTCATGGCATACCGTTTTAAGAAATCATCTATATTTGGCCTATTACTTTGCAGCCAATCGATAGCCACTTCCATCTTCTTCATGATATCTGGAATCTCTGCTTCTTGTCAACTGTAAAACATCCAAACACCAAAAACTTCTTTACAAAGGTTCTAAAACATTCAAACAAAAATAGCAAATCTAACCTTGCAGCAAACAGGTTTGAAAGCGAACGCAGTTCACATAATGCAAGTTGTACAAGTGTTGCATCTTCTCCAGCAAGAGCAGTAGCTAGTGCGTGTATATTTTGATCCAATTCTTTCTGAAATAAAACATGAAATCAGAAGATGTCAGAATTTAGACCAATGCCATTAAAACTTAATAGACCATGATGCACTTACCTTTATCGTAGATTCAACAGAAAATAAGCTCAGCAACTCTCCATTCTTCCCACTAATATGATCAGATATTTCATCAAGAAATTTCCAATTCATTCGTGGTTCCAGCTTGCATACATCCACGGAATTCACACTCAGATTATCATCTAGTAATGTTTTCATAGATGGTGAATCACAAATTGCCTCAACGCCAACATTGTCTGAGGAAGTCTGACAATTTTGTGCAGTTTCTCTTGAAAACAATATGTTCATTATTTCCTCTTCTGATTTCCCAAGGTCCACAAATATAGCACAAGGAGCACGAACTTTGGGACTCACATTTCCCGCACACAAAATCAAGAGAGGATCATTTACACTTTTAAATGCTTGTGCAACCACTTCTGGATTCAAGTTTAAGCAACGACGATTCCTTCTTCTCAATAGACTAGACACAAACTTTTTTGGAAGCAAACTGGCAATGTAGTGCCTCACCGTCAAAAACTCAAGTAGACATTCAGAACAATCTGGTACTTCCAGACATATTAAGGACAGTATCATAATCAGCTTCAACACTAAAAGTGGATAATAAGAGCGTTCAATCTTCGATTTTTGAATCCATAATATAGTATCCTCCTTATTGCAGAGAATTTGTCGGACTATTCCAACAATAACGAACGCATCAATGAAAAACGGTCCATAAGATAGAGTTGGAGTAGCAGTCGAGTAAATATGTGTAAATGATCCAACAAAAGAAGATTTTGTGGTGTAAAAATGTTCTGAAAAGAAAGATTGCATTAAAAGAAGACGGTCCAGCATATAGACAAAACTGTGAGGTGATATGTACCCAGAACACGTCCAGTTGGCACTAAAAATATCGTCCAAAGCAGTCTGAAGTGCTAGAGCAGCATCAACATCTTTCAAGCCACGTTCCTTAAAATTCTCAACAAATAACTTCCATGAAGGTTTCTTTTGAAGTTTACTTATGACATGCTCATAAAGTGCTACAGATATTCTTGAACCAAGACATATCATCATCACCCTCCCAATTGTCGAATAGCTGAGATCACCCTTGATGTCAACACGTTGAAGAATAATCTCGTGAAGCAAGTTGACTGAAAGATCATTCTTTCCTAAAGAAATCAAGTCCTCAGATACTGAATTCCGCCAATCCAAAGGAAACACCAGATCAAAATAAGTTAAAGATATTCCAAGGAATCTGTGCAGCTTCCTCGTATCAGAATTTGTGAGGTTAAGATACTGGCAGTCCAAAAGAGACCTAGAAACTTCGAAAAGGTGCAAAAGAGATGTGCTTTGGTGAAATGCAGAACCGCATGACTTTGACTTACGGAGACCTTCTAGAACTTCAAGTACCTTTATACCCACAGAAAATAATTCCGATTGCCAATAAGACCTTATAGCAAACACCAACTGCCTGCCATCAATAATTACACTTTTCTTGACCTTAAGAAGACCCTTTTGACCGTAGTTTCTTACCCATTCAGCATCCTCGTCTACTAACAAGTAAACCATGTTGCCTATTACATGCTGTTTCCTTACCCCAAAATACATCAAACTGAAATCAATATGACCCTCGTGTTTATTTGGTTCTTCATTGTCGAAAGTTCCAAGACTCTCAAAGATATCCACAACATTCTCCTTCCACAATTTCCAATAAAACACCAAAGTTCTAACAGAAACTTTGTTCTCAAAGATCTTGTCACAATGCTCATTTATATCAACAGGTAATTCGTCCTCCCATTCATATTTTGAGAAATGTTGTTGAAAATGAGCATCCAAGAGTTTCCTAATCGACAAATATTTCCCTTTAAGACTACCACTTTTTTGGTAAGCATGTAGATCTTCCTTTAGCTCACGCAAGGTACTGCGCTGATCAGATATTACCTTTAGCTCACTACAGACAAAATCATAGTAAAATTCTGAATCCAATTTTGCAAGCGATTTTACTTTAGAAGAAAGTTCTTCCTTCTGATCAAACTGCTTCAATGGCCAACCTCTGTTTCCATTTCCCCATAACAGTTTTAAAAACACGTACCAAAGTAGCAAGGCCGTTGCCTCCTTAATATCTCCAGCCTTCTCCATAAGATCAGCCTCTTTTAAAACATCACCCCATGACCTCACCAGCTCCGCAGCTTCAAAAAAATGTCCCGATTCTTCTTCCAACAACAAAAGCTCATCAAGGCAGCCTAACGACCTCAAGAATAGACATTTAGATTCCATAGAACAAAAAGCTCTAACAAATTTCATCATGGATTTAAGATCTTTATGCCCATGGTAGTCAAGAGCACAGCTTTCTAAGAATTCTTGCTCAATTTGTTCTATTTCTTTACTTTGAAGGTTATCATCCTCTTTCCAAGATTCTATATAACGGAGCCCTTCATCAAAAAGTTTTCCTGTCTTGCAAACTGACAAACAGTTGGAAAGCTTGTCTCCTTTGGCATAAGCTTCCGCTGCATCACTGTAGCATCCTGCTAGTGTGAAACACTCTGCTGCAGCATCCATCTTTCCACACTTGTACAGATAAATTTTTCCTGCATAATAAAAAGTGTTCAAACTCATTGATGGAAGAACTAACTACATGAAAACTCGACCCTGAGTCCTAAAATAAATGTCCACAAACTAATAAATGCAGAATGCCAATTTTGGAAGACAGCAATTGACTTGAAACAAATAAAAAATTTAGTTAAGGACTTAAGGTAATATAGAAATACTAGTACACTATAACCATCCCTTCACAAAACACATTTCAAAAAATTACCTAACGAAACACATTTCAGGTGCATAGTAAAAAACAAAAATTATCAGCATGGTCAAATACATAATAAAAAAGTTACTGTCACATGGTTTTTCTCTGACCAATCATTGGTTACCCAAAACATAAATCGGAACAATTTCTAGTAAAAGTAGAGCTAGGACTTATTCTGTAGACGGGAAATTATGTATTTAAAAAATTACCAGCTCTTTCATACTCCGCCAAATCACAGTAACATGAAGCAGCAGGCTCTAGTTTCCCAATCGACTCAAATATTCCTGCTGCTTCTCGAGCATAACTCTGAAAAGCTTCATGATTTGTTCCCCGAATTTGCTCAGCAGATGCTCTCAGACCAGAAGCCTTTGCTAGTTTCTCCCAAATTGTATCTCCAGCTCTCTCGAAACACATCGTTGCCATTACAAAATTATTCTCATAAAAAAGCTGAAAAGGATATAAGATCATGAAAACGTGTCAAATAAGATACTTCAACAGAAAATAAGTACTTAACAATTATAATAACTAAAGCAGTAAAATATCATAATTCCACCTTTTTCCCACGTTCCCTCCACTCCTGAGGGCTGCTAGCCACCCGCATAGCCTGAGCTACAGAATCATCTAGTTTCCTAACCTGAACTAGTCCCCTTATGTTCCAGTAGTCAAACATTGGTTTAGAAAGCTCCTCTTTGTTCTCACAAATCCATAGTCTTTGCCTCGTACGAGTTATTGCGACATACAACTGTTTCAATTCAGAACACAAAACACTATGTTTTGCCTCTATGAATGGCGGGAAAGACGGGAGATATTTTTCATCGAGCCAATCATGGTCCTTCATGTATCCATATATAACTCTCCACTGGTCTTTAAGTGGAGATGTCCCAAAAAAGTTGTATAGCAAGACATCCTATTAATTATGGCAATCAAACAATAAGAAACAGAAGCAACTTAAATTCACTAAGAACGATAAAAGTTTTCATAAAATCAGTAAAGAAACTGACCTGAAACTCAAGACCCTTACATTCCACTATAGTCAGAACAAGTGCACTTTTACCAATATAATCACAGATTTCAGCTTTTGAACAATCATCACGTACCAATATCACCTGTTCAGCACCAAAGCCGACAATTTCTCCACTAGTTCCTGTGTCGCCGAAGATTGTCACAATTGCATTTTCATCATTGCCAGACTCGAGCAAAACAGGAGCTTCCCCAGAAATAAGGCTAGTTTCAGGCTCCAAAATATCCATTGAGTGAACAAAGTAACAATAGAGAATCTCAATGACACTCTGAGCTAAATCAAGCACACCAGCATGCGTTCTGAAATTTTGTTTCAATTGAAAAATCTCAGATACAAGACCTTTTTCTTGTTTTCCAGATGTTCTGGTGCTTAAGAACTCTTTATAGAATAAAGATCGTATATCTTGAAACCTAAAATCAATCCCTCTTGCTATTGTCTGTGCTGTATCGCCAGCAAAAATGAAGCCTTCGACTACATTTTCGCAGATATATTTGAAAAGGGAAATCTGCCTCATACTAAGATCTTGTACTTCATCGATAGACACAAAGTCCATTTGATCACCTTCATAATCCCCATTTTTAAGCCGACGATGAATGTCAGTTACAAAATCTCCCAAATCGAACTCTCCACGTTCACTTTTCATCTTTTCATAGGCTTGAAAGAGGGTGTAAACGTTCTCTCTTTTCAGTTTGGATAAAGTGGATGAACGACTTTCCGCCAGTGAATAGTAACCCTCATAGCTTAGTTTCCCATCACTGCATTCCCCTACTTGAATCCCTCCTTTTATATGAGATATAATTTCGGTAAACACCCTTGAGGGATCAAGTTTCTTTGTGAGATTTGAGTTGAAGTGAGGCCAGTAGATTGAACAAAACCTATCAAATGTAACCTCCCTTAATCTTATAAAAGTTTTCAATGCAACAGATCTTGAACTTATAGCGTTACCATGAGAACCTTCTCTTGCTTCACGAAATCTTCCAAAGAACGAATTTCCCAATGTGCTATCCAGCATCATTAGAAATTTATGAAATGTTATAACAAGAGGGTAATTTTTAATTGGAACTTCAGAAAATGTATCAGGGACATCACTGAAATCTGATGTGACATCAACATCATCCAGATTGATATCTATTGATGAACTTCCATTACACGAAATACTGTCAATCAAATGAAAAATACAATGCTCATAAATATGATTCAATGTAACAAACATATAAAAAGAAAAAAGAAAAAAGAATCAAGTGTTTGCATACCTAGTAAGGTGGGAAACGTGTTGCTTCACAGCATGACACAGTCTTGGACTGACTGTCACAAAAAGCTGGCGAAGAACACTCTGCTTTCTATTTTCAGGAACATCATCAGCTTCAATGTCCCTAACTTGACTACTTTCTGGTTCATAAATCCCTTCAGAAGCGTTATGAAAAGACTGTTCGTTTTGGAACAACTTCATCGTCAAAATAGTTGTTTTCCCAGTACCCGATCGCCCAATTATGAATGAACTATTTGAAAATAAGATTATTTCCATCTGTTCATCAGTGACTTGCATCGGTAGATCAAGCTCTTTTCCAGAGAGCAGATGACTCACAACCCCACGTGACAATGAATAGAACTTCATAAGCAATAAACTTTCACTAACTTTTGAGTTTTCGACATAAATTCTACCATCACCAGGATTCACATTCATTTCGCTATCACCTTCATCTTTATCTAAATAACGAAATCGTATAACTTCTTGGGATGGCGGCCAACACCTAGGAACTTCAAAATTCCTGAAAAGCATTCATACAAATATCAACATCAAGAATGTCCAAGTTCGAACCAACTGCGACAATATTGATTATTAAAGATACAGGTTACCTATTTACCCCTTTCATTTATGACTTTTGACTATAAATTCACAATAGATCTCTAGTTTACACAAAATGTTCATTTTAATCAGTTATTTTCAAATGTTATTTTCTGCATCAAGTCTTGTATTACAATAGCAAATTATCTAATTCTGAATAACAAAGACCAAATTATCAATTTCAATAAGCATACCCTTCAAGACATTTTGATGTGCAGCGATTGATATAGTCATCTGTGTGGGCAGCAAATATGCTCTCAAGTCGTTTTGTCAATTTTGGAATCTCCTCCAGAGTTAAGATGTCCCATACCTTTAAAACTTGCATGTATTTGACTTCCTTAATGATATCAATTGTGCAAATAACATAATACCCTTCAACCTTAAATTGTTTGATTATTTGTGAAGATTTTTCACAAAACAAGTCTACACTTTTGTTCTTAGGCCTCCAGCCACCAGAAAGCTTCAATAGAAGATTCATAACAACCTTCTTCAAGCTAGAACTCGTCAGCTTTCCAAACGATCTTTTAAAGTCATCGCTAAAAAGAACCTGATTGCAAGTTGTTTAACATATATGAATACCGTAAGTAGGATATTACAAAATATGTTATTTGAGAAAATGAAACAATACCTTCCATTTTGCATGTGTAAAAAGTATGCTATTCCCATTAACCAAATCATCAAGTTCTTCTAGCTCTTTCTTTGTAGCTATTATCGTTGACCTTAAGCATTCATCATCAGCAGCATCAAACAAACAGTTACGATTCCTTGCATCATATAACAGTTCTTTCCAAACAGACTCACTGTTAGTCAAAGTTCTTTCGTTTCCCAATATCCAAAGACAGTGCCTACACAAAAATTATCATATTTCTAAGAAAGAAAAAAAGAAAAGTTATCCACAAAGAGCTGCTGTATAAAAAGCACGAGAATTGCATACCTTGCTCTAGTCAAGGCAACATTAGTCCTTTGAGGACTAGATATAAAACCAACTGACCCATGGCTATTAGATCTTACAGTCGATAAGATGATGATATCTTCTTCACCACCTTGAAACCCATCAATGGATTTCACCTTTACTGAAAAGCCATCGAGTTTCTCATACTTGTTAGCAAGTTTATCTTGAATAGAAACAACTTGGGCGGTATAAGGGGATACAACACCAATGGTCAGCTTCTTGTTCTTCTCATTCGAGTCATGCCATGCTATAAATGTGAAATAAAAATTAGACTCAGACAAGCATTGAACAACCAGATTGTTAGCTTTAATCTATAGTGAGAAAAAAAAAAAAAAAAAAAAAAAAAAAAAAAGGTAGTATACATTCTGAAATAATATAAGATGTATATACATTTAAAGTATTACTGCCTCTACTTATTAGTCTTTTTAACAAAATAATTTGGCGAAACACACTCAAGTGATACTTCACAAACCAAAAAAATATAAGCCAGGCACTATAAGATTGTGGGCATAAGAAACTAGCAACAAGGAAGAGTAAAATAAAATAAATAGTTGCAAATGACAAATACAAAATACAACAAAAAAAAAAAGGAAAAAAAAGAAAGCAAACACAGAACAAACCAAATATAATTCACCTCTATAAAGATTTTGTACAATCTTAATCACAATAGCCACTTCAACCATATTCTTCCGGCTGCGTCCATCTTCATCCTTCTCGTCTCTTCCACCAACAACATTTATAAATGAATATGAACCAAACATTGGCCCCGGAAGATATTGCTTTTCATAACTTTTAGATTTCATGTTTTCTGCATCCAAAATCTGTTTCTGATAAAATTTCCAATTTGGAAATAAACTAATGGAAGGATGCATTCGGTATTGAACATTGAGAAGATTCTTTGGACGACCCAAAGAACTCAATCTGTCAAATAAACTCCTTCCGAAGCCAGATTCGATACAAACCTGTCAACAAACATTAATTGATCAGAATATAGCTTAAAAGTTAATAATTAATAGCACAAAATAAGAAAGGACTATAGTCTTACATTGCTGGTAACCATTGCAGGTAATTGACACTCGTCTCCAATGAGGATAGCATGCTTCATTCCCGGAAGTTGAAGGGGAATGGTGGACTCTGCCTCATTCAATTGTGCAGCCTCATCTATGACCAATATATCTGAAGGCTCCATGTCGACAGTATGCAACTTGTAAGAAGTAGATGTTGTGCAGAAGATAAGAGATGCTCTTTGAAAACAAAAGTCCTTTATTGCATATCTGTTTAATACACTTGGAAGACTGAGCCGATGAAGAGAAATTTCCAACGATTTTAACACAGATAGAGACGAGGCTCTAAGAAAATAGTTGGACGATGTATCCCCAGACTCAAAGTCACCTGGCAACGGTTTAGAAGAGAAAAGGCCCTCAAGTTCTTCCGAAACCATACTATCTTGAAACAACAATGATTCAAAAGATGTTAAATTGTCCAAAAGAGATATCATATTCTGGAAATTATAGTCCATCAAAAAACTTCTAGGGATATGAGTCATAAATGTCAGCATGCACCTTCTGAGTGGCAATGCACAATAACTGAATCGTTCCCGCATGAACTCAATGAATGATTGAGTTTCCAACTTTTCGGTTTTAGCTTCACTTTCATTTTCAAGTTGTTTTTGTTTTAATACTTCATTTTCAACAAAAACATGATATTTCGAAACACAAACTTCAAGTAAATCAATCATGGATCTTATGCAGTGCCTCCAACCAGTCAAGGACCCAAGGCACTCGATAAGCCTCTTAACCCGATTTTCCAAATATATTTCTTCAATCTCTGACCCAACTTTCAGCCTCTCCTTGTTACCATACAAGAGTACATCTCCGACAGAATAAAATGTATCACCACTTGCAGTTGTGGTTTTTAATGATTCTTTTACTAACCTCAGCACACGTGAGACTATTTGTACTACAGCAACGTTTGTTGGAGCACATGTAAGTGTTTTGCGATTCATTTGCAAAAGAATAAGAAGCAACAAACTAACAGTTGTCGTTTTTCCCGTTCCTGGTGGGCCCCATATCTGTTGCACCGAAGAATTATGACAACAGCGAGTTTTACAAAGAACTGTTACTATTGCCTCCCTTTGAGATTCATTCAGCTTAGCCAAAAGACGTGGATCAAAATTTTGAGCAAATATATCATCCGATACGACATTACAGATATCACAGTCCTCCTTGACCTGTAAAATATATCCAAAATTAATAATTAGTTGATGATATTACCAGTTAAAGATAAAGGTTATGTTTGCGCAAATTCTTACCATGGAATCAGAGTAAAGAACCTCTTCAATGATATCCAGATTCCCTTTCATATGCAATGAATTCCATATTCTTTTCAGGGTTGTTATATTCATTAAGAAAATAACGAACATCCCGTCTTGGAATTCCATTTCTAGAAAAGTTTTAACTTTAAAATTAGTTGAAGTACTATTAATATCATCTTCATTATCATCATCACTGATTTTATCAACTAATGCAAAAGACCAAAATCTCCCCACACGCTGCAAATCAGCAACGGATTCAGGTTTCCCGTCTGCTAATATAAGCAGATCACCAGGCAATGTTTTGTACGGCTCTTTGCCACGTTCATTAAACCTATTTCTCTATGGACCAACGGTTACATCATAAAGACATTTTACATCACCTTTGGCCTCATTCAAAAAACACAGTTCGGCATATGGAGCTCTATACATGACCTCCATAGAGGAAGCCAGTTCTGCTCGCGTTTCCTCAAGCAGAGGATCAACAAAAGAGCCAAGATAGTCTTCTCTAGACTCAAAAGTAAGTGGTATGCTCCTCACCTATAAAAAACACATCAAGTCATCAGAAACAATCATTCAATATAAATATAATCTCAATGGCTAAACCCAATCGGTTTATACATCTGCACAAGTAAAACTAAGTAATGAACTCAAGTTTTTATGATTCTAGGACAGTTTTGTACTAAGGAGAGGCTTAAGAGACTGGTTTGCAATACAACACAATTGGTTGACTCCTCAAGTCAAAGGTCAAATTTTGACTTCAGCATCTTGGGATTGCCTTTTTATTTTTGGTTTCTTTGCTCATTTAGTTTGAAGTGTTTTAAATCATCCAAAATGCTTCTACCTAGTTGCTTAATTTTGGGTAAAATAAGCACTTTTCAATCTAGCAGGCACACCATGCTTATTTCAAAATAGTTATTTAAAATAAAACCAAAAATAGTTATTAAATAGAAGTGTATTAAACTGAAAACTTGTGTAAAAATGTTAATTTTAGTGTTTTAGCATTTTTTTTACATAATAAACAAATCCAAGCACTATTTCATGAAGTGCATATTATTTAGCAACTTATAAATGCTTCTGTATAAGCAAAAAAAACCTATACAATCCCAAACACCTTTTTAAAACTAAGCAGTAAAAAACTAAATAAACAGCTACAACATCAAAACAATAACCAAGACTAAAAAAACTAAAAACAATCCTTAACTCACATGCATTATAAAATGGGTATACATATAAAAAACACAAACAAATGATTAAAAAAAGACCTTGTCTTTAAAAAAGTGATCATCAAGAATATCATCAAGAGACCATGAAAATATCAACTTCCCAAATACATTCTCTTCCCCTTGAGTAATCCCTTTCTTCTTCTTCCTTAAAGAACCTTCTTCCATCATCACCTGTAACACCAAATGCATGCAAAAAAGCTAAACTTTAATCAAAACACAAACATGGGTTTTGTTTGTTTTCTTTCAATATGAAAAGTGTATTTTTTTTACCTTGAAAAAGATGATCTACAGTAACGCCGTAACGGTAAAATGTAGAGTCAAGAACCAAGCTTTTTTGTACGATAAAAAATGGGTTTTGAGTAAAATGAAGATTATAAAAAAGGGTTTTATAAATAAAAGGAAAGTGCATTGGGAAAGAATCAAGGAAAAAAATATGGTTTTCAAAATGCAGTCTCCTCAACTTCTTTGGTTTTGGTTTTTGATGAGCCATTGATGTAGTGCCATTTGTTGTCTTACGTGTTAATGATACTATTCCCGCTTAATTTGTGGCTTTTTAAGAAAAGTTTTCTTTTATTACTTACATCACAAAATATGACGCTCACATCACAATATCACATTATTAATGCACATGTTACAACATGATATATGCATAATTGTGATGATGTATCATTTTTTGTAGTGTAAGTATCAACACCCTCAAGTTAACAATAACAGTAACAATGGTGTTTTGCATTTTACCCCATCAAACAAGCGCTTTACTAGTCAACTGACGGAATTAGTGTACGTGATCAAAGGATCAAACCTGTTACGGGTCAAAATCACATGAGGAGGATCTAAAAAAAGTCGAAAAACCCGACAAACCACAAGGACCATTTATGTAATTAACTATTTGTTAAACAAACATCTATACATTAATTCTTACTAGCAGGGTTCCGCGCGATGCAGCTGCGGGCACCCTGTAATTTAATTTTTTCGGCTAATAATTTATTTTATTTGTACGTTTTTTGTCAATAGCTTTACTGATTAGTTTTTTTATGGCAAAAGTTTAATGAAATTTTGCTTAGTTTGTATTATTATTATTATTATTATTATTATTATTATTATTATTATTATTATTATTATTATTATTATAGTAGTTTGCTTGGTTTATACAATATGTGAACATATTTTAGTTTACTATGTTCTTTTTGACAATAGATTTACGGATGTCAAAAATTTCGTTTAGCTCATGTCCGTTCGGGCTCGAGCATGTTGGCTCGTGTCAGTTCGGGCTCGAGCCCGTTTGACCCGTGCTCGTTCGGGCTCGAGCCCATTGCCCGTTTGGGCTTGAATATTTGTATAATATGTTTTATTATTTGTATTAGTGTCATTTAATGCAGGAATTGTGTTTAAGTTGGTTGTACAATATGCTTGATAATTTGTATTTCTTATGTAAGGGGTGTTTTAATAAGTGCATTAATTGTATTTATTGACCAGTTAATTAATTGTATTTAATGTACATAATGATTTATTTATTGTATTTAATGTTAGTATTAATTGTATGCTGGAATTAAATATGAGGGGAATTTCTATAAGTAGCATTTGTGTTTGAATCACTTGTAATTTAAGCTTATTAACTTGTAAGGCTTAATTTTAAGTATTCTAATATTAGAAGGCCTTCCTCCATTATAATATAGCATGATTACCCTCGGTTACATTTATCAGACAAACCCATCGATATGATGCTTATGTCGTTGTGATGTATCATACATTTACAGTATTTTGTCGATTTGTGGAACGATCATTTTCTTATTTTCTTATTGATCTTATTTACATAACGAAAGCCAAAAATGTTACAACGATCTTCAATAACTAAAAAACAAGGTCATCTCATGGATTTGGTAGCCTCGTGCCATTGCCATAAAGGACTCTTAAACACAAACAAAATACACATGTATCAGTGCATGCAATCAAACTCGAGCCTCATATTAGTTTTATCTATACTACTATATAATGCATTTGATACTATTTTATAATTAGAAAGGCTTAAAAATTCAGACTTTTACTTGTTTATCATGGAATGATTTCAAAATTAATTGGTTAGGAAGCAGGTTGGTTAGAAAGTTGGTTAGGAAGCAAGTTTGTTATTCAAACTAAAATTATTTAGTTTAACCATCTCTACTTATAAAGCATAAAGACAACTAAATGTGTAACCAAATAACCGAATAACACAAAATATAGTTACAGGTACCCACCGCCGTATTGCGCGGGTACCATTCTAGTATATAATAAAAGTGGATGAAATACCGCATGGTTAATGCTCAAGATCAGTATAAAATAATATATCGATATCTTCATGTTAAAGTGCAACAAACCACTTTGTATATCGAGAACAAAAAGCCTCAAGTGACCATATTCAACCCGTATATTAATAAGAGATCATATTTTTACCAAAAACCGGCTCGAAAGTAATAACACATGGCTAATCCAAATTCATGGGCGCAGTAACCATACTTGTGACAATATGCATACATTATTATAACAACAAAACACCATATAGCACATATTCTGAATTATTAAAATACGTTTAATACTCACTTGAGTTGTAAACCTCAATGACATCGTTTAGATAAGCCACCGAGAATCCGAGATATGTTTAACTCACTTAATTTACCTCAAGCTTGCTTGACTTGTACTGGTTTCTACTTTCTACAACACCTATTCTTTTTCACGTACGATCTTAAGCTATTTGGTGAGCATGTATAGGTGTGGAACATACGAGTGTATAGGATACATTTTTGATGATGTTAACTCAGACCTATATTTATAGCAGGTGGTTCATCATGTCTAGTACTGTAGTAGAGCATCAAATCAAAGGTGGATGTGGCGTTGATTAAAGGAGAGGCTTAATAGCTAAGGAATTTACACAACATCTTAAATATCTTTACTCACAGTTTTGCTTTACAATGCCACCGTGGTGATAGTTAAGATAGCAATGTCACGTCAGCAACACATCAGCTTTAACTTTTTCATCTTAATTCACCAAAAAATACCATGACACCATAACTCACCTTAACTCACATTCACCTCAATTATTTTCAATTTCAACCCTACACTAAAACTAATATTTGGGTAAATTGCAAAAATGGTCCTTAACGTTTCACAAAATTGCAAAAACGGGACCGAGACAAAAAGTAGCGCAAAAAAGACACCAACGTTCCACATTTTTGCAAAATCGCCACCGAGAGGCCTTTTCCGTTAGTTTCATCGTTAAGTGCCATGTCACCGGGGGTATTATCGTCATTTCACTGCTTTAAGGTCCACGTGGCATATCACTATTGATTCAGGGACTAAATTTGCAAAGTTATTTTTATCTTTTATTTCACATCTACCACCACCACTCTTTACCACCACACAACCAACACCACCACCCTTTACCCTTCATCTTCATCTTCTCCGGTGACCAAACCCAGATTCCGGTGACCAAACCCAGATTCCGGTCACTTTTTTTCCTTTTTTCCTACCTTCCGGTGACAAGTTAGCTATTTTGAGATATTTCAGTTATGTATTTTGAGATATTTCAGTTCTTAAAAAAAAATTGATGTTTGTTTGTATAAGAGATTTAGATTAAAAATAGATGACATATGTGTCGGTGTTCATCTTGTATGTTTCTTTTTCCTTAAAGCTTATACAATTATGTTGTGTACGTCTCAAATGGAAACTACTCTTTCCATGGCTTCAGTATTACTTATCTTCCCAAAATATGAGTGTCTTTTGGATCAAATGCATATGCTACACTACTATATATGTTGTTGCTTTCCAAACGTACATTTGAGTCAGTGATATGTCTAATCTCCCTTGTAGCTAGTGATGAAGTTTTTTGCATGCCATCCACCAGCTTGTTATCTTGGAAAATCTATAGAATCCCTTTATGGAGTCTTGTAAACCATTGAGAATGGTGACTGAGCCTCTAGTTGAGCTTTTATTCTACTCTTGTTGTCACTTCTGTCTTGGGTTCAAAATGCATCCTTCTAATTTTATGGTTTTTTCTCCTCTCACTTATACAACACTAGCTTCTTTGCCACTAAAAATTATGTTGACTATAGCTCCATTAGGCCGTGTGCAGGCCGTGCTCCTATGCTTAACTAACTTTGCCACAGAGTTAACCAAATTTTCAATTCAATTCGGGGTTCTTTATGGACTTTGGATCAGTCTTGACTTTTGCTAATTTCTGAACGATCTACTATTTGTTGGGTATCCAGTTGGTAACTTCTTTCAACTCTTGTTCATGATCTGTTTTATGCTTGCAGTCGGGAGTACAAAGAAAGCCTCAGAATGGAGCGCTACATTGAGGGCTTGTTTTGCCGTCCAGGTTTGGGTTTTTATTAGTATGTTAGGATATTTTTTAACAGACTTGTGTTTTCAAGATAATCAGAAGATGATATCAACTATGCTTCAAGTAACAGACAACATCAAATTGTAAAGCCATATCTTTTATCTTCAAAATTTAAGAAACTCTCGTATTTTGGCAAGATTTTAAACTATTTACCAAATGTAGCTAACTTGTCACCGGAAGGTAGGAAAAATGGAAAAAAGTGACCGGAATCTGGGTTTGGTCACCGGAATCTGGGTTTGGTCATCGGAGAAGATGAAGATGAAGGGTAAAGGGTGGTGGTGTTGGTTGTGTGGTGGTAGAGAGTGGTGGTGGTGGTAGATGTGAAATAAAAGATAAAAATAACTTTGCAAATTTAGTCCCTGAATCAATAGTGATATGCCACGTGGACCTTAAAGCAGTGAAATGACGATAATACCCTCGGTGACATGGCATTTAACGATGAAACTAACGGAAAAGGCCTCTCAGTGGCGATTTTGCAAAAATGTGGAACGTTGGTGTCTTTTTTGCGCTACTTTTTGTCTCGGTCCCGTTTTTGCAATTTCGTGGAACGTTAAGGACCATTTTTGCAATTTACCCCTAATATTTCATTCTAATAACTAACATAAACATTTATAAAACACAAATTACATTAACTATATATCCCGCTTTGATTTTGAATTTGAATTTTAAATGTATCCCACCCGTTTCAATTTGAATTTGAAATTTTTGAATTTGAATTTTAAATATATCCCGCCCATTTCAATTTGAATTTGAAATTTAAATAAATTCCGCCCGTTTTTTAAACCTTATAAATACAACACATCAATTTACAAATATATTCACACTTAGCATTCTCACACTTAACATATTTACATACAATTATGGCTTGTAAACTCCCACATACCGTGGAACAACTACAATGATTTATCAAGAAAGAAACCAAGAAAGGCGACACGGATCGCCAAAATGCTATTGTGGAAGTCATCAAGAAATTTGAGCTTGCGAAACAACTGAAACGGCGACTTAGAGAACGCTACGCAACGTGCACAGACATCTCAAATGATAGGAAATATGTCATCGACACGTTCTTGTATGATGAATATCGTAAAGACGTTGCTGTTGTTGATTCGTTGTGGGTTTGTGTCAACCAGATACAAGCCCAAATCTCCATCAAGATCCGTTAGAGTTTTCAAGAAAATGTGGAATCTGCTATGGTTGAACAACAACAACAAAAACTTGTGTAAGGTGCATCAAGTTCATCTGCACCAAGAGTTGTTGAGCAACAACAACAACTGACTCATCTGGATCACTTTCAGCTAAGCTTTGAGGAAAATGTGGTAGCTGATGATGGTGGTTGGAACTCTGACAAGGAGCGGGAGCTGAGCAGGTTGGAAGCTCAATTAGAAGCAGAGCAGTTTACGAGCTATGATCCTTACAACTACGGTTACCGCTCCGACAACTCGCAGACCTGGGATCACCCAGATTACAGTTGAAGTTTAAGTATGTGATAGCTTAAGTATGTTTCTTTTAAGTATGTTTAAGTATGTAACGTTTAAGTATTTATGTTAAGTATGTTTCTTTTAAATAAATTCAGTTCCTTAAAAAAACATTACACTACGATACGAAAACAAGACATACAACACAAATAACAGATACGATACGAAAACAAGACATACAACACAAATAACATATACGATACGATAACATATAAGTATTTTATTCGGCCCATCTAGGGTGGTTTCTCAAAACCTCCCACACGTGAACATATTTGAAGCTTTTCCCACCATAGCGTTCTTGAAAAATTCTCATTGCATTCATGAGACAAACAGTGTGATCGTCCCCGGTTGTTAACCGCAACTGTTTGTAAATAGCATTGAATACAACACATTCACAGTTGACTCTGCTCCATTTACTCGCGACCATATCGTTGTTTCAATTGAAATCGTCAGAAAGATTGTTGAACATGGCTACAACCCGGTTCCAAAAAGAGTTTGCATTGTGGTTGACAACATCTTCATGAACTGCAACCGGAACTTGAGCTAGCAAGATTTCTTCTTCTACTTACCAACGATTATTCATTTCAAATGTTTGAAGTTTGAAACAATTTTGTAAATTGGTATGCTATTTATAGTCGTTTGTAACAATAGGAGCGGGATATAATTAAAATTCAAATTCAAATACGAAGCGGGATATATCAAAATTTCAAATTCAAATACTAGCTGGATATATTTAAATTTCAAATTCAAATACTAGCGGGATATATTTAAGTTATGGTTTGATTTTTAAATTATAGGGGATGTTTCGTAATTTTTGCATTTTGGAATTCATAAAAGTATAAAAGAATATAAGGGCCAAAAGCGTAATTTTTTTTAATACAAACGCAGCTTAACGATGCGTTAAGGAGAAAACACACCGCGTTAAAACGGCTTTGCCTTTCAATGCCGGTAAGGCTTAATGCAGAAAGATTGAGGGTGCGTTATGTTATAGCGCAGGGGGGGGGGGGTGCGTTAGGTTACCCTGTGCTCTAAAGATAAATTTAAGGATTTTTCATGTGGTCTCATAAGATAACCTCTATTTTTTTTTATTATTTTTTTTTTTTTCACACACTCACAAAAACCTCAAACATTAGGCTGGCCACAGTGGACCGGAATAAATCGGTTGATCTCCTATGGTGACCGATATTCACATCGGTCGAGGCCTTTGTGGTGCTTGGGTCACACATCTGTCGAGGATGGAAAAAAAAGAGAATCGGTCTAATTCTTGACCATATGTGTGTGTGTGTGTGTGTGTGTGTGTGTGTGTGTAAAAATGTATATAAAAACCTATATAAAACATATAAAAAACATATATAAAAATATATAAAAAAAGGTATATAAAAGCGTATATAAAAATGTATATAGAAAGTATAAAAAACGTATATAAAAATGTATAGTAAAACATATATACATTTTGTATAGGTTTATACATTTTTTATTTGTTTTTTATATGTTTATTATACCTGATGAGGCGAAAAATGAACTGTTTTTAGGGGGTCATTTAAGCCCGGATTCAAGATTATTTGATCAAATATTGCCCTAAATCGTTCCTTTTGTCATTTTAGATACTTTTGGAGTGAAATCTGGAAAAGGAAGCATTTTAGACGTTTTTGGAGCATAAAAGTGAAGAAAACGACAAAGTCTTAATTTTCCTTGCTGGGAACAGTACCTGACGGCGTCACATGTTCCTTAATGACGGCGTCAAGAGTAATACAAGAGGTGGATGTGGACTATACACGTGACGATCCAGAGAGTTTTGTGCATTGGAGATGACGGCGTCACCCAAGACCGTCATGGTCCAAATATTAGTGACGGCCCAGAACAATTTTACACATGACGGCGTCAAAAGTGGATCTAGGCAATCCGATTTCATTATGGGCGGCGAGTTGACGGCGTCACAATTTTTTTTTTGACGCCGTCACTCTGTAAAATCTATATATAGTTTTCCAAATTTCTTTCATTAGTGTGTAACTTTTAGGGTGCAACTTTGAGGAAAAACCCTAGACCGATTTTCACAGCTTTTTCAAGGGTTTTAACCCTTTGAATCTTCCATGTTTTATTAGAGATAAATACTCTTTCAATTCAATCAATATGTCTATGTGTTGTTTGAATATATCTTACACTTGTCTTCAATTTAACATGTTTTGCTAGATCTCTTTTGTGTTTGCTTAGATGTAGTGAAACCTAGATGTGAAATATGGGTTGATTGTTTGTTTATAGTTGTTACGGATGATTGTATTTGATGTTAGGCTTAAGAAAACTGGCATACTTCCATTAGTAACATGCTTGAACGTCTTAAGAAACATGATCGGATGTGTACTACGATATTTGGTTGTATTTAATGCGTAGGAGAATTCTAATGATCCCATGTTAGGAGCTTCTAACGGCTCGACATAGGAGTGAAGTAGGATCCTATAGAGTTAGGGAACATTGTACACGGCCCTACGACTAGTATTAAGGAATATGACCCGTCATCCATGCAATTGTAACAAGCTATCAACCTGTAAAAGATATCTAGGGAGTAATAAACCTAAGTAAACACAACTTTCCCCATTATTGTTACACCACATTAGTATAATCAGATTTCATTTTATTTTTGTTATTTTATTTTGATTGCATCTTTAGTCATTGGGTTAGTTGGCTAGCAACTAATTCCCCCCACTCTTTTAAAAACCGAGATTTTATTTGCTTTTATAAAACATAAAAATACAAAAAGAATAATCCCTCACCTTTAGACTTAGTTTAAGAGACTTTCTAATCCTAGCGACACTATTCATGAGTTGAACTATCAATCCCCCGGTACTTGTCACTATATTATACTACAACGATCAGGTACACTGCCTGGTGGGGGTTGTAAGCTTCTCGAGATTCCTCGAGAGGTAAAGTCTGGTGCGATTCTCACGTATCAATACCTTTTTTTTAATACTTTTTATATACATTTTTATACGTTTTTATATATGTTTTTATATACATATTTATATACAAACGTATATAAACATGTATATTAAAACATATAAAATTATACTATAAAAACATGTTTAAAAAAGTATATAAAAACGTATACAAAACGTATAAAGAATGTATATAAAAACATATAAAAAATACTCCGTGTATAAGAACATATACAAAAAGTAAAAAAAGTATATAAGAATGTATAAGAAAACGTATATAAAAACGTATATAAATCATATACAAAACGTATATAAAACATATAAAATGTATATAATAACGTATACATTTTTATAAATATGTATATAATACCGTAAAGGATGTATACAAAACGTATAAAAGAACATTTATAAAAAAAGTATACAAAATGTATATAAAAACGTATATGTTATATAAAAAATATCGAATTGTTTTAAATAAACCAAAAATTTTAAATTACAAACGGTCGTTAGTTTAGGGGTGACAATTCTCGACACTAAACGATCAACGACACGAAGTTAAACAGGTTTTGGTTGAGGATAAACTGGTTTGGGTAAAAAACAGGTTAACCCGTCTAACCCGTTTAATAAATGGGTCGTGCTTGGGTTGCGTAAATGTTAAACAGGTTAACCCGTGAACCCGTTTAAGCATATAAGACTCTAAAAATAAAATATATAGCATGCCTTTTTATGTTAGACGTGGATCAAATGTATTGTGTTATGTACTTAATACGATTGAATTATGATTATACCTCATATATCATAGAAATTGACGCTTATAACTGAGAAAATTGTCGTATAGTTATTTGTCTGTTATTTTTATCATATTTTGAATCCTTATATCATTTTTGCATTTAAACTAGTTAAATCAACAAATCATCAACCTTATTCACTACGTGACCTATTTATTTAAACATGTTAAACGGGTCAAAAATGGGTTACGTGTATTATGCAGGTGTGGGTTAGGGTTGAGTTTCTTGACAAGATTAATAAATGGGTCGTATTTGGGTAGAGGTTATACTAACCCGCCAACATGCGAACCCGAATAGGTTAACACGAACACGATTCGATTGGCACCCCTAAGTTTAAAGGATGGACGCTGCAATGATCATTGGCCAAAAGGGCTAAACGTCTAACTTTTAACGAAATTCATTTAACGCCAGTTAAAATCAGGGACCAAAACGATCCCAAACTTTCGCCACATGGAGGCCACCTGCAATTAGCTAACCCCAAGGATGATATTTGCAATCTTGGCAAACCACAGGGACGATTTATGCAATTTACTCTTATTTTAATGATGTGATATATATATCATTAAGTTACCTTTCTAATACATACACAAAACAAGTTACAAAAATCATGTAAAAAAATTAAAACTTCGTTTCTATTTTATAAAATTAACCATTTGTTTTAAGCAAGACGCGTCAAACTGTCAAAGGAGGTGGAAGACATGTTTTTATTCTCCTATTACGACTAGCCAAACAACTTTCGTAAGAAAACAAAAACTGTTAAATAAAGTAAAATTACTTGAAAGACTGATCGAACCGAACGGTTCAACTAAGTTTTGAAAAGTGAAAATTACTGACATACCCCTGCATGGAGGGGTATGTCACAAAATATCCCAAATCTGAGCCGTTTTAAAAAATACCCCATGATTCCCCATAAAACCATACGCGACATTAGGGGAGGACACATGTCGACATTCTAGCTCAGGCAATATATATATATATATATATATATATATATATATATATATATATATATATATATATATATAGAGAGAGAGAGAGAGAGAGAGAGAGTGTGAGGATCACGTGCTGATACAAGTTTTTAGTGCGGACGTGCGGATGGATCTGGACCGCCCATTCCAGATCTGATCTTGACTTTTTGTAAAAAAGTCAAGATCTGACGCTAATATCACGGTACCAATTGATCATGAAATCGATTTTTTTGATTTTTTTTCCTTCTCAGCGATCCTTACTCTAGTTGTGTTCTTTTATTTTTTTATTTTTTCAGATTTTTCTGAGCACTTTTTTCGTTTTTTATTATGAGTGTTAATGTGATATTAACGATATTATGAGTGGTACGGCGATATTAAGCTTTTTTACATGTAAAAATGAACCGTGATATTACGATATTAAGAAAAAGTTAAAGTGATATTAAAAAAAATTAACTTTGATATTAAGAAAGTATGATAGTTACGGCGATATTAACAACTTTTATTAAGAAAAAGTTTTTACGATATTAAAAAAGTTATTGTGATATTAAATTTTTTATTAAAAAAAAAAATTTCAGAATCTGATTTTGACTTTTTTACAAAAGTCAAGATCTGATCTTGACTTTACGGCGATATTAATAATTTTTATTAAGAAAAAGTTTTTACGATATTAAAAAAGTTATTGTGATATTAAATTTTTTATTAAAAAAAAAGTTTTCAGAATCTGATTTTGACTTTTTTACAAAAGTCAAGATCTGATCTTGACTTTACGGCGATATTAATAATTTTTATTAAGAAAAAGTTTTTACGATATTAAAAAAGTTATTGTGATATTAAATTTTTTATTAAAAAAAAAGTTTTCAGAATCTGATTTTGACTTTTTTACAAAAGTCAAGATCTGATCTTGACAAGTCAAGATCAGATCTTGACTTTTGTAAAAAAGTCAAAATCAGATTCTGATATCACAATACCTTTAACGATGAAAATGATTTTTTTTTTGAAATTTTTTCAGCGATTCTTAAATATTTGTTGTCCTCTTTATTTTTTTAATTTTTTCAGATTTTTTTGAATTTTTTTCATAAAAAAAGCTAATACGATAGTAACGATCTTAAAAAAAGACGGGATATTTACGATATTGCCACTCCGCTTTTTTCAGATGGTTGACTAGATGGAGGGCTGAGATTCGTCCGTAGCATCCGCACTAAAAGACAAAAATGTACCTGATCCTCACCCTTATATATATATATATATATATATATATATATATATATATATATATATATATAATGCATGTCGCGTATGGATATACGCGACACCCTAAAATCCATACGCGACATGCCTTTTGCATGGGGAATGATATTTAACAAATGGTTGTTCTTAAAGACTGACACACCATAGAGTGCTAGAAGAATATACTTTTTACTTTATGTATTACCTTTTATTACTCGTATTCTTTTTCACCATGTTCATGAATGACTACAAATATTGATATATTTCAAACAAAAAGTCACACCATATCCTTTGTATAAGAATTCATATCTATTGTTTTGGATAACAATTCATATCTTTTTTCTTTTTTTTTTTTATTTATTTTTTTAAGCTATATCTTTAAAATTAGAAATCATTCACTATATGTTATTCCCTTTGTTCTCAATTTGCTATTTTAGTGACTAAATTTCTTTTAAATTTATAAATTAGAAATCATTCCCGTACCGATCCCGTACCGAATTAGTGGTACCGATTTTTTCCCGAGCATAAATGGTGGTACCGGTACCGTACCGAACGACCGATTATGCGTTTATTAAATTATGAGTTGTTAATCGGTCGTTCGGTACGGCACTGGTACCACTATTTATGCTCGGGAAAAAATCGGTACCACTAATTTGGTACGGGATCGGTACGGAAATGATTTCTAATTTATAAATTTAAAAGAAATTTAGTCACTAAAATAGCAAATTGAGAACAAAGGAAATGACATATAGTGAATGATTTCTAATTTTAAAGATATAGCTTAAAAAAAAAAAAAAAAAAAAAAAAAAAAAAAAAAAAAGATATGAATTCTTATCCAAAACAATAGATATGAATTCTTATACAAAGGATATGGTGTGACTTTATGTTTGAAATATATCAATATTTGTAGTCATCCATGAACATGGTGAAAAAGAATACGAGTAATAGAAGGAAGTTCGTGGAGAATTGCAGAGTTCGACCGACTCTTAATTGCCATGGTATAAAGAAATTAGCTGCTGATGAGGTGGTTTCGATCACTCGACCCTTCGTGGAGGAAGAAATTAAGGAGGCGGTTTTTGGGTGTGGGGATGATAAAGCCCCGGGACCCGATGGTTTTAATTTTAAATTTATTAAACGTTTTTGGAGTTTGTTTTCAGGACATTTCATGGAGATCATGCAAAACTTTTACGAGACGGGGAAGATAAGTGCAGGAGTGGGCTCGTCATTTATCACTCTTATACCAAAATCTTCAGCCCCTGTTGACTTGACAGAGTATAGGCCGATTAATCTAATTGGTGTTGTGAGTAAAGTTATTTCAAAGGTGTTAGCTAACAGACTGAAAACGGTGATGGGGAATATCACGGAGGAGACGCAATCAGCTTTTATAGCAGGAAGATTCATTTTAGATGGTCCGTTAGTGCTTAATGAGATAACGGCATGGGCAAGACGGGCGGGTAAGAATATTTTTTTGATGCAGATAGACTTTGAAAAGGCGTATGACAACATCCATTGGGAGTTTCTATTAGATATCCTCAACCAGAAAGGTTTTCCAGCGATTTGGGGTAATTGGATTCGTGGTGTTGTGACATCGGCCCAGTCTTCTGTATTGGTTAATGGGTCGCCTACTTTTCAATTTAATTGTGAAAAGGGGATTAGACAGGGGGACCCGGTTTCGCCTTTTTTGTTTATATTTGTTATGGAAGCATTCACGTGCCTTTTTAGAAAAGCCAGTGAAGTAGGGGTGTTCGATGGCATTCAGTTACCAAATAATGGTCCGCGTATTAATCATCTCCTATACGCGGAAGATGCAATGATACTTGGCGAATGGTCAGGGTCTAATTTTGACAATGTGAAAAGGATGCTCAGAATCTTTTATTTGTGCTCGGGGCTGAAAATAAATATTAATAAGTCTACTATATATGGTATTGGGGTGAACAATGAAGAAGTGATAAGGACCGCCTCGAGCATGGGTTGTAAAGTTGGGATTTTGCCATTTGTTTATCTTGGGATTAAGGTGGGAGCAAACATGAATCGTATAAAGAATTGGGACCCGGTGGTGGAAGTGTTTAGAAATCGTTTATCGAAATGGAAGGCCCAAGTGTTATCAGTTGGTGGTAGATTAACACTGATAAAGTCGGTCCTCCAAAGTTTACCAAACTATTATTTTTCACTATATAAAGCGCCAAAGAAAGTTATATTGACTTTGGAAGGGATGATTAAGAAATTTCTATGGGGTGGTTCTAATGAAGTGTCGAAATTACACTGGGTGGCTTGGGACAAGGTAGCCACGCCAAAGAATGAAGGTGGTTTAGGGCTGAGTAAACTTGAAGATTGTAACAAGGCGCTTACTATAAAATGGCTGTGGAGGTACAAGGTGGAATATGACTCGCTTTGGAAGAAAATTATCGACTCGATCCATGCTAATGCTAGGAAATGGGTCAATTACCCTATTATTCGAAACTGCAGTGACAGCGTGTGGGCCAACATAGTCAAGCTTGGGAGTAAAGTTAAGGTAGAAGGTCAAGGTTTTGGTTCTTTAATCCGGAGTACAGTTGGGAATGGTCAAACTACTCGTTTTTGGCTAGATCCATGGCTTTGTGAAGGCGCTTTGAAGGTGAAATATCCGAATTTGTTTCATCTAGAGAAAGAAAAATTCTGCAGTGTTTCGGACAGAATTCTACAGGTTGGGGGGCTGAATGAGATGTCGTGGAATTGGAGAAAGCCGCCTACATCAACAACATATATGTTGGAATTGACGGATTTGAGTAACGAACTTGCAGGTACTATTCTATCTGAAGTTGGAGACAAGTGGCATTGGCAAGGATCGAAGGATGCTTTTTCAGTGGCCGCTGTCAAAAAATGGTTGTCCGGAAGCAACACAGCCAACTCGGAATGCAGTTTCAAATGGTGCAAATGGTTGCCATTAAAATGCAACATATTCATGTGGAGGGCGCTAATAGAAAGACTCCCGACAAAGACGGCTTTAGCTCGAAGGCATATTAGTATGACTGATATAGTGTGTCCGCTGTGCTACGAAGCTGATGAATCTGCATCACATATATTCACGGCTTGTGCAGCCTCGACAGGGATTTGGCAGGCTGTATCGACATGGTGTGGAATTCCAAGTGTGTTCGCGTTTGAGACAAAAGATTTGATAGAGATTGCCAACAACTGTAGGCGTGCTCCTATATACAAAGAGATTATCAAAGGTATTATGATTATTACATGTTGGCGAATATGGAAAGCTCGGAATGATTTAATTTTTAGAGGTGTAAGGACGAATGGAGTGAAGATTATAGCAGAAGTGAAGGCATATGGTTTTTTATGGTACAAACATCGAAGTAAACGTAGTGTGTGTGATTGGGAGTCTTGGTGTAATTTAATTTTGTTGTAATTTTGGTTGTCTGGCGGCTTGTTCTCTTCCTTGGAGACGAGTTGTGCCGGTCTTTAATGAAGTCTACCTTTCAAAAAAAAAAAAAAAACATAAAGTAAAAAGTATATTCTTCTAGCACTCTATGGTGTGTCAGTCTTTAAAAACAACCATTTGTTAAATATCATTCCCCATGCAAAAGGCATGTCGCGTATGGATTTTAGGGTGTCGCGTATATCCATACGTGACATGCATTATATATATATATATATATATATATTTTGCCCGGGCTAGAATGTCGACATGTGTCCTCTCTTAATGTCGCGTATGGTTTTATGGAGAATCATGAGGTATTTTTGAAAACGGCTCAAATTTGAGGTATTTTGTGACATACCCCTCCATGCAGAGGTATGTCAGTAATTTTCGCTTTTGAAAACATGGGTCAAAAGTAACTTATGCGTGAAGTATCTAAAGAATTTAAAAAGGGTCAACTCCTATTGGCCTAAAACATTGAGCCGCACAACATATAATTACACTTGCAACTAGTTACAGTAAGATCACATCATATTCCTATTTGCATACTCTCTTCATCTTCAAATTTCAAAAATCCATCTGTTTTTTTATGAGGAAATATCAGAAATGAAGACACTAAATGGCGTTTCAAACAAGGTTCATTCTTGGCCATGTATCTGTTAGGATATAAAAAGTTCACATTATCGATCACTTTTTTGACTTGAAAAGATATATGTTTGGGAAACTAACCGTTATCTTGGTTTTGTTCGGATTATTGTGTTTGTATTTATATAATATAATCTTTCTATTTTGGCTTGTAAAGTGTTTATGACTTAATTAGCTTTGACTTTCTTTAGTGACTTGTAGTTTTGTACTATTAATAACCACAAGAGGTCAAGGATGGTGAACTTTTGGGTTTATGCCGCGTACATTTGAGTAATAAAAGCTCGACTTCTTGGGTAACCAGGAAAACTTCACCCGTTTACTATTAATAGAATCTTTCTATTTTGATATGAAAGATTATGTCATTATAATCTAGAAAAGTTAGTAGACTAAAACATTTATGTGAATATACTGGTCTTCTTATACATAAAGACATAAAGCACCATTTTGGTAGTATTAGTGGTGTCAAAAATTCCTGATTAACCCAAACCGGATAGTACCCCTTTCGAGTTTCGAGAACATTGAGCTCTAATGAGTTGACACCAACTTTAAGGCCATGTAGTCTTGTCGATTTTGGAGTATAAAAAAAGTTCTAGTTTGGAGCATAAGAAAAGTTTCGACATCCTTCCCCTCCATTTTTGATTCACGAAAAACACTAGTAACATTTAATCCCCCCCCCCAAAAAAAAAAAAAAAAAAAAAAAAAAAAAACTCAGATGACATATATATATATATATATATATATATATATATATATATATATATATATATATATATATATTGGCCATGATTGAAGAACTTATATTGTTGTATAGATATTGTATTAAAAACACCCTCAAGTAATGGTCCAAAGCATCGTGTGCCTGACCCTGTTATACCAAAGAAAGCATCAAACAAAGAGTTAGCTGTGTCTGCTAGGCGTTCAGTGCGGCTCCAAAGTGTAATAAAACCTGTGGAGAATCCACAATATGAAGAAATTAATCTTGTAGACTCCAAAGGTGAAGAAGCTAATGCTGATGTTGAACGACCGTTACCATTTATTCAGTGGCGCAGCTTCATAGGGGGGGGGGGGGGGGGGGGGGGGGGGGGCGGCCGACCCCCCGAAATTTTTTTTGCGATGTAGGGGTATATAGTTTTCGTGTAGAAAAATTTCGGTATTTTCGGTTTCGCCCCCCCAATTTAATTCGGTTTCGACCCCCTATAGTGTTAGGAAAAAAAAAATTTTAGATCCCGACCCTCCACTCGAAAAATCCAAGCTTCGCCACTGCATTTATTGATACTATTGTAAAAGCAGTTGACGAATTGACACCCAAGGCAAGATATATGTTCACATCATTTAAGAAGTTTGTGAGATTGCTAACTTTAATTTTTACAGTTCCTACATAAAATTGTATATGCGCTTGTCCAAAGTAAATGGTTTAAAATGTGCACTTTGTGTCAATTTTTATCACAGTATCAAGTAAATCATAAGTTTATGCTGATATATTCATATATGCTTCTTTAACAATCCAGTATCCTAACGTTGTCAAATAAATAACAGGGGGCACCTGAGGAGGGAGCAGGTGAGAGCACCTTGGTTAGCCTCTACAAAGGTTTATACATGCACTATCAAAAGAAGGTTACGGCTTTTCCCATTACGCTATGTTTTTGAGTTTGGAGAGAAAATTAAGAAAGTGAAATAGCTTTCTATAAGTTTCTCAAGTTGGGAAGAAATAAAATTGTTTTTCTTTTATAAGAAATGTTACGCTCATATCACAATAAGCTAGGTTGACGCTACTTATAGCCTTTATCATGATCGTGGGCTTTGTTTTTTCAGGTTGAATCATTAACTTTGGAAAATCACCGGCTTACAAGAAAGTTGGAGATCGCTCTTGGGAAACTTGAAGTGGTATCATTAGACTAATCTTAAACCATCTTTTGTCTTTACATTTAGATTTGGTTTTGGATTACTTAGCCTTTATCATGGACAACCTTAAGTATGCCTCAATCTCACTATAAGCTGTTGGAATTATAATATCATGACAATCATATAAAATAAACCAAACACATCAAGTGAGCATAGCGGAAGCAATTATAACAAGATCATATAATATGTAATTAATTAATCAAATATAAATAGTAAACATACCTTTGTGATTCTAGCCCGAACAAGAATCAATTGCAATCTTCAAATCAAGAACCCTAATTAGGGTTTATGTGAATTATAAGAATTACCCCTTACCTCTTTTGTAATTCAATCCAAGAATCAAACAATAGTGTGTTTGAATCACGTTCTTGTACACACGTACTAATTCAAGAAAAAGTTTATGCAAGTAAATAAAACACAAAACTTGATTGATCTATGAAAATCGAATTCCTTAAGGGATTGTTTAGATGGATCGACTAGACAAAGAGAAGGAGAGAAAAACACCAAGATGTGTGTGTACAAGTTATGAGAAAACAATGCATCTTGGGTTTGTTTATATACTAATTGAAACTTGGAGCTCAAGGCAATAAAGAGGTGGAACTCCTTCTAGAACATTCTTGACTTTCCAATTATTCACAAGTATTACTTTCCTAATCTTCGTTAATAGGTCATTAGTCATTTATCATTAAATACTAATTACTATTACTAGTTTTGTGTTTATTAATAATTACTTATAACATTTATAAATAATTATTTCTTTTTCTCTTCATACGTATTGTGTGCAATCCCGTGATCTCGAGTTCGATCCTAACATACGACTACTAAAATAATGTCCATAATCTAACAGCTCCCACTTGGACATATTTTAATAGTGTAATCACATCGGTTAGCGTCTTGCAACACGTCGATGCCTCTAGTACGATCTCGAGTAAGGCTCCTCGAAAAACCTTTTAATGATTTCTCATTATTATTATCCTTTCGTTTCTAATACCATGTTAATAAGGATATGGATTAAAGTCATTCCTTAATTAACCATTCTGTTTCTCGTTATTTGTGATTGATCAAGATTACCAAATCTTCTGAACATATTCAGGGGAGACATTGGGTGTGGCCACACATACATCTTACCAACCCTACGAGGGGCCCAACAGTATTAAACTCCAAAAATAAATTTGAAGGAACAAATTCTATTTTGAATACAAGCAAAACCCACAAACTTTGTAACATTTCTGAAAATAACCCTTATGACTACCAGTTACGTATAGCGTTAAGTTGTTCCACAAAAATGTACTACATTCATGACACTTATCTTGCATCTCAAGTCTAAGGATAACTTCTCATGATTTACTTAGTAACAAAATCCATAAAGTAACATCATGTAGTTGGGATAAGTCCTATATTCGGTAACATTGAATATCATCTGAAATGGCATGACTACGCATCAATATACTTTAAGTATATTATACCAACCTTCAGATTTGTCTTGATTTAATAATATTCCCATATTATTAACTGACAACGGACAATTTAAAATAACATTTATTCATGGATTAAACATACAAATATAGGATACAATTTATTATAAATTAAACATACCATGTATTTAAATTTATTATAATAATTGTTTAACATCCCTTATCCAAATACTAAATAGATCAAAGCATGATAACTTGTTGATGAATTATGTCTCAAGTAATGACATTCCTACTTGTTGACAAAACATAAATCATCCAACTTTGATCTATCGGAATTTTAAGAATACTTATTTCAAGAATTCAACTAGTGAAGTTCTTGTATGTACATACTCAACTATTTTGACAATGCCATATAATATTTCATAAAATGTGTGACATCCTTAACCACTAATTTATGATAATTAAACTTCCAAACATTTTAAAGTTTAAAGTATTCTTATTCTCTTAATGTATAATGCAACTATGCTTTTAGTAAGCATAACTAGTAATAGCCAAGGATGAAATCCTTACCATAACTAGTATTGAGTGTCATCTCAATTTTATTAGCATCATTGTATGCAAACAACAATATGCTATTAAAACTTTTCGTAAACCATAATTGATGACGTATAGTTTATATCTGGGCCACGAGCCCAAATGATAAACATTACTTGGCCCAAACCCACCACGAGTGGGCTATCATAATGAATAACGGGCCATAATAAACACGGCTTGGGCTCACGAAGCCCAAAGCCCAACTAAACTAACCGGATATGCGATAAGGATCATCTATTCATGGAATAGATATCCTTACCCTGATAAGCACCACGAGTGCGAAGAGTAAGGAGCAAGAAACCTACGCGGTTTCAGCCCCTATATAAGGAATGACATCTCTCATTCAAAGGTACGATATACAAACCCTAACTCTTAACGAGAACCCTAAATCGATTACTTACTCTCACGCCGGAGTCTAATCGGGTGAGACAATCCCTCGATAAGCCTAACGGTGTTGTTTATTTTCTTAGTGCGCAGGTAACAAGTACTAAGAAGCGAATTGATACGAGAGCAAGAACCCATAACTAGGAACGCCCAACTTTTGTATCAACAAGTGGCACCATCCGTGGGACCCTACTAAGAACTAAAGACTAGGATGACAAAGAATAAGAATTCAAGCCAGCGGACTCCGCAATCGGAAAAACGTGATCATCAGAGGAGGAATCAACAAGATCCAATCACTAGACAGGTTGCTGGGACAACCAGCGCACCTGGCCACCAAGAGGCGGGAACAACCCAACCTCTTCCAGAAGTAGAACTACCAGTAAAGACTACCCAAATCATCCCAGTGGTCCCAAGCGCTGAGGAACTTCAGCGAACTCTTTTCACCACTCCTCATCAAACCATTCCCGCAGTGAACAACATTGTACCACCAGATGCGCCTAACCGAGATAGGGTGCTGAATACGGAGACGGACACCCTTGCAACAGCTGAGGACGCACCCAATCTCACTTTGGGAAACTTTGTATCCCAAAACTATGAAACCTTGACCGCCCTCATGCAGGAGGAAGCCAGAAGAAGGGCAAGTACGGGTCTACAGGCTCGATTGAATTTTGGTCTTGAACGCGAACCATCACCACTGCGCCAACCACGAAGAAGACGCGCAAAACGTACCACTATCCATGATAGGCTAGGTACGACATCTGAGTCACAATACTCGGAAGACAGTGAGAGGCGCACTAACGTTCACTCTAGACTTGGTAGTCGCGGGGTACACGATCGATTGGGACCTCAACATTCACCGAGCCAAGGATCCTCCAAACCTGGAAGTAAGAGGATCCAAGACAGACTGGGAAGAAGAAGATCCCCAAGCAGAGATCCCTCAAGCTCTTCCTCTGAAAGAAGTCGGCGCAAACGCCGAAGAAGAGACTACCCTTCTTCCAGTGACTCCTCTGATAACGAAGATAGAGAAACAGGACACTGGAAGTCAAGAGGAAGGCGTCGCGAGGAAGAGAACGAAGATATGTCTCTCCCATGGCGTCGCCAGAAAGTTGACGCGTTTACACGGCGCATCAGCGATTACTCAGATCGCAAACGTAGGCGCATGCCTGCTAACGTAAAAACATATGATGGAACAGGTGATCCGGATGATCACCTAAAAATTTTCGAGTCAGCCGCCACCATCGAAAACTGGCCACAGCCAGTGTGGTGCCACATGTTCAATTCTACGTTAGTAGGGAATGCGCGCACATAGTTTAGCAAACTCCCACGTAGGAGCATCGGTGGGTTCGAGGAATTACGGAAAGCATTCCGTCTCAACTTCACCCAGCGAAAGAAGTGCGCTAAAAACCCTGTTGAGCTAGCAAGAGTGAAACAGCGCCAAGGAGAATCAACCAGCGCTTTCATGGAACGCTTCAAGGATGAGTGCATACAAGTTAAAGCATGTCCTGAAATCCTAAAAATTTCAGGGTTCATGAATGGGATTAATAACCCAGAACTCATCCGAAAGCTAAACGACAAAGTTCCACAAACTTTTGATGAGCTAACAAAGCGCACTAGATCCTTTATACAAGGAGAAGCAGCCACTGCGGACAGTAAAAAGGGTTATTCAAACTATAGGCAGCAAGAGCAGCCTCGAAGACAATCCAATGATCAGAATAACAACCGCAACAGGAATTACCGCAATAGAAGGGACAATGATAAATATACCCCTCTTACAAAAACCCCAAGGGAAATATTTGTAACAGAGGGCGCAAACTTCCCAAAACCGCCACCAATGCGCACCGCAGAGGAAAAGCGCATAGGAAACGGATACTGCGAGTACCATGGTCAAAAGGGCCATACAACTAATGAGCAGTGTTCTAAAAGGCGCGCCAAGGCGCCGCCAAGGCGCGAGGCGTGGCCTCGCCGCCACGAAATAGATCATGGCAGCTGCTCTAGGCGTGGCGTGGGAAAAGGCGTGACAAGGCGTGAAAAGGCGCGCCTTTTTGAAACAGTATTGGTTTTTTTTTGTTTTTTTTAATTATTATTATTATTTTAATAACTATTTGAACGATCATTTGAAATTTGGGCTATTTTTTATTTGGGTCTGATAATTATATAATAAGTAGTTGTTAAATGTCTAATATAGTAGTCCAAATGTATATGAAATATGATATTATAACATAAATGATAAATATATAAATATTTTTTCGCCGCCTTAGTCACGCCGCAAAAAACGCCATGGCTTCGCCATGGCGCGTAAGGCTTGAGGCGTGGCCTTGCCGCCACGCCACGCCTTACGCCATTTATAACATTGCTAATGAGTGCGTCCAACTAAAACAACTAATTGAAAAATTAGTAAGGGAAGGCAGAATGGACCACCTTGTAAAAAATATCAGAGAGGGGAAAGACAAACAAAGGGGCGGAGGCAAGAAAGAACCCCCCAAAGAAAAAGCTGATACCATATACATGATACAATCATGGCAGCGCAAGATAAAGCAAAAAGTCAGCCAAAAATTCTCTCCAGAAAAAGAGATATCTTTCCCTACTCTAGCTGCGGACAACGCAGTCGTGGAGCCTCTAACTATTGAAATACATACGGGAGGACATGATATCCACCGCATGTACATTGACGGAGGAGCATCCGCAGATATCCTGTACGAGCACTGTTTCAAAAGACTGCGACCTGAAATCCAAAGTCAATTGATACCAGCAACAACGTCATTGACAGGATTCACAGGAGAAAAGATCTGGCCCATGGGGCAGTTACGCTTGTTGGTGGTCATAGGAGATGAACAACACTCAACCGCAACATGGATAAACTTTATGGTAATAAAATCCCCTTCACCATTGATTGGCTCTGAACGGTCAACCTATATTATTGACCAGGGATGGTCAACAAGGTCAAACTGCCTAGAATCAATCTCCGAGGAAGTATAGTGTTTCCCCGGGTCGTTATGTCCCGACGAGGTGTGGATGGTAATCGAAACGGGTTTGTGATCGGGTGAGTTTGGACAGGAAAGGGGTAATGAAGGTTTTAATGATTACGCTACGAAAATATAAGTGAGAACGGTTTAAACACACTATATTAACAATAACGCGAAACCTAATTAACTTAAAACGTAATCTAAAAACTAAAAATCAGAATTTGCTTATAAATAAGCAGAAAAATAAGCCAAACGGCTTAAATAGAAGCTATCATTTTATTTATGTTTTTTGGTTATTCTTTATTTTACAAACTACTTTTACTAACGTAACCCAAATTTAAAAACGTAAAAGTTAATTAAATAAAACGCGAGTTAAAATCAAAATGTGCGCGAAATAAAAAGTGAAATTTAAGCTATGTTAACCCTATGAACATGCAAATCATATTTTTACGAACCTAAAGATAAAAGAAAATTTTAAAAAAAGAAAATTATTTTTTTGACTTTTTAATTATTTATTATTAATTAAATACTAATTAAACTAAATTAATTAACTAAAAATACTAAATTAATTTGGAAAAATATGAAAATTTTTAGGAAATTAATTAAGACTAACACTATCCTAGGAAAAATAAAATTATGAAATAAGCAGTAAATAAGCCAAACAAAAGCTGATAAAGCAAATAAGCTATAAAAGGTATCTCCTTAAATATTTAATAAAAGCAATAAATAACAACTAATTGCCCAGCACAGATGGTTATTGAGTGTTGCTTGTGTCAGTATGGTGAGTGGGGCAGGTCCAGGGTTCGAATTCCATGATGCCCATTTTTTTTTGCTAACTATTTTTTTTTCTCATTTTTTTTATTTTTGCAAAACACTACAACAACAAATTGAAAAAAAAAAAAAAAAAAAAAAACTTTTGAGGAAAAGCTTTGATCCAGCTTGTTCAAACTTTAAAACCCCACAGATCCAAGTTTTAGTTTATAGACCAAAGTAAGTTTCAAAGTGGAGCAAAACAATTGACCAGACAAGTATATGAGCAAAATCCAACCCAATGTAAACATACACAGCTATGGATTATCGACCAACAACAACAACAAACAAACAAGGAGGATCAAACAGAGACGAAATCGAACAAGCTTATTGGTTGCTGTTTTACATCAGCAGTCATGGGGTCTAAATGGGCACGTTTGGGGGTAAAAAATAAGAAAATAAATACGCAAGCTAGGGAAACCAAGCATACAGATAGCAAGACAGCCTAGTAGGCTTCCCGAAACAACAAAAATTACACCAAGATCTCATAACATGAACAAGTTATGATTTAACGAAAAATGGGTCATGAGGGTGACAGCTTGGGTACGGGACAGCAAATGGTCCAACAGGCTACTTTGGGCTAATGAAAAGCTATTAAGGAAAATTCATAAAAATAAAATAAAAATATGAGCAACTAGTTAAGCAACAAAATAAGTTGTAAACCAAATTTCAGAGCAAATGGATAAAAAACAAAGAAATTAAAAATCAAAATCAAAATCAAAATCTGTTTTTTTTTTTTTTTTTTTAAAAAGAAAGTGCAGATCTGCTGGTTTGGGGGGTGTTTACGCTATCCAAAAGTTCTTGAAAAAATTCATAAAAATCAAAAGTAACTAGCAAATCAACCCATTTACATGCATACCAAATTTCATGTAAAACGGGCTTATAACGAAGAAATGAAAAATCAAAAACTAATTGACGTGTGGGCTGATTTTTGACAGCAATTCAGAAAAAAATGCAACTTTACGCTAAAATCTAGAATAGCTAATGGTAAAACTAGTGTGTAAAAGTAGTTGGAATGTAAAGCTAAGCTGGGAGACAGTAATTAGAAACAAAAATTATGGATTTTGAACAAGATATGGGCTACTGAAATACGGGTCAGAATGGTAAAAACCATTGTGCAGGGCAGAGACAAGGGTCAAACAAGCCACTTTGGGGTCGATTTTACCCAAGTAAATGATGTTCAAAACTGATTTTTCTTCTTGATTATGAATTATAGGCAGCAAATGAACACAAAACATCAAATTTTATCCATCTCTAATCAGAATTGAATCCTAAAATTAATCTGATAATTTGGCCTATTTCAAGAGATATAAAAAATTTGACTCTTGTTGTTTTACCAAGAGTTGACTAAAATGAAATTTGCAAGTTCCTAGATGCGTGAAATTAACGTAATGAACTAAGATAAGACTATATTAAGCGAACTAAGCAAGTTTTAAAACTAAAGTGATGATTAAGCTATTCTACTTTTTAATCAACTAAGCTGATATGAAACGTAAATGGGATTTTTACTTTTTAGCTAGCACACTAATGATTTTGAGCTTTCATTACACTATTTGACTCTATTGTAAACTATCTAAATTGTTATTGGCTTCTAACACAAACTCTAACTCAAATTATCTTCTTAATCCAAACACTACTTTAAACCTGTTATGAAAGTTTAGTAAAGCAAATAAAAAATTAGACCCATGAACCTGATACTTAAACTTATACTAGTGTTAAGTAAACACCAACATGTAGAAACAAACAACAGTCAATCGCAAGTGCAAGCTCAAAACAGATTATGCTAAATTACACTAAGAAAATTGAAAGACTTTAAAAAAAACAAGAATGTAACACCTTTTTATCCCTGGCTGAACGAGGGGTAAACCAGGACTGCCACAAGCTCTTCTTCTTTTCTTTTCTTTTAATTTGTTGAGAGCTTATTAGAGCTTATGAAAACATCATAAACACAGTAGGGAATAAACAAGGATTTGACTAAAACTTTAAATTTCTATTAAAACTGAAAGTGGGATACAAAGCTTGAATTAACAAACAATAAACTTGAACCTTAAAACTGATTACCAGATTAAGACTAGAAACTATAAATTAAAGCATTCTTAAAAACATTACATAAACTATTCTAAAACCTATTTTTACCCTAAAACCTACTGCTTCGTCTCTCTCCTCATTCTTGCTTTTATAATGACCCTTTTAGGGTTCTTTAGACCCACTGAGCAATCCCCACAAGTAATCTTGACCCTTGGTTTAGTAGCTTTCATCTTGGCCGTTTGATTCAATTTGACGGGAAATGGGTTTTGAGCCAATTGGCTTTTAGCTTTTAGCAGAGGACATATTATGGACTAGGGTGGATGAAAGGTGAAATAGAGTGGTGATTGTCAGAGGTGGAGTGTGGCAGGATAGTAAATGATGGTGTTTGTATTGGCTATGGCAGGGAGCAGACTCACGTGTGGAGGGATAAGGAAGGGGGGTTGACCTGGTGTTTGACCAGGTTATTATTAAAAGGGTTGTTTTTGGTGGGCTTGGGAAGGATTGGGTTATAAAGGGTGGGGGTTTTTATGGGTTAAGTTTATTAGTGAAAAGGGATGTTTGCTTGTAGCTTATATTAGCCCAAGGACCAAATGTGTCAAAACTGAAAATTCATGGACCATTCCTGCCATTTCTCAAAACTTGCCAATAAGGACCATTCTTGCCATGCTTCATTTATATAAGGACCTTTATTGATATTTCCCAAAATTAAACCACCGGGGACCAAAATTGCCAAAATTTGAAACTTGAGGGACCAGTTGTGTATTTTGATGCATTTCTGAGTGTTTTCGGATGTTTTGGCAGTTTAAATACGACAAAAATGATGAGTGTTTGAGCACTCATCAACCATACAATGGTATCATCGGGAGACCGGGAATATCATCCATGCGCGCTGTACCATCCACAGCGCATGGAATGCTTAAATTTCCAGTGGAAGGAGGAGTTGTCACTCTCTATAACACAACAGTACCACCATGAGAATGCAATGCGGTAACAACAGAAGCAGAGACTATTCCAGAACAGCGCACAGAGAAAACGCCAAATCTAAAAGTCGCTATTCATCCCGATTACCCGGAACAACAAGTTTCGATCGGAGGATCTTTATCTGACAAAGGTAAAGCAGCCGTATGCGCACTCTTGCAAAAGAACCTAGACATTGCATGGGAACCAAAACATATGACTGGAGTACCGCGCTCTATCACAGAGCATAAGCTACAAATCCGACAAGGATATCCTCCGATACGAAAAAAGAAGCGCGGCCAGGCCCCAGATCGCGCAAAAGCTATCCTGGAAGAAGTACATAAGCTCGTAGACGCAGGCATCATGCGCGAAGTATACTACCATGACTGGCTTTCTAACCCAGTTATGGTAAAGAAGAGCGATGGCAGTTGGAGAATGTGCGTGGACTTCACGGATCTCAACAAAGCATGTCCACAGGACTGCTATCCACTGCCAGAGATAGACTGGAAGGTAGAATCCCTGTGCGGATACCCTTTCAAATGCTTCCTAGATGCATATAAAGGGTATCATCAAATCCAGATGGCAGTTGAAGATGAAGAAAAAACAGCTTTCCACACCAGTCAAGGGGTGTACTGCTACACAAAAATGCCTTTTGGCCGGAAGAATCCCTGTGCGGATACCCTTTCAAATGCTTCCTAGATGCATATAAAGGGTATCATCAAATCCAGATGGCAGTTGAAGATGAAGAAAAAACAGCTTTCCACACCAGTCAAGGGGTGTACTGCTACACAAAATGCCTTTTGGCCGGAAGAACGCAGGCGCAACATACCAACGACTGGTGGACACAGCTTTTGACAAACAAGTAGGCCGCAACCTGGAGGTCTACGTTGACGACATTGTCATCAAAAGCCACACAGAGGATGAATTGGTGCGCGACATCGAGGAGACATTCAGAACATTGGGGCGAATAAACATGAAGTTAAATCCCATGAAGTGCACCTTTGGCGCAACCGAGGGTATGTTTCTTGGATACTTGATAGAACCCGCTGGAATCAAGCCTTGTCCAGAAAAAACAAAGGCTGTTATTGATCTCCCCTCACCACGCACACTAAAAGAAGTCCAGTCATTGAATGAAAAGTTAGCAGGGCTAAACCGTTTCTTATCTAAGTCAGCAGACAAATCCATTCCTCTCTTTAAAACACTCACGAAGTGTACCAAAAAGGGAGACTTTCGCTGGACTAAAGAAGCGGAGGAAGCTTTCCAACAACTTAAACACCATCTAGCATCTCTTCCCAAACTTGTCGCACCGCGACCAGGGGAAGAATTAATCATGTACTTATCAGCAACTCATGGAGCAGTTAGCGCAGTGCTATTGACAGATAGGAACTCCGTCCAGACACCCATATACTTTGTAAGCAAAGCCCTGAAGAAAACAGAGACTAACTACAGTGCTATGGAAAAGCTGGTCTTAGCTCTAGTATTCGCAGCCAAAAGGCTGCGCAGATACTTTCAAGCGCACCCAATAGCTGTAATCACTGATCAGCCAATTAAACAAGTTATCTCTAAGCCTGACGCATCAGGACGCTTACAAAAGTGGAGTGTACTGTTAAGTGAGTATAACATCTCATACAGACCGCGCACTGCAATCAAAGGACAAGTACTAGCCGATTTCATCGTGGAGAAGCCAGATAGCGACAGCCCGACATCTGCAACTAAAATAGATCTACAGGAACCCTGGATTCTGTTCACAGATGGGTCCTCATGTGTAGATGGATCAGGCGCAGGCCTTATTCTTACAAATCCAGAAGGTATGGAATTCACCTATGCGCTACGCTTTGAATTCACAGCCACAAACAATGAGGCAAAATACGAAGCCTTGTTAGCCGGACTACGCATCGCAATCCAAATGGGTGTACGCAACCTGGAAGCAAACGTAGATTCGCGGCTAGTCGCTAACCACGTGCTAGGCGAATATGAAGCCAAGGATGAACACATGGTCCAATACCTGGAAAAGACAAAATCTTTAATCAAAAACTTTGACAGGTTCACAATAAAACAGGTGCCTAGAGGAGATAACCGGAAAGCGGACGCACTCAGCAAGATCACATCCACAAGCTTCGCGCACCTATCAAAATAGGTATTGGTAGAAACCCTAAAAAATAAGTCAATCTTGGAAATGGAGATATCCACAGTGATAGAAGAACAAGATCCTACATGGATGACGCCTATCATTGAATTCATCAGCAAGGGAATCTTACCACAAGATCATAAGGACGCTCGAAGAGTGCGGCGCACAGCGCAACGGTTTGAACTACGAGACAACATACTCTATCGACGCTCTTTCTTACAACCCTGGCTCAGATGTGTTGGACCTCTTCAAGCAGACTACGTACTCAGAGAAATCCACGCGGGATCATGTAGCATGCACTCAGGGCTACGATCTGTGGTGGTAAGCGCTCTAAGGTCAGGGTATTATTGGCCAACTATGCATCGCGACGCGCGCAATCTGATAAAGAAATGTGGCAATTGTCAAGTACATAGGCCAATTCCGCGCCGACCACAACAAGAGCTAACCCCTATTACCTCACCATGGCCATTTTATAAATGGGGCATTGACATCGCAGGACCCTTTCCTGTAGCAGCAGGGGGAGTAAAGTTCCTCATCGTAGCCATAGACTACTTTACGAAGTGGATTGAAGCGAAAGCGGTGGTGAACATCACGGGAAACCAAGTCAAACGCTTTGTCTGGGACAACATTGTCTGTCGCTTCGGACTACCAGGAGAGATCATATCAGACAACGGAAAACAATTCTGTGATAACCCATTCAAAGATTGGTGCGCGCAATTGAACATCACGCAACACTTCACTTCAGTGAAACACCCACAAACCAATGGCCTAGTTGAGCGCGCAAACCGCAGCCTAGGCGAAGGAATAAAAGCATGCCTCGACAGACATAAAGGAAGGTAGGTAGATGAGCTCTTGCATGTCTTATGGGCGCATCGCACAACAATCAAAACCAGTACTGGCGACACGCCATTCTCCCTAGTCTATGGAACAGAAGCCGTCATACCAGCTGAGATAGGAATGCCAACTATACGCACAGCAGAGGTCAACGTCACAACAAATGACGAGAAACGGCGCATAGATTTAGACTTACTGGAAGAAAGGCGTGAACGCGCAGCTATACACGAAGCAAAGGCTAAGGCAAAAATGAAGAAGTATTATGATGCAAAGGTCAAACACACTTCATTCAGACCAGGAGACTTTGTTTACCGCGCCAATGATGCGAGCCACGCAGAAGACACAGGCAAGCTCGGACCAAAATGGGAAGGACCTTACGAGGTCACAGATGCGCTTGGCAACGGCGCATACAGACTGCGCGACATGGAAGGTCACGACCTAGCGCGCACTTGGAACATCTGCAATCTAAAAAGATGCTACTTCTAGGCTACGGCCATTACACAGACACATTTGCACCCTACGAGGTGCCCAATAAGTGTTTGTTTTTCTTTTCTTTCCTAGGAATTGTATTTTTTATTTTTTCAAAAACCTTGCAAGTATTAATAAAATGTTATGGTTTCTAGCTAACTCCATAGCGCATTTTACTTTATTGCATACATACTAATATATGTCAATATTGTTATCTTATACTTTTACTGCCTACATGGCGTGCATGCACCAATTAAAGACCCACGAAGGCGTAAAGGATGAGTTAACCTACTAATTCACTCGTTGAGTAAGAGGGTTGCAAACCCATCAACATTGGATCACGCATCCTTGCTAAGCATCTTACTTTCGAGACGTCGAGGTAAGTTTCACATGCACATCCCACGACGGGTGCGCACATACTAAGTACACCGTACAGGCTTAGCAAATAACGAGCCAAGACACTTGGTCAAATATTAAAACTTCGCAAACAATGCAAGTATAACTCTTAAAGTCACGCACTTAAACACTTGGTTAAATAATTTGGCAAACAATGCAAGTATATTTTAAGTCACGAACTTAAACAACGAACAGGTATCTTATTCATAATTTACAAGGAAAGATACATAACTATACAAAAAGCCTACACACTATGGCGATGCTCAGGACTATCTTGCGGAGCAGAAGAACTCCCCGCTTCCTGCAGCTTCATAAAAGCTAAAGCATCCTTCATAGATACGGTAGGCACACTTACAGGCACACCATCAGACCTGGGGATGTGCGCAGCACCAATCCCACACATTACTGCCTTACCCTTGATGCCCTTCTTCTGCGCAGCCCTCTGCTCGTGACGCTCCAGAACCTCTTTCAAGGGAATCTCCCTTTCAAGAGCAAAGGGTTTGAGGATGTCGCGAGGTTGCACGAACACAGGGATCTGCAGCTGCGACACATCAGGCTTCAGATAGTAATCTGATTGCCCTTCCCCATTCTCTCCAAGGTGGCGCTGCAAGGTCAACCCCGCCATAAGCACATCTATGGGGTCGTCTTGATCACGCTCCAACCTCCCAATATGTGGCAACTCAAGGACCTTCAACCCCGCCATAGCCTGCATCAACTCATCATACGCAGTAGCACTATACACAGGGACTTCCGCCAAGTCCATCTTCAGCAGCTTGGCCTCATGGAGATCCTCCATAGCCTGCGATCTCCCACGAGCTACTGCGCATTGAACAACCTTCCCAAAGGCCTCTAATACCTCTTGGGACTCAAGAGTACCCATCGCTGCCAGGCGCAGCCCGTGGCTAATCAACCACCTACATCAACAAAGATACGTTGTGTTAGTAGCAAGCATAGCAACGACAAATATTACGAAAGAGAAAAGCACAAAAGATATACCTGCGCTCAGCAATGGTCGACATCAAGTGAGGATATAACTCCTCATCATACTCAATGCTGAGGGCGTGCAGCTTGTCCTCCTGCAATTGGATAATCTTCATTATATCCTCCTTAAACTCGGTGATATTGGCGAAGTGCTCCACCTTCTTCTCATCTAAGAAACGCACAACCCAAGTCAAGTCAAACTTATAATGATGAAGCTCCCCACGCGCCTCCTTCACCTCAGCCAACGCAGATAGCTTCTCATGAGTAAGCTTCTCCGCATGTACCTGCGAGGCCTCCAACTCCACCTGCGCATCAGCCAACTGCGCACGGAGCCTCGCCAGCTCCTCATCCCTCTGGGCGAGAGAGCTGCTCTCCCCAGCATACTTCTCCCTCAACTGAGCCACCAGCTCAGCCTGGCGCGCAGCAGTCACAGCCAGCTCATCTATCAACGGCTGCGCATCTCCACCCTCATCTACCTTGGCTTCCCCCTCCTTGTTTTCATTCTGCGGAGAGGAAACCACATCCACGAAGACTCTATCATTCTTCGCGGAATCATCCCTACAAAACATACAGAATATTTAATAAATATTACGACAAGTAATATACAAGAAAACATGACAGAGATGCAGACACTTACAAAAACGGAGAAGCCTCAGCAGCCTTCTTCCCCGCGCCAAAAGTAGATGTCTCCTCCACGGTAGACTCCGAATCCCCAATGAGGTGGCGACGTCTCTTCCTGGTGCCACTGCCCCCAACCTCTCCCTTGCGCTTAACATTCTGCGCAACCTCCTCCTTCAGCACCTCCTCGAGCTTAAGGATCTCAATGCTGTCGGAGGACTCAGCACGCGCCTCCTCTTGCGCCGCCTCCACATTTGGCGGCACGCTCTGAACGGGCTCCACCTGGAGCGGCGGCGTGTTCTCAGGGACAACCTCTGGTAACATAGCCACGTGATCCTCAGTCGCCTCCAGCAGAGGCTGCTCACCCTCCCTCAGAGGTCGCACCCCTATCGTCACTTGCTTCGGCCTATCCAGCTTGACGACGGCGAATAGATCCATCTCTGCGCACACAAACAAAAACAACATACAAAATGGTTAGATATTAAAAGTGCGCATATAAAAAACTTACTAAACTTGAAGAAGAAGGGACGAACACCCACCCCGGCCATCCTCACTTATGAAAGTGGGCACCTCGTCAGCAGCGCCGAAATAATTGCGACTCAACCCCATATACACCAAAAACTCCTCCGGATAAGGGTTAATGGCTAGGCGGTTGGCATCAAGAGTCTGCGCATCAGCTAGCCTATAGGAACCGGGTGCGGGGCGCCCATCCCTTGGCAATGTATCCTGAGTATAAAACTCGTAGAGCGACGGGAAGACTACATCATCAACCCAGAAAAAATGCTCCCTCCAATGTCTGAGGGAGTCTACTTTTTCAGTGTAACACTGTTAGCCTCGCTATTTTATTAAGATAACGTCACATACGTGAAATGGACTAGATATGTAGCAAGTTGTGCCAATAGGGACTACTTATGTTAACTAGGCAAACTTGTAATGTGTAGAGCCTATAAATACCCCTCATGACTCTCCATGAGGGGTGTGGGAAATTGTGTATCTTTACTTTCATCTTAATATTATCCATTTTCTTCACCCTCTCTCTACTTTCTCTTTCTAGAACCAAACATGGAGTTCATCTTTAATCATCAACCTCGACCTCCCGAATCACATAAATCATCTATATTTTCGGTCCTACAATTGGTATCGGAGCTCATGGTGTTTTTTTTTTGTTGATTTTTGTGGTTCGTATATCATTGTCTTAAGCTGTTTTTTATACCATTTTTTTGTAGTTGGAAAATTTTTTTCCCTACTTTATGGTTAACAGTTTATACAAGTTTTTTATTGTATCTAATGGTCAAAATGTCTTGTACACAAATTTCAATTCTGGTACACATATCTGATTATTTTGTGTCTTTATTGTCCAAATAATAGATATGCTATCTTATATTTTTAGAGACTTTTGTACCATATACCGTGAAGAAACAAATGGTCGGAAACTTCATCGGAAACTGGGAAATGGTCGCCGGAATCTAATCGGATTTCTTGTATAAGAAATCTCGATATATACCTGTTTTCGAGAACGTGAGTAGTTTTCGAGAAAACCATACCCTAGTTATCGAAATCAGGTTCTCGATAACCGAAGATCTCAAAAACTAAGGATTTCGATAAGTTCAAAATTTTCAAAATGTCACAAGAAAAATATCGAGAACTTTTTGGACAAAAACTTTCAAAAAGTTTTGAAAATTTTTCGAGAAATGAAGATGAAGAGAATAAGAGACCACTTTGACCACAAACAAATACCAAACTCATTCATTGACTTCAGTTTATCCATTATACATCATCAGTCTATACGCTTCAAACGAAAGAGAAGAAATCACAAAAGCTGAAAATCACAGCCAAGCCAAACAGTCTAAAGCTACAACAAATCCTAGACGTTTAATATGCAAATCGATCTCATAAATGATTCAACATTGCTTCTAATCTTGTTAAAGATTTTTTAGTTGAACATGTATCATCCTCGATCTTTTGAAGCAACTTCCTTTAATATACGAAACACCTTTAAGAAGAGAACAAGAACATAAGTGTCCATATTCCTTCTTTGTTTCGATGTACAAAGCAAGAAAAAATTGGTACCTACCCGAGATCATTTTGATAATGATCTTGAAGTCAAACAAGATCAAAGCACTGGTAACGAGTGTGATTGTGGTCCGTTTGTAGCAATGAGAAACCATCAAGTGCTAGTGGCTTTTGAGATAGTGAATTAAAAGGATTTTGTTGTTACTTTTTATTTGATATTGGTGAATGGAGCGTACAAGAAAAAAGGAGTCGGATTTATTACTGATTGTGTGTAGGGTTAGGTTTAGATACAAAAACGGGATTTGATTTATATGTATTGAAAGTGATTTGGATCAGGTATTTCATTTTGTATGGGATTTTTTTTGGATAATTTGTTGTGGGCTATTGGAGTTTAATTGGGCTGAGTCATTTTGTTAATTCCTATCAGCCAGGACATATGATGGGATGGATGGACAAAAGATATACTTGAGCTGCTACATGGTTTATCAAAACATATAATCCGAATTTTATTATTTGGATATAATATTTTGATAAGTACTGGTCATTGAGTGGTATTTTGGGTTACAAATTTTCACGGGGATACATATATTGACGGCTAGAATTGTTTCGGTTTGACACATATGATCACGGAGTTTTTGTACGGTATTATTGATTTGACCTTGAAGTGGCATCTCAACAAGTGTACTTATTTATCTCAAAGTCTAGGGGTGGTTGGATGCACGACTTTTGAAGATAACTTGTCAGCGCAAAGTAAAAAATTCAGTCTTGACAATCTAGTTATTACTTATGTAAGGAGTTACATTGTAGTGCTCACAGTATAGCTATCACTTAAAGGAGTTACGTTGTAGTACTCAGTGTCACACGAAGTAGTGGATTGTTCAAGCGGCGAATATTTCGTGCAACCTCATACTTAAAGGAGTTACATTGTAGTGCTCAGTATAGGTATTAAGTCACATCTATCGTACAAGCATTAAGTCACAAGATGAGATGATTACTTCTTTTTCAAGCTGGTCATATCGGGTTATCTCCAAATGTGGTCATTACTAGTAGCCGGTGAATTCAAAGGAGGTTCGTTTAAAGGTTGATTTGAGAGAATAGTATTGAGAGTATATTTATGCGACATATACTGACAAATTATGCTTACACGGTCTATCTATATTGCATCAGAAGTGTAAAGTACGGGTAATTTTGGCATGTACACACAATAGTATGATGATTTCGATACATCGCAACCATCAGGAGGGAGAAGAACATGCCAAAAGAAGTAGTGTTTCATCTCTAGTACGTTGGTTGATCGAGGGAATTGTGCTTACACTGGAACCGAAGAAGTACTAATGATGTGTACATCGGAGCGTATTACCAACCTTCTGTGCAATGTTATGTGAGTTATATTGTCATGATGCTCCCTGAACGACAACCATGTGCCTACACTTTTGAATCTACTTTATCCGCTGCGTGATAAAAAGAGAGTTGTCGGTTCAGGAGGGAGCAGGAAAAAAAATAAAGGCTCACTAGTTAGGAGGGAGTAATAACCTAACTAGACCATTACAGTTGGAGTTCAGAGCTACAAATACCTTTGTCGTCAGTGTCAAAGATCATACGCCGAGATCGTCGGAAGAGAGAACTTCAAGTCTGCCTCAGTATCTAGACTACAGAGACTCTGCGCTTCAACAACGTCAACATAGTTTACTATTGTTGTAATTTTACATTGTTAATGTATTTATAGGTCTCATTATAACCATTCACGTGTGACGATATCTTGGAGGGAGATTGTTAGCCTCGCTATTTTATTAAGATAACGTCACATACGTGAAATGGACTAGATATGTAGCAAGTTGTGCCAATAGGGACTACTTATGTTAACTAGGCAAACTTGTAATGTGTAGAGCCTATAAATACCCCTCATGACTCTCCATGAGGGGTGTGGGAAATTGTGTATCTTTACTTTCATCTTAATATTATCCATTTTCTTCACCCTCTCTCTACTTTCTCTCTCTAGAACCAAACATGGAGTTCATCTTTAATCATCAACCTCGACCTCCCGAATCACATAAATCATCTATATTTTCGGTCCTACAAACACTGAAGCGGCCCCGGGCGCTTCGCAAAAGATACCCACCCATTTGACCACGTCGTATGGTAAAATGAGCGGAAGAGGGCTATGGTGGGTTCTATCGCAAGTAAACGGCAGTTTACTTCAAAATTCAACACCTTAGCCGCACCTATACAGTGCAGCTGCGAGATGTGAAGGCGATAATGGTTGAGCAAATCACTCAGAAAGATAGAAATTGGCACGCGATAATTCGCGTACTCAAAAAAATTTCGTGTATAAACCTATTTTCCCTTCGGGGAAATCAGCTATACACGCGTCTACGTCTGGAGCCTCTGGACGCACGTCCAAAGGAATATAATAATCGGACGAAAACTCGGTGACATCGTCAGCCGTCATCGCAGAGCGAAAGTCTCCTAATTGAGCAACCATTTTCATCTATTTACTAAGTATAACGCACCTACAGAAATGTTATTTGCGAAAATATAGCTTTTGAGAGAATGAAAATGGTGAAGTGTGTGTTTTACTGTGTGTCTAGATTACCCCCACGTGGATCCCACTCACAAAAACGAGTGGCTAGAAATGAACCGGCACATGCACTTTTTCCCGATTTATGAGGGCTACGTGGACACCACCCCCATTCTTCGAGGTATCATTTTTGAGATATTATGGACTAGGTTCATTGTATTTTCAAAATGGGCGGTAATATTTCAATAAAACTCCCGCCACGCTTACCGCTGTTAATGTTAGTCTAGTGTCCACGGCTACGAGCCACACACACTAGACTAGGGGGACATGATGACGTATAGTTTATATCTGGGTCACGAGCCCAAATGATAAACATTACTTGGCCCAAACCCACCACGAGTGGGCTATCATAATGAATAATGGGCCATAATAAACACGGCTTGGGCTCACGAAGCCCAAAGCCCAACTAAACTAACCGGATATGCGATAAGGATCATCTATTCATGGAATAGATATCCTTACCCTGATAAGCACCACGAGTGTGAAGAGTAAGGAGCAAGAAACCTACGCGGTTTCAGCCCCTATATAAGGTATGACATCTCTCATTCAAAGGTATGATATACAAACCCTAACTCTTAACGAGAACCCTAAATCGATTACTTACTCTCACGCCGGAGTCTAATCGGGGGAGACAATCCCTCGATAAGCCTAACGGTGTTGTTTATTTTCTTAGTGCGCAGGTAACAAGTACTAAGAAGCGAATTGATACGAGAGCAAGAACCCATAACTAGGAATGCCCAACTTTTGTATCAACAATAATATCTATTGTGTAATGTTTGATGCCCTTTAAACTTTCAAGTTTGTTGGCTATGACAATTTTCACAACAATTGAAAAAATTGTTCATCTATAGAATTTGGAAGCTTTTCCAGATTTAGGATGTAATTCTATAATCAAACATATTCTTTTTAGAATATTACACAAGTTATCTAATAACTTTTAATTAGATATTAATATTGCCAAATCATCTTGTAATCAAGTATGATACAACAAAGCATGATATACATGAAAAATCTATGAGTCATACTTAGATTTTATTCATGTCATACATATCTATATAGACTTTCTAAATAATATATCATGTTATATTAGATTTATTTACCGCACATGTTTCAACAATAAACATTGACTCCAAGATTGTATGTCTTATTTCCTAAATCTTACAAGTAAAGTTTCATTCCAAACTAAGACTTAACTTTTAACTTATATGGAATGTTACTTTTTATATGTTCTACAACATATATGATTTAAGAAATTAAACATAATACTCCCACTAGCTTTTAGGAATACTTAGAAATTATCTTATTTCAATAATAATCTTCTAGATGCATGCATTTATCCATCCATGGATTATTGCACCATGTACACTTTCAAAGATTTATTTGAATTCATAAACTCCTTTTGATTACTTATCGTCCTCGCTCAAGTAATCTCTCAAGAAAGAGTTTTGATATTCCATTGTCAATGACAATCATAATCTTTATATATTTAATGTGTTTAGAATAGAATATTCAATCACAATTAATTGCTTAAGTGTGATTAATAATCTTGTCATAAAACATGCATTAAATATGTGCATAATATTGTCCATATGATTTCTATACAAAGATTTAAACCACAAGAGTTACCTAATCTTTGAAGAAACTCATCATCATTTTCTAGTCTAACTATTAAGGTAAACCAAGTTTCTAAAATTGATTATCTTTATGGACAGCATCTTAATCATTCATATCATTAGTACTTTACCCAATTTCATATTTGATAATGTATCGTAATGATTATCAAGTTTACAATAATCCTGTAAATAATAGCCCTCAGCATATTAATCAAATATCTGAGATATATTACTATTCTATGAATGATAATTCCATCATCTTGAGATTTAACATTTAACATTTAAATGTCAACCTTTATTATCATGTTGAGATTTAACATTCAAATGTCAAACTTCATCTTGATATTTACTAGTGTATTTTAGAAGATTATGTATCTTGTAATTTTATCTTTTAAAGATCAAAAATCCCACTTGCTTTTAGCAATTTAAAGACTATCTTTAAATTCTTAGCAAATTAAGCAATAATACAATATTCTCTTTTGGGATATTACAAATACATATTGACAGTTCCTGACTTACTTTGTTAATAACCTCTTCATAAGCGGTTAAACAAATTTAGAACTTCAATTTATGACTTAATGTGGTTCATCACATTCATCACATTCCATCATATGATAATGTCTTATTAATCTTCTATGTTGGAGTTTTATTAAATATGTCAAAGTCATACTGAACATTCTAACCTTGATAACTTTTGGAAGAAAAGAAGTCATAGTTATCTTTAATCAAACAATATAACAAGAGTTTGATTTTCCTAACTGAACATACCATAAACATTTGGTATTTCATTAGTATTAATATTGTAAGACAATCTAACAATATTTATGATAACCCTATTCCTCTTGACTTGTCTATTTACCAACTAATTCATTTTAATGGTATAATAGTATTTTCAAGCCAATTACATGCTTTATAACACAAGTACTTTTTACAAAGTTACTTCATGTTTATGTCTTTACAAGAAAACATAAACTGTTATAATCCCACTATACGTTATAAGTCATTTAACAATTTAATAACTTCATGTATATGTCTTAATTAAAGAACATAACAAGATAACGTCTTACTTTACTATAAGTCTTATAACAATTAAAAGACTTTATGTTTATATCTTTACAATGAAACATAAACATGTTTAACTAAAGTAATTATGAACACCATCTTTTGGTTTCAATAGTAATTTCAAGTTAATTTATTACTTCATAATAATGTAAATAACATTATTTCTTCATTTATTTATGTCATTCAAAGAACATATAAATATTCAGATTGAAGTAGCATTAGATTACTTAATTAATTTATGTCATTCCTTGAATTCATAAATATACTAATTAAAGTAGTCTTGATATCATATTGACACATGTTCTAATAGGTATCTAATTTAGAAACTGTAAATTTTCATAGTTTAATTACATCAGTTGATCTGCTAGTAATGAAAATATGAAATTCACCTTGTTGTTGCAATCTAGTTAAGCACTCACATAACATAAATTGTAACACCAAGTGTTTCTAAAATTAGCTTAGTATAACTCATCTTAGAACATTTTTCTAATTTAGAAACTGCAAATTCTCATAGTTCAATTACATCAGTTGATCTGCTAGTAATGAAATATGAAATTCACCTTGTTGTTGCAATCTAGCTAAGCTCTCACATAACATAAATTGTAACACCAAATGTTTCTAGAATTATCTTAGTATAATTCATATTAGAACATTATTCTCTTACCTTGTAGTCAAGAGAATCCATTAAATCATATCTTTATGAGTTGTTTCTTGCACACATTAAAGATAACATTTCTCCCACTTGTGCATGGAACAACCTCATATAGTTGATAAACAACACGCCATGCATTTGTTTATGTGATCAATATGGTTGTGTCATATATTTTAGCATAACAAGTAGATGTAGAACAACAATGTCTAGTAAAAAAACGTACAAGACTATCCTTAAAAGTATGAGTGTCTACACTTGGAAAGTAATTATCTTTAGCTACCAAGATATCAAAGCTTGTAACTCCCACTGAATTAAAGATCATTACAATAATTCCTTATTTAGTAATAAGTACACAATACTCCCACTGAATTTGACAACATTATACATGTTTCATATCCAGTGAAAACAAATATTGTGCTTTTAACTTTCCTACACCTTTAAATGTCCATACGTAATAATTACTTATGCACTAAAGAGTGTATTCTACTACGTGAATGATGGACTATCCACCAAATGCTATTAACTTGAAAAATTGGGCATGCAATTTCTTCCTTAATAGGTCTACCATCCTACAATGTATGTAGTACCTTTAAAATAGTCAAAACAACTAGTTTGTCTTTAAACATTTTGCGGTAATTAGTCTAGCTTCTAAATATAATAACTCATAAAATGTCATACATAATTTTCTGTTAACCAAATATCATATTTGTTACTAAGAATTTGATCACCGAATGAGGATGATAAAATCCCTATGAAAAATGTATGCAATTTTCTTAACCATTAAAAATTTGCTATGAGTTATATTAGAATTTAGACATATCTAATATTCCTATTATCCTTTCTCATTCATGAAAAGGAATAGGATTGTGTCTCGCTCTTCTTTCATAGAAAGGAGACTTCTTTTGTCTTTCAAGTAAATATTTCTTAATCAAACATTTGTTTGAAAACAGAACTAGATCAATTTACCAAAGCCCAAAGTGCGTTTACGGTTTGAACGTTGCATTAATACATTAAAACGAATTACAAAATTCAATTTCAGTATTTTCGATAATTAGATCTTTAAGAAAATAAAATACCCATTGGTAAATATTCATATAAACCATAGTATTTTCTTAAAGCTAGGATCCTAATTGACATAGTACAATTACATCAGTTGATCTGCTAGTAATGATAGTATTCAACAAGGTAATTGTCGTACAATAATTGCCAATATCATATTGCAATTCCTAGATTTATGGGATTTACAATCACAAAACTTTTGTAATGTAAGCATGTTTGATCCCCATCTTAATGCCTTGAGTCCAAGATCTCACTTCCTACTCAATTTAAGTCGTCTAACTTAAAAACTGCAAACTCATAAATGCATCACATCAGTTGATCTGCTAGCAATGAATTTATGAAATTTACCTCTCCATTGCAATCTCGCCAAGTTCTCACATGACGTAAATTACAACTTCAAGTGTTCTTAATTAGATGGCATTCGACTTAATTTTATAAGGGTATTAAATTTTGACGTGTAATCAAAATAATGTATGAAGAAGCATGCATACAACTTCATAACATTGGTTTTACAAAACATTTTTATTACCAATTTGCTAAGAGTAAAATAACAAAGATTTGATTGAGGTATTGGGTTCACCAATTAAAGAATTACCAACAATTATCGTCCACTGTATCGTACTTTTGCATAAGCCCGAAAGCTTAGTGTTTCGGATAATCATTGTGAAATTGTGGTTAATTCACCCTTAAGATGACAGTGTACATGTAATGGTTGTTCGGTAAGTCTAATTTACACACAAACGAGCATTAAGACAGAATGTTGTCTCTCTAAGGCCACAATTTAGTGCGAAGCCATCCTTATACCCATCTTATAGTGTGTAAACTTCGGTCGGGCCTAGTTAACCATTACGTACAAAAACATCAATCAACCAGTTCTTTGAAATTTAAACTCTTAAAAACCAAAACAATTTCGCCATTATTTAGTCCGTATTATTTTTCTATTCAAAATTACCCTTTTCGTTTATAAATATGTCTAACACAATTAATAAACAAAACAAGTAATGTACAATAAAAAATAAAACAACTAAATAAACAAATATACATAATCATAACAATTAAATATGTATAAAACATGTAGCCACATGCAAATCTTATTCAATAGTCCTATTAATAATCAAATCTAGGTGTACAACGTATTAATTCAATTAAGGCTTTCTTCTTCTAGGAAAAAGAGCCACATACATCGATAAATCGATTGCATAAGCCAAAATTAAATAAATAGCACATAGCACATAATTGTTTACTTAATATTGGAGTGTTCCCCAATTCGACATCTATTAATAAATTTACATGTTTCGATATAACTTAACCATTAATTCATATAGACAATTTAAACCATTTAAATTATAACACAATATAAAAATCCATGCAAATATGCACTTTTCCATGGATTTAGCTTAACAATTAACATATTGCACCAATATCGCTTATTAAAACGCATAACAATTACATGACATCTTAGGGTTTCTAATCATATTAAAAAATCAAAAACCATAAACCCTAAAACCCTTAAGGGTCAAATCGACCCAAAAATAAAATTAGGGTTAAGAATCTAAAAAACCCTAAAAACATTTAACTAAACGAATCAAGATCCAATTTTTATGCGTTTCGATAATTAATTACACATTCTAACGGCTCTAGATGCCACTGTTGGAATTATAATATCATGACAATCATATAAAATAAACCAAACACATCAAGTGAGCATAGCGGAAGCAATTATAACAAGATCATATAATATGTAATTAATTAATCAAATATAAATAGTAAACATACCTTTGTGATTCTAGCCCGAACAAGAATCAATTGCAATCTTCAAATCAAGAACCCTAATTAGGGTTTATGTGGATTATAAGAATTACCCCTTACCTCTTTTGTAATTCAATCCAAGAATCAAACAATAGTGTGTTTGAATCACGTTCTTGTACACACGTACTAATTCAAGAAAAAGTTTATGCAAGTAAATAAAACACAAAATTTGATTGATCTATGAAAATTGAATCCCTTAAGGGATTGTTTAGATGGATCGACTAGACAAAGAGAAGGAGAGAAAAACACCAAGATGTGTGTGTACACGTTATGAGAAAACAATGCATCTTGGGTTTGTTTATATACTAATTGAAACTTGGAGCTCAAGACAATAAGGAGGTGGAACTCCTTCTAGAATATTCTTGACTTTCCAATTATTCACAAGTATTACTTTCCTAATCTTCGTTAATAGGTCATTAGTCATTTATCATTAAATACTAATTACTATTACTAGTTTTGTGTTTATTAATAATTACTTATAACATTTATAAATAATTATTTCTTTTTCTTTTCATACGTATTGTGTGCAATCCCGTGATCTCGAGTTCGATCCTAACATACGACTACTAAAATAATCTCCATAATCTAACATAAGCTACGTCAGATAAAAGGGTTAAGAAGAGTAAATTTAGTTAGGCTAGTCAAAAGAGGGTTGCGTCGACCCGTTAACAATATTTCTTCGCTTTTTTTTGTTCCTACTGTATATATTTAGTTATATAGATAATGTAATATCTTAAATATGATTGGCTAAAGTGATTATCGACATACTATCAACCTTTTATACTATCTGTCTCATTTGGCGTGTTCCTTCTAAAACTAGCCTGAACTACAAAATGATACCCAAGTCAACCTATTTTTATAAAGTGGCTAAAAATGCTCCATTTCTAGTTTAATTTTTTTTCTTCACATTTCGCTAATTGTTGTGATTACAGTATGAGGATGTGAACCATACTGCCCAAACGGATTTGATGTCAAATCTGAAGAAAGCCATTCAAGCTTTGGTTAGGCCTACACCAGATGTTGGGCAGGTTTCCTCCTTAGGTGGTAGAGGTGCAGGTGATGGAGGTGCAGTGGCAAAAGAGCCATCACCCAAGAAACGTAGACTACAAACTAACAAGCGTGTGAGGTTTGTCACACCGTAATCAGCTAGCTATGTGATGCTGTACTTGGTTAGTATCTTTTGGGATATAATATAATGCTTTTTGCATGTAATGCAGCTCACGTTAATTTAAACGTTATATCTTTTATGAATATTCTAATGATAACTTGTGCTAATCTGTAAGAATTCTAATGTTAACGGTCGCACATTTTTTCATCTTTTGCTACTTTTTTCCGTTTTTCTTCTCTCTTTTTTTCTTGTAAGCTAGGTTTGATATTTTAAACAAAATTCGGTTCTGACTTACTTGTATTAGTTTTGGATCTATTTATAAAATATAATTTTAAATCACCTTTTTTCTTTTTACAACCCACATCGACGGATTGAAAGGCATATTTATACAATACCTTCATTAATCTTATACAGTTCTGCAAAACGATCTTGTTCTGAAAGTTTAAGAAATCATATTGTTAGTTATTTTTCTTATTTGAAAAACATATTACATTTTAGTTATATTTTACATTTCGTTGACTTGAATTGAATTTGAAAGGCATCAAATTTTCAGCTCTTTAACGTACGTTTGGGCTTTTACCACATGGTGTTGAGTTTGAGAGAAGCATGAAACATGACCTTTAATAAAAGAAATTCACTGTCAATGATGATATTTTATGTTAGTTAGATCACCATAGATACATAAGTGTTATAAAAACCCAAGGTGATCACATACTTAAAAGATGTTTTTAGAGGTTTACCAGTTTTATAGTTTAATCGGCATCAGAACCAGAGGTGGTTATAACCACTGCTAGAGTGATGAGTGCATTTGGGTTTGGTTTGGTTCTCGATGATTTCGATTTCACTTTCTACAGATAAACACGAGATATCTCTATTCCTTGCCAAAAACTATAAGGATAAAAGATGATATTGGGTTCGGAAAGATGCTTTGTGTTTATTATTCATTTGTAATCTGACCTCGTCTCATCATCTCTAGTATTCCTGTAGAACTGTTTCGGAAGTTTGTTAAAATGATTTGTAAGCCACTAGAGTTAGTTTGCTATTCAGTAACCATTACCTTTGCAAAAGCTAACAGAGAAAATCCACGGGGTTCCCGGGCACCCGCGGAAACCCCCTAGCTCCGTCCCTGTTCTTAAGTTTTGGGTACAAATGCATCATGGATTCATATAGTTACACACCTAAATAACACCCTAATAGTAATAATGCTTGTCATTTTATCTCACACATATAAGACTAGTTCTATGACCCGTGAAATTCACACGATAATGTTTAAAACAGTGAAATCAATCGATAAAAATTAAAACATACGGAGTAGTTGTTAAGGAAACATGTCGTGTTATATTGTATGCATACTTATCAATCGAATTAAAATCATGGGTGATTCATTCACATATAGATGTGGTCAAACATGCAAATAAGTTGTTACCCGGTATACATGCATATATAGTAAGCTTTTTCACTTTAGAAGCCAAGAGGTGTTGCGTATGTTGCGTTTATTAATTTTCATGCTTTATGCTTCTTTCAAGCATTTGCAACCGATTCGTCATTTTTGTCCATCTCCGATTACCCGGTATACATGCATATATAGTAAGCTTTTTCACTTTAGAAGCCAAGAGGTGTTGCGTATGTTGTGTTTATTAATTTTCATGCTTTATGCTTCTTTCAAGCATTTGCAACCAATTCGTCATTTTTGTCCATCTCCGACGCGTCCCATAAGAGGGTGTGTAATGGTGGCCGACGTGTAAGCTAAGGCGACCGACCGACTTGTTAATCGACCATTACGCTAGTTGTTTAATATAGCTTTGCTTTCTTAAAAAAAAAAAAAAAAAAAAAAGTTGAATGTTAATATAACTCAATAAGAACCTCTTTGTTCCATCCCGTCGGTTGGTGTGGGAATGCTTCCCATAGTAAATGCCTATATAAAGTGGCCCATGTTTGAAAGCACATCACGATTTTAAGTTGGTCTAGTCCGTTTGAATCTTATGTTTTGCTAATGTTTTTGCTTTGATCATTTTAATTTTATATGGTTGAACTCATATCAAGGACTAGTGGCTTTGCGGTTGTTTTGAATCGTATAAGCCACGAGTTTTTGGATGTGAGATCTGTTAGAGTTTGTGGATAAATATTAATATGCGTATGACTAGAATCGAACTTGAGACCTCGGGATTGCACACATTACAAATAAGAATTAAAGTATAATAATTGATATATATTAAATGTTATATATATAATTATTTAAACACAAGAAATGGCTAACGGTCGTTAGTATTTAACGGAATTGGCTAAACTACCGTTAGACGAAAAGAACAAGGACTAGTTTGTAAATAGAAGTCGAGAAGCTTCCGAAACCCCCTTTACTTCATCTCAAACTTGGGTATTATATTTTCTTGAAAATATGTATTATCGAAACTTGCTCTTCAAGTTACAAACACTATATAAACAAACCTAGGGGTAAAACTTTGGTACCTTTTGTGCACACACAAACCCTAAAGTTTTTTCATTTCTTTGGTTTTTCTTGTGGCCGATCGATCAACAACCCCTAAGGGTTTTTGGATCGATTTTTCTTAAACAAAAATCTTGTGTTTTCGTTTACTAGTATAACCTTTAATTCGTGATTAATTTGTGTGTACAAGAACGAGGTAATTACTCATTATAGTAATTATCAAGAGATCGATTAACAAAACGGTAAGGGGTTAATCATTGATATATATTTTCACTTATTCAAGGTTTGTTGAAGTGATTCTTGTTTAGCTAGAATCTAAAGGTACGTTCTTATTTATGTTAATGTTAATCTTTTATATGTTATATTTGATCCTAAGCTTCTGCATAATGTGACTACTTGATTTGTTTAATTATATGATTGTCATGGTATATTAATTCTAATAGTAGCATCACGAGCTTGCTATAACATATAATTGATTACTAAAAACACATAAAGAAAGAATCTTTATTGTTTTTTGTTACATGTCGATTATTTTTATAGAATTAGGGTTCTTTAAATTTTCTAAACCCTTAAGATAGGGGGGGTGGGGTGGGGGTTCGATTACCTCCTTTATCCAAATTAGGGTTTGTGGTTTAAATATTAATTGATTAGAAACCCTAGGTTGTCAACAAATTTATGTGTTCATGAACGTATCTTGTGACCTAATTGCTAATTGTTATCCATGAATCCGTGACGAAACATGCATGTTAGTCAAGGATTATTGATTGTTTGTATTGTTTTATCACATGTATTTTTTAGATAGATCTAAAATTGGGGAAGACCGCAATTATTAATAAATCAATTTATGTGCTATGTGGTGTGTAATTGACTATGGCCCACGCAATTGATTCGTCAATGTATGTGGCTCCACTTTCTTAGAAGGGAATGCCTTAGTTAATTACATGCATATTGGAAAACCTAGAATTGAGTTGATTAGGGTTTATCTAATCAAGTATGCATGTGGCTAATTGTTCACCTTATAATTGTTATGTTTATTAGTTGTTTAATTTTTCTTTATTATTACTTGTTTTATTGTTTTTGTTTGACATGATTGTAAGCAATAAAATGATAATTTTTATGAAAAGAAAATTAATTGGATTAACAATGGTGAAGCTTGTTGTGATAAATTATGATTCTTGTAAGGTCTTATGTGCCGACAGTGGTTCGCTTCGCACGGTAATTGGCTCCCAGACGAGACTAGCAAGTTTTTATAATTTATTACATGTTTTTAAGACTAAAGTCATTAACTTTTTCTTGATTGATATTTTTGTACGTAATGGTTAACTAGGCTCGACCGAAGTTTAACAAACTATAAGGTGGGTACAAGTGGAAATGGGGTTTCTAAAAGATTCGCTCCTACCGGGTTTCCACGCTTGCTTGTGCGTCAAATTAGACTTACCGAACAATTATTACATGTACAATATCATCTTAAGGGTGATTTACCTCAATTCCACGTGCTACTTTTGTGGTAATTATCTGAATAACTTGGGTCTTTATGACTCATGCAACAGTAGGATATAGTGGGCGATAATTGGAGGTTCTTCTTTAATTGGTGAACCCAATACCTCAATTAATAACTTTTTGATTTAATCTTAGCTTAAAAACGGTTAACTAAAATGGTTTTGAAAACTTATGTTATGAAGATGAGTGCATGCATCTTTATACATGTTTTGATTGACACATCAAACTAAATAACTTATAAAATGTAAGTTACATGTCATCTAACTAGAAGAAATACTTGAAGTTATTATTTGGTAAACGTGACACCTAGGCTAAATTTTTATGACAAGGTAAAATTCTGTTAATGTGTGAGACCATATATGGAGATTTTACTGTTTCTAAGTTAGACGACTTAATTAAGTTGTGCGTGAGACCTAGAACTTAAGGCATGAGATGGGATGAAACATGTTTACATTGCAAATTGATGAATCAATTTGATGTAATTCCCATAATGATCTAGGAATTGGAAATGGTTTGCCAATTATTGTTCGACAGATTACCATCTTTTATACTTTCATTGCTAGCATATAAACTGATGTAGTGAAAATATGAAAGTTGGGTCCTAGGTTTTCAAGAAAATTATGTGGTTATATGAATATATCCTTGGGTATTATATTTTCTTGAAAATATGTATTATCGAAAATACTAATGTTTGAACTTTTTTCTGTAGAAATGGCTTAACCCGATAACTCCACTGTAATTTCTGCTTTCAAGAGTCATTTTGAGAGAGAAAAATTGACTGGAAAGAATTTCAATGATTGGCACAGAGCGCTCAGAATTGTCTTGAGAGCGACTGATAAGCTAGCTTATTTGAATACTCTTTGCCCTGAGGAACCTGCTGCTTCTGCACCTGAAGCAGAAAAAGCAGCATGGAGGCTTGAGTATAAGAAGTATAATGAGGTTGCGTGTTTAATTCTCACAAGTACGGAACTAAAGTTGCAAAAATAGTTTGAGTACTATTTTCCATACAACATGCTTCTAGAACTCAAAAAGTCTTATGAAAAGACACCAGCAGTTGAATTGTATGACCTGCTCGATCAATTACACAACTGCAAACATGGTGATGGAAAATCAGTAAGTGATTATGTGTTGGAGATGAAAGATTACTTTGATCAGCTACACCTACTCGACTTTGGTTACCTTGAGAATGTGCAAGTGAACTTAATCAATAGGTCCCTTAACAAGGATTTTAAAGGTTTTGTTCAAAACTTCAACATGCATTACTCGAGGAAGACAGTCTCAGAGTTACTCGCAATGCTTGTAGACTATGAGAAAGGTTTTCCAACTCAAGGCAAGGCACCTACTCTTCAAGTGTGGGCAATTCAAGGAGGTAGGATCCAAAAGAAATCGCAAGCAAATAAGAAGGGTAAGGGTAAAGTTGACAAAGGCAAGCAGGTCATGGCCTATCAACCAAATCCAAAGATGAATCAGCATCAACCCAAGAAGAACAAGGTGAATCCTCCCAACAAAAAGGATCAGGCTTGTCACCATTGCCATGAAGTAGGACATTGGAAGCGGAACTGTCCACTCTACATTCACGACTTGCGACTAAAGAATCAGAAGAATGAGGCTGGTAACCCCAGTACTTCAGGTGCGTTCTTTATGATTGAATTATTTACTTTAACTCATAAAAATTCCTGGGTATATGATACGGGATGTGGTATTCATATTTGCAATACTATGCAGGGGTTTAGAGTTAAGAGGAGACTTGCTTATGGACAACAATATCTGTACGTCGGTTATGGAGCGAATGCAGCTGGTGAAGCTATAGGCGTATTTGAATTAGTTTTTCCTTCAGGCTTAGTACTGTTTTTGAATCATTGTCATTATGTACCTTCAATTGTTACGGGTGTAGTTTCCTTTTATTGTTTATTGGATCTTGGTTTTCATCATACTATTAATAGCAATGGAATTTCTGTTTTGTTTAATACTGTTTTTTTATTTTAATGCTATTGTTGTGAATGGTATTTTTTAAATTGATATGAATGTGAATGATTCCAATAATTATAATAATTCAATGTATGGCACCAATCATAAGAGAATCAAGAATGGTCTGGATTCATCTTATCTTTGGCATTGTCGACTTGCTCATATAGGCGAGGCTCGCATGGAAAAGCTGCAACACGAAGGGCTTTTACAAGGGATCAATGATGAATCATATGATATATGCGAATCTTGTATATCCGGGAAGATGACTAAGGAACCTTTCAATAATCGTATGGAAAGAGCTTCTGATCTACTTGGTTTAATACACACAGATGTGTGTGGACTACTTTGACATGTGTCAGGGAAAGGTGCTAGCTACTTCATAACCTTTACGGATGATTTCAGCCGTTATGGTTATGTTTATTTACTTAAACATAAACATGAGGTATTTGAAACATTTAAGGTTTTTAAAGCAGAAGTAGAGTTGCAACTTGGAAAGAAGATTAAAGCTCTTCGATCCGACAGAGGTAGTGAATACCTAAGTCAAGAGTTTAGAGATTTTCTAGATGAGAATGGAATTGTCCAGCATCTCACTTCTCCATATACTCCACAAAAAAATGGTGTATCTGAGAAAATAAATCGTACATTGCAAGATATGATACGATCTATGTTTAATCTTACAACTCTTCCTTTATCATTTTGAGATTATGCCTTAGAATCTGCTATTTGTATTCTAAATATGGTTCCAACTAAGAAGGTGGATAAGACACCATATGAGTTATAGACCGGTAAAGTGCCTAACTTGTCTTATCTAAAGGTCTGGGGTTGCGAGGCGTCTGTTAAACGTGACTCAGCAGATAAACTCCAACAAAGATCTGTAAAGTGCACCTTTGTAGGATACCCAAAGGAAACGATGGGTTACTACTTTTACTACCCACCTGAAAACAAAGTATTTGTTGCAAGGTATGGAGACTTCTTGGAGAAGAAACTCATATTTTAAGAATTCAGTGGGAGAGTTTATGATCTAGAAGACGATCAATGACGAGGCAAAAAGTGTACCGCTTTTAAGGGGTCATTTAAGCCCGGATTCGTGATTATTTGATCAAATATTGCCCTAAATCATTCCTTTTGTCATTTTAGATACTTTTGAGGAGAAATCTGGAAAAGGAAGCATTTTGGACGTTTTTGGTGCAAAAAAGTGAATAAAACGGAAAAGTCTCAAATTCCTTGCTGGGAACAGTACCTGACGACGTCAAGCATTTACACATGACGGCGTCAAGAGTGGCAAAAGAGGTGGGAGTGGAAAATACACGTGACGATCCAGAACGTTTTTAGGCTATTTGGCCTGACGGCGTCACCAAGGCCTTCAGGGTCCAAATACATGTGACGGCCAAGAGCTTATTTCTACATGACGGCGTCAGAAGTGGATCTAGGCAATACAAATTTCAACTTGGCGGCTAGTTGACGGCGTCAGAGGTTAATACATGACGCCGTCAGGATGCTATGTCTATATATATTTTTCCAATTTTTCATTGTAAAGTGTGGAACAAAGTGGAACAAGTTGTGCATAAACCCTAGGTCAAATTTCCTGCATATTGAAGGGGTTTCAAACCCTTCTTTCTTCCATGTTTCAATAAAGATAAGTACTTCAATAATCATTCAATATGTCTATGTATTTTTTGATTCTATCTTATGTTTATCTTTCTTTTAACATGTTAGGCTAGGCTTTTATTGTATTTGCTTAGATGTAGTGAAACCTAGATGTTGATTATTGGTTGATTGTTTGTCTATAATTGTTACGGATGACTGTATTCGATGTTAGGCTTAAGAAAACTGGCAGACTTCCATTGGTAACTTGCTTGAACATCTTAAGAAACATGATCGGAGGTATACTACGATTTTTGGTTGTATTTAATGCGTAAGAGAATTCTAATGATCCCATGTTAGGAGCTTCTAACGGCTCGACATAGGAGTGAAGTAGGATCTTATAGAGTTAGGGAATATTGTACACGGCCCTACGACTAGTATTAAGGAATATAACCCGTCATCCATGCAATTGTAACGAGCTAATCAACCGGTAAAAGATATCTAGGGAGTAATGAAATCTAAGTAAACACAACTTTTCTCATTATTGTTTCCACCACATTAGTATATTAGTTTAATTTTCATTTATTTTATTTTATTTTGATTACATCTTTAGTTAATTGGGTTAGTTGGCTAGCAACTAATTCCGCCCACTCCTTAAAAAACCCGAGACTTTACTTGCTTTTCATGAAATATAAAAAATACAAAAAGAATCATCCCTCACCTCTAGACCTAGTTTAGCAGGCTTTCTAATCCTAGCGACACTATTCCTGAGTTAAACGATCAATCCCCCGGTACTTGTCACTATACTATACTACAACGATCAGGTACACTGCCTGGTGGGGGTTGTAACCTTCTCAAGATCTCTTGAGAGGTAAAATTTGTTGCGAGGGCACTATTCCCACGTATCAAGTTTTTGGCGCCGTTGCCGAGGAATAGTTATTGTCTAGGTTAGAATTTCTTTTTATTAGGTCTACTTGCTAGATTTCTTTCTAGTAAGATTTTTATTTTTATTTTTAGGTTTCTTTAGTCTATCTTTTCTTTGTGTCTTTGTTTGTAAAAACCTTTCCATTGACTCTTCCGTTCACCATTATGGAGAACGCGAATCCACCATACTACCAACCACGTAATTCACCCATTCCAAATGACATCTTGATGTTCAAACAACTTCAAGATGAACCTATCTATGATGCATGGACTCGTTTATCATAGTTTCGATCTGTGGTCCCAAATTGAAATATTTTACCATCGTGTCGACCACTATACCAAAATGGACATTGACCATGCCGTAGATGGGGACCTTTGGGGATTAAGTGCTGATGAAGCATGGGAAGCCATAGAGAATTGTGCCATACTCGCTAAGAAGTTGGACAACCCAACAAACGTTGTTACAGATCAATTGATAACAAGTTGAAGGGAACAAGCAAAAAGTTTGTTTGGGGATAATAAGCCTATTGATGAGATACCTAGGTGCACGGAGTGGTTTGATTTCACCATAATACAAGATGAACACATAGGTAATCTAGATACAATGGAGGATGAGGTGAATAACATAAGCTCACTCAGTGCTCCACAAGTCCTACCATCATTTGATGCGTACACACCTCCATTGACTTACCCGGAAGAAGTAGAAGAGACTATAGGAACCCCAATAGAAGTAGAACCCTTGGATCAAGCACAACTAGAGAATATAGGTTTTAACACTTGTAGTGATGACCTTTCTTTTAGTTCTGAGGAAGTTCCTAGTTTTGATGAACCGGAGCCTCAACCAAAGCCGTTACCTAATCTTCCATCTTTAGATGTGAATTTAGGAATTGAAAAAGGTCCCGATCCACCCATCAAATCATATAGTCCGGTTAGTCTTGGGATAAAGGTAGTAGACTTTAAGCCATGTAGAGAGGAAGCCAATATAGGAGTGGAAGATAACCTTACATGCTTACATCACCCATTCATGATTGATCACAAGAAATATTATGGGTTTAAACCAGGTTTATTAGATCAAGATGGATTCCCAACTAGGAGTCTCTCAAAGTTGATAGAAGATGATCCCTTTTTAGGAGAAAATTTCAACTCACGCATTGACCAAAGTGAACTAGGTAAGGTTATGATGAAAGGAGCACACTCCTTTGAGCATATAATTCATCCACCACTCTTTCCTCATGAGGCATACATCCACCGAGGTGGTATGTATCGCTACTTTCACCCGCACTTAATCCTAAGTGTAGGGAAAACCTCCCATTTATCTGTTAAATAAGGGTAGAGTCAGGCTCGCGACTTGAACAAAAACAAGCGCTTATTGGGAGGCAACCCAACCCATGTTTTATGTGTTTTTATTTGTTTCCGTATGCATGTTTTATTTTTATTGTTGGTAAATCATGTTTCAAAGTAAATTGTGAAAATGCTTTATTTTGTTTTTAACTTCGTCTTAATTACATATAAAGGTATTTTGCAAAAGCTAATTGTAAGGGAGGTCCAAATTTGTTTATAAGAATGAAAATGATCATGATTCGCCACAATATTAAATGAGCATGTATATTAGTAATTGTTAGAGTCAAATGCTTGTATCGAGTCATAATGATGTTTTGCAGGATTTTCCAGGAAATAAGGCATAAGTTTTTCCAGAAATTTTCCGGAAACTGAACATAAGATTTTTCCAGGAACATTCTGACGGCGTCAGGAGTTACAACCTGATGACGTCAGGTGCCAAAATTATGAAAAATTTTGGTAGTTTTGTTTATACCGGAGTCTTAAAGTTTTTGTTGATTCTTTAGTTTTGAAAACTCTAGGAAAACTGCAAACATTCATTCCACAAGCATTATATCCTTATATATATAGATTGCCGCCGATTTTACGCGAGGTTGCCTTGATTGTTCTCTTAGGTTTAACAGGTTATATATGACAAGAAGATGATTTATGTTTCTGGAGGGAAGCTTTCAACGTTCATTTCCTTGGAGGAAGATCTAACATTGTTGACACACTATCCACATCGAACGAATCAGGGGAGTATTTTTTTTTCATTCTTTTACGTGTTTTTACTTTTACATCCTTTAATTGAACATTGGGGACAATGTTCATCCTAAGTGTAAGGGGAGGGTAAACGATGATACCTTATAGGATACTATTGCACTTGAGTTTGTTTGTTTGATGGTAGATGTGTAATAAAACTAAGAGAAATACTTGTTAGTGTAAGTTTAGCGCCAAATTTAAAATTTTTTTACAACATTTACGAGTGAAACTTTAGCCTTAACAAGCGTCTCATGGATAGGAGTTGTATGACTAGCACAAAACCGTACCATTCAGAAAAATTTTCCACCCAAATATGTGAGGTTCGCCTTTAGATTTGATAGGAAAAACATTTCTTATTAGTGCTTATGAGTGTACCGGTAGTATTTAGATTCTAGAACTTGCGTTAGTGATGCATCCCGAGACCGCTAGTGAGACTACATTCGTGTAGTAGGATTTACTACATGATAAGAGGCATTAGGATCACCCTTGTGTTTAAACTCGTATCATAATTACTTGACCATTTAAGTCATATTACTTGACTAGTAAAGTCAATTAATTTTTCCCAGACCTTAGCGTTGTACTCATTTTTAGTACACGATACCCCTAGTACACCCCTCCGAGCCTATCTTTTCGTTTCTAACTTTAAGCATTTTACTTAAAGGAAGAATTTGTTACAACCCACCCCAAATGTGCAACCAAATCGCCTTAACCTTCTGTGTATGCACTCATATTTAGTGCATTATTGTTATTTGTTTAAACCCTTAGTTAATTATCTAATTGGTTACATGGTTGCTAAGTCGAGTCATATCTTGTACATATTGTTTTGGGACGATTGGGACTAATGGGTAAAGTACTAATGTTATGGAGTAATGGGGAAGAACATCATTTATTACCCCCATATGTGCGTTAATCTTAAAAAGTACTTCAAGTGTTTTGATTATCTTGATTCGAGTCATTAGAGTAGTTTATTGTAAAGTATGTAAAATTCAAGTGTAAGGGGAATGTACATTCCCTATGATGTATTATTTTGGATGGTAGGGTAAAAGTGTATGCAAAAAATAAATAAATAAATAAAAATAAATAAAAACCGAAAGATCAAGAACAAGAAAAAAAAATAGAAAAAGAAAAGAGAAAAAAACATGCGGACTACCATCCCGTTTCATTCTATTTTTGTTTTATGTTTTTGTTATTTTTGATTTATTAGCTTAAGTTGAGTCGAGTCTTGGCTTAGCAACGCCATATTGTACATGTAATTAACCAAAATGATTAACTCGCCACCAATAAATATTGCCTTTATCCAACAAAACCGTGTTTTCCATATCCCTACACCTAACGTTATAACCCTTTAAAAGACCTATTTGATAGTTTCTCCTAGGTGCTTATGCCAAGTGGTGGAGGTTTGATCCTTTCCCAAGCCTATGGTAATCTATTTGCTATGACAGATAGTGTGAGATGTTTTCCATTTTCATATTGTGATATATACTTTATTACACCCGAGAGATGTGAGTATCTAAATACTATTTGTGAGGTGCTAGTGTATGACCTCCGTGCTTGTCTTTAGTTTTTAATAGAATGATTATTTGTTGTAATTACTTTTATATTAGTGTTAAATGACCCCTAACTTGTATTTTGATTAGAATAAAAGCGCATTTGCTTGAGGACAAGCAAATCTCAAGTGTAAGGGTATTTGATGCGGCAAAAAGTGTACCGCTTTTAAGGGGTCATTTAAGCCCGAATTCGTGATTATTTGATCAAATATTGCCCTAAATCGTTCCTTTTGTCATTTTATGTACTTTTGATGAGAAATATGGAAAAGAAAGGATTTTGGACGTTTTTAGAGCATAAAAGTGAAGAAAACGGCAAAGTCTCAAATTCCTTGCTGTGAATAGTACCTGACGGCGTCAAGAGTGGCAAAAGAGGTGGGAGTGGAAAATACACGTGACGATCCAGAACTTTTTTAGGCTATTTGGCTTGACGGCGTCACCAAGGCCGTCAGGGTCCAAATACATGTGACATCCCAGAGCTTATTTCTACATGACGGCGTCAGAAGTGGATCTAGGCAATACGAATTTCAACTTGGCGGCGAGTTGACGGCGTCAGAGGTTAATACATGACGCCGTCAGGATGCTATGTCTATATATATTTTTTTTCCAATTTTTCATTGTAAAGTGTGGAACAAAGTGGAACAAGTTGTGCATAAACCCTAGGTCGAATTTTCTGCATATTGAAGGGGTTTCAAACCCTTCTTTATTCCATGTTTCAATAAAGATAAGTACTTCAATAATCATTCAATATGTCTATGTATTGTTTGATTCTATCTTATGTTTATCTTTCTTTTAACATGTTAGGCTAGGCTTTTATTGTGTTTGCTTAGATGTAGTGAAACCTAAATGTTGATTATTGGTTGATTGTTTGTCTATAATTGTTACGAATGATTGTATTCGATGTTAGGCTTAAGAAAACTGGCAGACTTCCATTGGTAACTTGCTTGAACATCTTAAGAAACATGATTGGAGGTGTACTACGATTTTTGGTTGTATTTAATGCGTAAGAGAATTCTAATGATCCCATGTTAGGAGCTTCTAACGGCTCGACATAGGAGTGACGTAGGATCTTATAGAGTTAGGGAATATTGTACACGGCCCTACGACTAGTATTAAGGAATATAACCCATCATCCATGCAATTGTAACGAGCTAATCAACCGGTAAAAGATATCTAGGGAGTAATGAAATCTAAGTAAACACAACTTTTCTCATTATTGTTTCCACCACATTAGTATATTAGTTTAATTTTCATTTATTTTATTTTATTTTGATTACATCTTTAGTTAATTGGGTTAGTTGGCTAGCAACTAATTCCACCCACTCCTTAAAAAACCCGAGACTTTACTTGCTTTTCATAAAATATAAAAAATACAAAAAGAATCTTCCCTCACCTCTAGACCTAGTTTAGTAGGCTTTCTAATCCTAGCGACACTATTCCTGAGTTGAACGATCAATCCCCCGGTACTTGTCACTATACTATACTACAACGATCAGGTACATTGCCTGGTGGGTGTTGTAAGCTTCTCAAGATCCCTTGAGAGGTAAAACCTGTTGCGAGGGCGCAATTCCCACGTATCAATCAAGTAGATGCATTACCTTCTGAAAACACTAGCCAACTTCTTGTGGAACCTGAAAGTTTAGGTCCTCCACCTGAAGTTGAAGTGGTTCCCATTCGCAGATCTACAAGATCTGTGAAAGCTCCTGAACGTCTATGTTTTAACGTAGAGTGTGAGAAAACTATGCTAGGGGATCTAGATGAACCTACTAGTTATAGGGCTGCTTTTGATAGTCTTGAAAAGGAAAAATGGCAGGTTGCTATGAATAGGGAAATGTAATCCATGAGAGATAATGAAGTATGGATTGAAGTAGACCTTCCTCCCAATGCCAAGGTAGTTGGAAGTAAGTGGATCTTCAAAAAGAAAACTGACATGGATGGCAATGTACACTGATGAGGCGAAAAATGAACCATTTTTAGGGGGTCATTTAAGCCGGAATTGGAATTTATTTGATCAAATATTGCCCTAAATCGTTCCTTTTGTGATTTAAGATACTTTGGGAGTGAATTCTGGAAAAGGAAGCTTTTTGGACGTTTTTGGAGCATAAAAGTGAAGAAAACAACAAAGACTTAATTTTCCATGCTGGGAACAGTACCTGACGGCGTCAAGAAGGAAAATATGACGGCGTCAGGAGCAAAATGCATGACGACCCAGAGAAAACGTGACGGCGTCAGAAGTAGGGCGTCAAGAGATATTTTGGTGACGGCCTGGAGCAGAATTACATATGACGGCGTCAGACCCAGATCTAGGCAGTCTGAGAACTTTATTGGCGGCGAGATGACGGTGTCAGAAATTTCCTCTTGACGCCGTCACCTCACAAAATCTATATACACTTTTCTATTTTTCATTCATTAGGAGAGGAACTTGTGTGGAGAATACTAGGGCCGAACGTAATAACCCCTAGGTCATTTGTAACAGTATTTTCAAGGGTTTTCACCCCTTGAAACCCTTCATGTTCAATTAAGATAAGTCTTCTTTAAATTCATTCAATATGTCTATGTGTTATTTGAATATATCTTATGCTTGTCTTAATTTTAACATGCTAGGCTAGATCTTTTGTGTGTTTGCTTAGATATAATGAAACCTAGATGTTGATTATAGGTTGATTTCATGTTTATAGTTGTAATGGATGAATGATTTCAATGTTAGGCTTAAGAAAACTGGCAGATCTCCATTGCGTAACTTGCTTGAACGTCTTAAGAAACATGAACCGATGTGTACTAGGTTTTTATGGGTGTATTTAATGCATGAGCGAATTCTAGTGATCCCATGTTAGGAGCTTTTAGCCGGCTCGACATAGGAGTGAAGTAGGAGCTTATAGAATTAGGGAAGTAAGTACGCCACCCCATGAATGGTATTAAGGAATATAACCCGTCATCCACGCAACTGTAACAAGTAATTAACCTGTAAAAGATATCTAGGGAGTAGTGAAATCTAAGTAAACACCATTCTCCCACATATTGCTCACACCACTAGTTTAATTTAGTTTATTTTCATTTTTGTTATTTTATTTTGATTGCATCTTTAGTTATTGGGTTAGTTGACTAGCAACTAATTCCGCCTACTCTTCCAAAACCCGAGATTTTACTTGCTTTTATAAAACATAAAAAATACAAAAAGAATCATCCCTCACCTCTAGACCTAGTTTTTAGGTTTTCTAATCCTAGCGACACTATTCTTGAGTTGAACGATCAATCCCCCGGTACTTGTCACTATACTATACTACAACGATCAGGTACACTGCCTGGTGGGGGTTGTAAGCTTCTCGAGATCCCTTGAGAGGTAAAGCCTGGTGCAATTCCCACGCATCAAGTTTTTGGCACCGCTGCCCGGGTAATAGTTATTGTCTAAGTTAGGATTTCTTTTTATTAGGTCTACCTGCTAGATTCCTTTCTAGTAAGATTTTATTTTTATTTTTAGGTTTTCTTTAGTCTATCTCATTTCTTCGTGTTTTTGTTCGTAATCTTTAACATCCGACATCATGGAAGGTGGTAACATCTTTGAACCCATCAACCCACCACAACAAGACCACCCACAAAACCCACCGCTAGCTAACCAACCTCTTAGGCCCCGAACCCTAGGAGAGTATTGCTGACCTAGCCACCAAGGATATCGAAAAACCATTGAGCTCACCGGAGCCAATGTGTCTCCCTTGCGATCTGACACCATCCGGTTGGTGCAAAGCGGATGTGCATTCCATGGACGTCGTTCCGAAGATCCAAATCAACATCTCAAGGACTTCCTTAAAATCGTAGATTCCATAGACCTTGATGTTACAACTAGAGAGTCAACCCGATTACGCCTATTCCAATTCTCTCTACGTGATCAAGCTAGTCAATGGCTTGAACGTTTACCCGTGGGATCCATCACCTCATGGGATGATCTCACCACTCGTTTCCTTGCTCAATTTTCCTACCGGGGAGAACCACCAAGCTTAGAAATGATATCTTGATGTCCCAGCAACGTCAAGGTGAAACTCTATATGAAGCATGGACTCGTTTCAAGGACTTTCTCCAAAAAGTCCCTCATCATGGCATAGATCTTTGGCTCAAGTCCAAATTTTTTATGACCATATCGATATCTCCACAAGGCGAACCATTGACCAATCGGCCGGTGGCAAGCTACGTGATCTAAGTGCGGAAGAATCATGGGAACTCATAGAAGATCTTGCTCTCTATGACAACGAAAGTTGGAATGATCCCCGTGATTTGAACAAAATGGTCAAGGCAATATCTTTGCCTTCGAACAATTCTAGCACTCCCGACCGTAGGATCATGGAACTTGAGGACCAAGTCAAGTTTCTCATGAAATCTTACGAAGCTCCTAAGCCTACAAGCCAAGTGAACAAAATCACTTCTTCATGCGAATTATGTAGTGGTCCCCATGACACTCGTGATTGCGTGGAACTCCCTGGAACAGCTTTTGCGGACTACACATCTTCACGTACCAACGAAGCGGGAGATAAGTGGTACACTTTCAAGCCCGAGCCAAACCCTTATGGTGATTCCTACAACCCCTCTTGGAAAAATCACCCGAACCTTAGGTGGAAACAAAACCAAAACAATCCTTCCAATCCGCCTAATCGTTACCAACCAAACGGTCCACCTTCCAACCATACTTTCAACAACAATCCTTCTAATAACTATGGTAGTACCAACAATCTTGAAGGATTGATGTCCAAGTTTATGGCATCTCAAGAAGCTCGCATAGCTAAGTTTGAAACCGAATTCAATCAACAGCAAACGGAGATGACCAATAAGATTGACAACTTGTTGAAAGCCCTCAACAACCAAGCGTTAACTACACCTAGGAAGGACACTAGGGACGCCAATAACGGAATCCAAACTAAGGACCCCTCGTCATCAAAACACGTCCACTTTGTCAATGTTGTCACCATTAAGCCAATAGATAAGGATATAGAGGAAAGTGACAAGGATGAAGTTGGAGTAGAAACCGAGACTAGGGATGAAATTAAGGAAGTTGAGGTTGATAAGGGAGAGAAGTTAAGGAAGTAGAAAACATAGAAGAATACTTTGATAAGTTGCCCACCAAGGAAGAACGGGAATATCACAAAGATTTATTCGATGATCCCGAGACACCATATATCCTTGGTTCACCCCTTATTAAAATAGGTGATCCCTCTAACATTAACATACCATGCAACATTAGGCATACGCATGTGTGGAAAGCTTATATCGATCCTAGGTCTCCTATAAACATCATGACTAGGACTTATTATAATTGGATAATGAAGAAACAACTTGGTTATAGGATGATGCCCTATAAGAATCTGATAAGCAATTTTGTAGGAAGAATGAAAGGATTGCACGTGATTGTTGGAAACTTCACTTATGAGACCGACTTTGTGATAGTGGAGGATACTCATCCGGTGATAGATGATTGGCTAAGTCAAGTAGTTTTCGGAAAACCATTCGTTGAGACCTCTAAGATGAGTTACGATCCGACTCTTGGGATAGTTAGATTCAAGAAAGAGAATGATGAGATTGCCTACCAAATGCCTTATAAGATTGAACAATACCGCCTCCTATCGAACATAGAAAAGGAACACAAACAAGCGGTTTACTATAGGAATGATGAGGATAGATGTAGAGGAGTTGAATATGTTATGAATAGGATACTTGATTTCTGCAAAGAATGCTTGCAACTAGGTCCGGAATCAAAACCAATATAGGAGATGACCTAGAGAGTGAGACCAAGGATGAGGTCACGTAGTAACCCATGACCTTGAGTCTAGCTACAAGACTCGTAAATAAAGAAAAGCGCTTCTTGGGAGGCAACCCATGATTTGTGTGATTTTTAATTATTTGATTATTATTTGCTTCCGTATGCATGCTTTATTTTTATTGTTGGTAGATCATGTTTCAAAACTAAAATGGTGAAAATACTTTATTTTGTCGTTTGGCTTAGTCTTAACTTCATCCAAAGGTATTTCGCAAAAGATAAGTGTAAGGGGAAACCCCAAATATGTTTTTAAAGAAACAAAACTGATCATGATTCTCCACAATATTAAATGAACATGTATATTCGTATTTGTTAGAGTCAAATGCTTGTATCGAGTCATAATGATGTTTTGCAGGATTTTCCAGGAAGTGGGACAAAGTTTTTCCAGAAATTTTCCGGAAACTTAACATAAGAATTTCTGCAGGCCACTTCTGACGACGCCAGGAAGAAATTCCTGACGGCGTCACGTGTAAAATTCTAGAAATTTTACCAGTTTTGTTTTTCTAACGGAGTCTTAAAGTTTTTACTAATTCTTTAGTTTTATAATCTCCAGGAAATCAGTAAACATCATTCCACAAGCATTATATCTTACTTTGTTTTCTAGGATTTGTTAGCATATATAGATTGCCGCCAATTTTACGCGAGGTTGCCTTATTTGTTTTCTCAGGTTTAATAGGTTATGTTTGACAAGAAGATGATTTATATTCTGGAAGAGAAGCTTTGATTGTTCATTTTCTAGGAGGAAGATCTAACCTTGCTACCTTATTATCCATCAAGCGAATCAGGGGAGTATTTGATTTCATTCTTTTACTTATTTCACTTTTACATTCTTTACTTGAACATTGGGGACAATGTTCATCCTAAGTGTAAGGGGAGGGTAAAATGATGATACCTCATAGGAAACACTTTCGCTTGAGTTTGTTTGTTTGATGGTAGATGTGTAATAAAACTATGAGAAATACTTGTTAGTGTAATTTTAGCGCCAAATTTAAAATTTTTTACAACATTTAGGTGTGAAACTTTAGACTTAGCAAGCGTCTCATGGATAGGAGTCGTATGACTAGCACAAAACCGTACTATTCAAAAAAAATTTCCACCCAAATATGTGAGGTTCGCCTTTAGATTTGAAAGGAAAAGCATTTACTATTAGTGCTTATGAGTGTACCGGTAGCATTTAGATTCTAGAACTTGCGTTAGTGATGCATCCCGAGACCGCTAGTGAGACTACATTCGTGTAGTAGGATTTGCTACATGATAAGAGGCATTATGATCACCCTTGTGCTAAACCTGTATCATAATTTCTTGACCATTTAAGTCATATTATTTAGCTAGTAAAGTCAATTAATTTTTCCCACACCTTAGCATTGTACTCATTTTTAGTACACGAAACCCCTAGTACACCCCTCCGAGCCTATCTTTTCTTTTCTAACTTTAAGCATCTTACTTAAAGGAAGAATTTGTTACACCCCACTTAAATGTACACCCAAATCACCTTAGCCTTCCGTGTATGCACTCATTTTTAGTACATTATTTTTATTTGTTTAAACCCTTAGTTAATTATCTAATTGATTACATGGTTGCTAAGTCGACTCATATCCTTGTACATATTGTTTTGGGACGATTGGGACTCATGGGTAAAGTACTATTGTTATGGAGTAATGGGGAAGAACATCATATTATTACCCCCATATGTGCGTTAATCTAAAAAGTACTCCAAGTGTTTTGATTTTCTTAATTCGAGTCATTAGATTAGTTTATTGTAAAGTATTTAAAAATTCAAGTGTAAGGGGAATGTTTATTCCCTATGATGTATTATTTTGGATGCTAGGGTAAGAGTGTATGCAAAAAAAAAAAAAAAAAAAAAAAAAAAAAAAAAAAAAAAAGAAAAATCGAAAAATAAAGAAAAAGAAAAAAAAAATAGAAAAAGAAAAGAGAAAAAACATACGGACTACCATCCTGTTTCATTTTATGTTTATTTTATGTTTTTGTTATTTTTCATTTATTAGCTTAAGTCGAGTCTAGTCTTGCTTATCAACGCCATATTGTACATGTAATTAACCAAGATGATTAACTCGCCACCAGTAAAGACTGCCTATATCCAACAAAACCGTGTATTCCATATCCCTACACCTAACGTTACAACCCTTTAAAAGACCTCTTTGATAGTTTATCCTAGGTGCTTACGCCATGTGGTGGAGGTTTGATCCTTTCCCAAGCCTATGGTAATCTATTTTGCTATGACAGGTAGTGAGAGATGTTTTCCATTTCCATATTGTGATATATACTTTATTACACTCGAGAGATGTGAGTATCTAAACACTATTTGAGGTGCTAGTGTATGACTTCCGTGCTTGTTTTTGGTCTTTAGTGGAACGATTATTTGTTGTAATTACTTTTATATTAGTGTTAAATGACCCCTAACTTGTATTTTGACTAGCATAAAAGCGCATTTGCTTGAGGACAAGCAAATCTCAAGTGTAAGGGTATATGATGAGGCGAAAAATGAACCGTTTCTAGGGGGTCATTTAAGCCGGAATTGGAATTTATTTGATCAAATATTGCCCTAAATCGTTCCTTTTCTGATTTTAGGTGCTTTGGGAGTGAATTCTGGAAAAAGGAAGCTTTTTGGACGTTTTTGGAGCATAAAAGTGAAGAAAATGGCAAAGACTTAATTTTCCATGCTGGGAACAGTACCTGACGGCGTCAAGAAGGAAAATATGACGGCGTCAGGAGCAAAATGCATGACGACCCAGAGAAAACGTGACGGCATCAGAAGTAGGGCGTCAAGAGATATTTTGGTGACGGCCTGGAGCAGAATTAAACATGATGGCGTCAGACCCAGATCTAGGCAGTCCGAGAACTTTATTGGTGGTGAGATAACGACGTCAGAAATTTCCTCTTGACGCCGTCACCTCACAAAATCTATATATACTTTACTATTTTTCATTCATTAGGATAGGAACTTGTGTGGAGAATACTTGGGTCGAACCTAATAAACCCTAGGTCGTTTGTAACAGTATTTTCAAGGGTTTTCACCCCTTGAAACCCTTCATGTTGAATTAAGATAAGTCTTCTTTAAATTCATTCAATATGTCTATGTGTTGTTTGAATATATCTTATGCTTGTCTTGATTTTAACATGCTAGGCTAGATCTTTTGTGTGTTTGCTTAGATGTAATGAAACCTAGATGTTGATTATAGGTTGATTTCTTGTTTATAGTTGTAATGGATGAATGATTTCAATGTTAGGCTTAAGAAAACTGGCAGATCTCCATTGTGTAACTTGCTTGAACATCTTAAGAAACATGAACCGATGTGTAGTAGGTTTTATGGTTGTATTTAATGCATGAGCGAATTCTAGTGATCCCATGTTAGGAGCTTCTTTGTCGGCTCGACATAGGAGTGAAATAGGAGCCTATAGAATTAGGGAAGTAAGTACGCCGCCCCATGAATGGTATTAAGGAATATAACCCATCATCCACGCAACATTAACAAGTAATTAACTTGTAAAAGATATCTAGGGAGTAGTGAAATCTAAGTAAACACCATTCTCCCACATATTGCTCACACCACTAGTTTAATTTAGTTTATTTTCATTTTTGTTATTTTATTTTGATTGTATCTTTAGTTATTGGGTTAGTTGACTAGCAACTAATTCCGCCTACTCTTCCAAAACCCGAGATTTTACTTGCTTTTATAAAACATAAAAAATACAAAAAGAATCATCCCTCACCTCTAGACCTAGTTTTTAGGTTTTCTAATCCTAGCGACACTATTCCTGAGTTGAACGATCAATCCCCCGGTACTTGTCACTATACTATACTACAACGATCAGGTACACTGCCTGGTGGGGGTTGTAAGCTTCTCGAGATCCCTCGAGAGGTAAAGTCTGGTGCAATTCCCACGCATCATACACACCTATAAAGCTCGTTTGGTAGCTAAAGGCTTTACTCAAACATATTGATCATAGGAAAAGACATTCCAAGTTTGCAAAAGGTTAAGGCATATCTTGGAAAGTGCTTTTCTATGTAAGATTTAGGGGAAGCTGCATTCATTCTAGGAATCAAAATATATAGAGATAGATCTTAGCGATTAATTGGATTAAGCCAAAGTGCTTACATTGATAAAATATAGAAGAGATTCAATATGCAAAATTTCAAGATGGGATATTTGCCAATGCGAGAACAACATGGCTTAAGTCGCAAAGTTTGTGCTTCAACACCTGCAGAGGTGGAACGCATGAAGAGAGTCCCTTATGCTTCGGCTGTAGGATCTATAATGTATGCGGTGAAAAGTACAAGGCCTGATGTGGCATTTGCTCAGAACATGACCAGTCGATATCAGCAGAATCCAAGTGAACTTCACTGGAATGTTGTTAAGAATATTCTTAAGTACCTTAGGGCTACTAAGATATGTTTTTAGTGTATAGGGGAAATCCAAATGCAGAACTTGATGTTACAGGTTACTGCGATGCATCCTGGAAGTGTGATAAAGATGATACGAAGTCTCGGACGTGTTATGTCTTTGTCATTAACGAAGGAGCTGTGGATTGGAGGAGCAAGAAGCAGAGTACATTAGCAATGTCTGCAACAGAAAGTGAGTACATAGCTGCCTCAGAAGCTGCAATGGAAGCCGTCTGGATTAGGACGTTTGTTTCGGGGCTTGGAGTTATGCCATCGATTCAAAGACCTATAAAAATGTATTTTGACAACTCAGCAACAATTACATTTGCCAATGAACTTGGAATCATGAAAGGCACCAGACATTTTCCGATTAAATATCACTATGTGCGATAACAAGTCGAAATATGTGAAATCGAGTTAATCAAAGTTCACACAGATGATAACTTAGCAGATCCATTGACGAAGCCTCTACCTGGCACTAAGCTTTATAAGCTTGCTGAAAACATAGGACTTCGTTTAGCTGATAGTTTCATGCCCATTTGTGATTAGTATTTGGATAAAGGATGTTATGAACAATTATTATTTTAATGAAATAAAATGTTGATTATGTTTGTTTATCATTGTCTTAATAATATATCCTTTATTTGCATGTTTAAATCCATGAATAAATTTATTATTCTAACTGCCCGTTGTCAATTAATGATACTTGAAAGTATATTGATGCGTTGACATACCAATTTCACATGATATTCAATGAATTAAATATAGGACTTATCCTAACTACATGATTTTACATTATGGGACTTTTCATTAAAGGTGAATTATGTTAGAATAGTTATCCTCAGACTTGAGATACCAGATAAGTGTCATGGATGTAGTGCATTTCTATGAAGCAATTTACCGCTATCCGTAATTGGTAGTTATAAGGACTGTTTTCAGAAATATTGCAAAGTTCATGGGTTATTGCTTGAAGTCAAGAGAGAATTTGTTGCTTCAAATTTGTTTTGAAGTTTAATACTGCAGGGCCCCTCGTATGGTTGACAAAATGTTTGCATGGCCACGCCCAAAGTCTATCTGGAATACGTTCAGATATTTTGGTAACTTTGTTCAATCATTAACAAACGAGAAACAGAATATTTAATAAAGAATGACTTGAACCCATATCTTTATTAATGTGGTATTAGAAACAAAAGGATGATAATAATGATGAATCATTAAAGGTTTTTCCAGGAAACCTAGCTCGAGTTAGTCTAGGGGCATTGGCGTGTTGCTAGACGCTAACCAATGTCATTATGCTATTAATAGATATCCAAGTGGGAGCTGTTAAAGTTTGTGGATAAATATTAATATGTGTATGACTAGAATCGAACTCGAAACCTCGGGATTGCACACATTACAAATGAGAATTAAAGTACAATAATTGATATATATATATATATATATATATATATATATATATATATATATATATATATATATATATATATATATATATTAAATGTTATATATGTAATTGTTTAAACACAAGAAATGGCTAACGGTCGTTAGTATTTAACAGAATTGGCTAAACTATCGTTAGACGAAAAGAACAAGGACTAGTTTGTAAATAGAAGTCAAGAAGCTTCCGGAACCCTCTCAGGGTGTGTGACCGGTCGTGGGTTGGATTGGGGAAATCCAATCCATCTCAAACTTGCTCTTCAAGTTACAAACACTATATAAACAAACCTAAGGGTAACACTTTGGTACCTTTTGTGCATACACAAACCCTAAAGTTTTTTCCTTCCTTTGTTTTTTCTTGTGGCCGATCGATCAACAACCCCTAAGGGTTTTTGGATCGATTTTTCTTAAAGAAAAATCTTGTGTTTTCGTTTACTAACATAACCTTTAATTCATGATTAATTTGTGTGTAAAAGAACGAGGTAATTACTCACTATAGTAATTATCAAGAGATCGATTAACAAAACGGTAAGGGGTTAATCATTGATATACTTTCATTTATTCAAGGTTTGTTGAAGTGATTCTTGTTTAGCAAGAATCTAAATGTACGTTCTTATTTATGTTTATGTTAATCTTTTATATATTATAATTGATCCTACGCTTCTGCATAATGTGACTACTTGATTTGTTTAATTATATGATTGTCATGGTATATTAATTCTAACAGGATTAACCGCTTAAAATTGTAATATTTAGTCAAAATTTCATAGAATGTTAAGAAAGAATGCAAACAACACAAAATTTTCTTAAAAATTGTAGTTCAAAAGCTTAGAAAATGCTTTGTAGAAGTAGCATGATTTCTTGTTACTGCTTCAATTATGAGTAAAACTGTATGGTGATTGGAAAGCTTAGAAGATTTTGGTTAATTTCTTAGATGGTCAATGATACGTGAGTGTTAAAAAAAACCCATCCAATGTAAACTTGAATATTGTAAAAACCCAAGGTGCTGACTTACTTAAAAGATTTTTGATAAGTAGTTAGTAGTGACAAGTATATACTATTTTAGACAACTTTATTTCTAGACACAAAAGATGGTGGCATCAGTTCTTCACATATTCTTTGATTTCATATGGCTTCTGATAGTGACTCAGGTCGAGGTATCAGCTGTGCTGATAGTTCCTTCTTATCCCTGGTTAATTCCATATTGATATCCCTAAGTGTTCTTACTCATACCATTATTTTGCAACAAAGAGTAGAGTATTAAGAATTATAGTGCTCAATTTTTGATGCTGTTGAACCGGAACATTACGCCGTCCGCCGTACATATTCCGAAAACCGGTGACGTTGACCCGTCTCAAAAGCTCAAGGTATAATGATGCCGCTTCCTTCCTGGCTCCTTCTCCAGAACAATCGCGACAATCGCTGAAAATCTTTGTTGGTGAGAGTAAATGAAAGACTGCATGTTAAATGAAGAATTGAAATGAAAAGTGTAAATGAGGAGGGTGTACCCGACCCTTCAACTGGTGTTTAGTTTTGAATGATATTACAAAAGTACCATTTTATAATTAATTATATTAAAATGAGGATTAATCTAGAAGTTTAGATTTAAAAAAAATGGATGGTTGAGATTTTTTAATTTGATCTTTAGATAATTATTGTTCTGCATTGAACTTTTGTCATTTGGTAAAACCAATCATGCTTAACTAGCCTCAATCGTTGTTAAGAAATTACAATCAAATATTTAAAATGTCAAATATTAACATCAATGTGCCATGCATAGTACAGTCACTCAGATTATGTCTATGAGGCTAAAGGGAGTTTTGAGTGCTCACCTTTAGTGCCATGTCATCATTGACCTCCAAAACATATACCACACTCACTCATCACACATACAAAAAAAAAGAAAAAAAATGAATGTTGACTGCCTCACCACTAGGGAAACATGTGTGTGTGTGTGTGTGTGTGTGTATATATATATATATATATATATATATATATATATATATTATAGGAGGCATTTGAAAAATATGTCATGTCATCACATTGTGGCCATGTAAGCAATTTTTTATTTGCATTTTTTATAAAATTCGGACTAAAAAAGTGATTGCCAGGGATCGAGCCTGAGATGGTATACACACAAGACTAAGATCTCAACCACAACCACTAGAGCATTAACAAGTTTGTGATACGTTTTGCAAATCAAAATATAAAATCTAAAATAACTAAATCCTATAAATTTTCAATTCAAGCATGAAAAGTGTAACAATTCATAATTTTATACACATTTATTCCCCTACAATATATCTTTTCCACAATATAGTCCACTAATCACGTACAGAAAAAATTTCTTTCCCCTACAAACCCTAATGTTTTTATTCTCACGTACAGAAAATAGGCATGCCTCCTTTTTCTCCAAACCCTAATGATAAATCTGTTTTTTAGATATCATGTATGCATACTTTGTTTTCTTTGCAGCCTTTTTTCTAAAACTACATGTAAGTTTCTTTAGAACTCATAATATTTGGTTTGGTTTCATCATTTAATTTTGTTGGTGCTATTAGAGGAGACGATTTCATCAGCAGTAGCCACAATGAGGTGATTAGTGGTGAGAAAGTTAAAAATTTATTATATTTTATGTTTCATATTGATCACTGAAAACCCTAATATCATTCATGTAAGATTTTTTCTCAGAACCTATAATAGTGCGTGTGATTGCAAGGTTTTAGGTTCCTACGATTGTGGCAAGCATGGCTAATTTATTTGGTTTAAATAAGATGTTCAATGTCACAACCAGGTATATTTATTATGATATTCACTGTTATAGGTAACCATAAGTAACCAGGTATGTTTATTATGTCACAACCAGGTATGTTTATTATGCGCACTATCAAAGTTTCCAAGCACATTCATATAAGTCTTCAAAAGGGAAGGCTGAGAAGATGAAAACTTGAATCAAGTTTGTTTCTATACATCATTCTTAATTTTATAACCAAATATTGGTTGTTGATTAGTTATACTTCAGTTATAACTCAGGTATCCTAATTTACATATGTATTAACACAAACTTGAAGCCATTAAACGGTTGCAACCAAAGAGAGCATACTTAATTGGAATGACCCATGAGTTTGATCACCACAAAGATAATGAGTTCAGTAAAATTTTAGCCATACCATCTGTAAGCAGAGTTTTCTTTTTAGTTATTAAATTTTATTATACTCTTAGAAGTTGAGGAGTGTGCAACTTGATATTAAATGTTCTTATATATTGACAGGGAACGTCATCGATCACAACGTACTTTCATAGTCAAGATCAGTTAAATGATTCATCAGAACCGTTGGATGAAAAGTTTGTACTTGAAGATGATCATGCGTCACCATCAATAGTAATTATACTCATAAGGGTTTTCTAGATTTTTGTCGTAATGATTCTAAGATTTGTTTTGGGTTTTCTGTGATCAAACATTGATATTGTTCATTAGGTGTTTATTTATTAACTTTTATAAATTTGTTGTTGTTGTTTACAGGGATGAAGAGCTTTACAGATAATGAAGTTTTTTGGTATTTGATTCGTGATCAAATCAATATATATTATAGTATAAGTATTACTCAAGAGATCCGCAAAGAAATACGGATAACCCGAGGTCATAGTCCGTGTGAAGGATGAATGGAATTTCGAATTCCCAGTTCGTGAAATGTGTCGTGAAAGTGGTAAAAAGTGATTAGAAGCACAAATAATCACTTAAGCACGTATTTCAAATAAGGCAACTAGAAACGTAACGTAAAATCGAAACTGTACGCTAAAACGTAGAATAAACGTTAACGTACGAAATAAAACGCGACTTTAAAGCTACACTACTCCTACGGACTTGGAAATAATTTTCAAAATTTAAAAATGATAAAAGAAAATTTTGAGAAAAAGAAAAATATTTTTTTGACTTTTTATTTATTTTTTATGAATTAAAAACTAATTTATCTAATTAAAAATTAAAAGAAAATGCAAATAAAGAGAGAAAAATGAAAAATAAATTTTAAAAATTCTAAAATAACTAAAAAGTAATTTTAAAACTAAAAACTAAATTTTTTTTGACTTTTTATATAATTTTTGGGAATTAAAAACTATTAAATCTAATTAAAAATTCAAATTAAATTCAAAATAAATGTGAAAAATGTAAAATAAATTTCTAAAATTCTAAAATAAATGAAAATAAATTTCTAAAATATTTTTGGATTTTTCTTGACTTTTTCTGATTTTTTTGGATTTTTTAGTAATAAAAATTGATTAAAAATGAAAATTAATTAAGAAAAATAGCAAATAAAGGCAGAAAAATATGAAAAATTCTAAAATATTATTTTAAACTTATGAAAAATTTAAAAACTTGAAAATAAGCTGCGGAACTACTGAATGGTTTGAAACTGCTTATATTGGAGTGCTTATTTATGAGCACTCCTTTGACCAGGTTGACCAAACTTTGATCAGAGATGTTTTTGACTTAATGATGCTTAGTGGGACAGAACTTAGGCCAATTGATACACAGAAACACAGGTTAAGGCTCAAATCAGTCAAATAAGCACTTTGGAAATAAGCATAAGCCAAAACAGAATAAGCTGAGGTACAATCTCAATATAAATAGTAACTATAGGAGTGAATAAGCTCAGAGAATCAAATAAACTCAACTAATGATCCACAAATCCAAGTTGCAGCCCTAGTCTAGAAAACAGATATTAAGCTGAACCACTCAACTAAATAGGACTAATAAGCTGGTCAAATAAGCTTGGAACAGAAAGCTCAAGGGGGCAAAAGCTTGTCTACCTAGCTGAGATGATAAATCCACAAGAAACCCTATGAGTTAATCCCTATTGATGACCTAAATTGAGCTGAGAACAGGTGATGTTGAACCATATAGGGCTGCAGGTTTTGACTTTTTATGCACTCTAGAATTGACTAAAGTGAGTTTTAAATGCACTAATCTAATCCTAAATGATATGTTTAGCTAAGATATGAGTTTTAAAAAACCTAAATGCTCCCTATGTCTAACAAAATTTCAAGATGATAGATTATCATGAACACTATTGAACTCAGATTTGGTACTAATGGGTGATGTTAACTTTTTACCTTAAACTTCTGTATATTATGCTCAAATACACTCTAGGAAGTCAGAGTATGCAGTCAACTTAACAATAATCCAACAAGAACTAACTTAACCAACCTAATCCAAACACCCTTAACTGCCTTCAGTTTGAAACTAAGTGCAACTAACAATCCAATATCAAACACCAATCTCAGTACAGATTATAATCAAATAACCTAAAATGAAGCAACAACTTAGATCTCAGATGCAAATCAACTCAGATACACAGATTCACAGAATATGACAGATCAAAAATCAAATAGAACAATGCAACAGTGCACAATATTCTAGATATCAAACTCACACTAATGAACTAATAACAAGTAACTATGAGTCTAAATAAGCAATTAACAAGCAACAATAAACATATAAAATCAAATCTAAACTACTATTATACTATTTAGATGAATTTAAAATTTTCAAAGGACTTACAAATCCACCTCAGCCAAACAGAGGTGGTCTCCCACACAGCCTGTCTTTAAGACAGGCTAATTGCTCCTTATTAGCTGTCTATTAACTCCAAATAAGCTATGCTTAATGAATAAGCTGATAGGTTTGACTTGCTTTGACCAATAAGTACTTGAGAATTTTATGACAAAAATAAGCTTACTAACAACTATTAATGAGCTGATATACGCTTATAATAACCAACTAAAACTAGATTGAAACTTAAATAAGAGATTAAGACAAATATTTTTGAATTTTTATATTTTCTGAATTTTTTTTTTATTTTTGAATAAGAGAAACAGAAATAAGGAATTAATAAAAAAAAACAATAAACTATAACTAATGATTTAAATTGATTAATAAGTAACTACTAATAAAACTAAATAATAAAGGAAGATAAAACAAATATTGCAAAGAAACAACTGAAATTTTTATTAAAACTGAATTCTGATTACAAGCTTTTGAAAATGAAATTACAATAAAGGAAATTAAAATGACAGCATAACTTTAATTAAAAACTACACACCCAACTACTGAATGGGAGGGGGTATATATAGGTGAAGCAGGGAGCTTGGGTGAAGCTTCTAGCAATTCCAGCTCATCAATCCTTGTGAAGTTGTGTTTGTTTTGATCCATCCTGATCCGTTGGATATCCCTTGGTCACCAATCCGTGTATCTTAGCCCTTGGATTCGTTTTTGTGATGTGATGTATCCTACGTGAGTATGCTCATTGGTCCACGTGTCCCAGACATTCCCTGACCTCACCTGACGCGTGACAGACCTTCTAGAAACACCCAATCATTGGGTAATTGTTCCAATTGGGGTAACTGGTGGGAGGGTAACTTAGGGTTCGTCAAACAGTATTTTTTTCTGGGAATGGGTTAGTTTTAGGGGGCAGGTAAAGTATTTGGGGGTGTTTGACTGGTATAATAAAGGGTTTGACCGGGGTGAAAAAGGTATTGGATTGGGTAATAATTTTAAAGGGAAGGTGGGATTTTTAGTGTGTTGGGTTGGGGTGTAGGAAGTACATGGACTAGGCTTAGTAAAGGGTTCTGGTTTTTGTTTAGTTTAGGATCAAAAATAACAAGGACTAATAATGTATAATCTGAAAATCTTAAGGGCTGATTCTGTAAATTTCTAAAAGTTTCATTCAATGGCTTATGTTGTAAAATGCTGAATCATAGAGGATACATGTTGACTTTTCTTCAAAATTTCATCAAAGGACTATTTTTGCCAACATGTGAAACTTGGAGGACTAATCTTGTCATTTTCCTCAAACTTCAACTAGGTACCATTTATGCAACTTTGTGAATCATTGAGGACTTCTTATGAAATTTTGAGCTTTCTTTGATCATTTTGCTTCCCCGGCTCCGGCTTTTGACCTTTTTCCATTCTCGTGCTCGTTTTTGTCGGTTTTGGCTTTGTTTTTGTTCATTTTTCTCATATTCGTACCTGCACATACACAAATACAAAAATACACATTCTCTTGGCATATTTGGTTAGTATTTGGTGTTTTTGGTCTGATTTAGGGTCTAAAAGGATGTGTGAAAAAGCACACATCAAAATCCCCCAGACTAAGGTATTGCCGTGTCCTCACGCAATGTCATCACCTCACGCTTAAGAGATAAATAATTTCAAAACCACCCTTTACTGACGTTGTAAAGTAGCAATGATGTTCAAAAGAGATAGTAAAATCATTTATTCTAAAAAATGATCCATTTTCCGATTTTTATGAATAACAACTACAACTACTCTTTTTGTATTTTTCATTTTTATATAGGTGACGGTCTGCCTTGACTTTCATTATCAATTCTTATCTGTTGATAACTTTCAGGGTCAACGAGTGGAAACACTTCTCATAGAGAAGAGACCATTCGGATAAAAATCGTCATCCTTTATTTTTCACAAGCTCCCAAACTAAGCGTAAAATCGAGATCATTGTTTATCCATAAGTTAGGTGCTAACACTACCCATAAAAGTTACTTGTGTAATTACCTCTTGTTCCCAGGTCCTAAGTTTTGTATCTCAAGATTTTAATTTGTGATAAATGAATTGCTTCATATTTTCTCGTTTTGATATTTGTTAGTCCGATAAGAGCACAAAATTTGAACGCTAAGTAGTTTCAAAACTTTCCCTCGAAAACCCCTGCATACAAAAATCGGGTCCACATGAAGGTCTCTGATTTAACACGATTTGTGGAGGTCCCCCTTTTTATTTACGACCGAGATATACCATGTTTGATACCCGAAACGGAAGCTTTTTATTAGGGAAACCCCCGGAGTCGAAGCTTGGCATTTTTGCACAATTATAAGCACTTTAATAATACTTGGTCCTTAGTCTTTTATTTCTTTTACAACAACGGTTTTTGAGCCGCCAAGATGTAAGAGCTTTATTATGACCTTGGATTTATATCCGCTGCTTTTTTATAGCTTTGGATTCCTCTGCCTTTTTATTTGGCTTTGGACTATTATTATTGATATTCATAATCATATGCCAAACCCCGAGTCCTACGGCCTTTACTAAGATCACAACATCGGTTGCGAACCGGCAAGATGCAATAGTCTATTTCACCGTAACACTGGCAGTACTCCTATGTGTACCAAACCCCCATATGTAGAGATTTTGTTGGGAACGAGAAAAAAATAAGTATTGCCCAAACCGTATACCCTTAATTAATCCTAGAGATCTATTATTATTAGTGTGCAAGCTTGTGGGAACAAGGAGGCCACAAGTACCTTTCGTGGGCTCTAAAGAGATCCAACTACTCCACGTTTAGCACGAAACTTCTAAATAAACTCTGTCATTCCTCAATCTCCGCAAATTTAAAATCCCAAGTAATGAGATCCGCGGATGCTTAGCCATAATCTTTTGATTATATTGGTTAAGGGAGACGAGCTAGGGCTCAACACGCCCGGTCAAGTCGAAACATTTATTTCTACTCTCGCCGGTAGGAAAGTCAAAACAAGGTGTCAAATCTTATTATTCATATCATATATCATTCATTTTTTTTTCTTTTTTTTTTTTGCATATAAAGAGGTGACAAAAATGTAAAATTTTGGTGGAAAAACAGAGTTGCATAAGTTAACGGCACAGACGAAGGTGTCAGGTCAAATCGAATCGAAGATTCACCCCTCCCCCCAGACTAAACTGAAACATTGTCCTCAATGTTTTAAGGGTATGGGGTAGTCTACGTAAATATCTAAGGCCGTTTATTAAGTATGCCAAGAGATAAACGTTAGTCGATAAGATTTTGGATATGGTGAATTTCCGAAAGAGCAGCGAAGAATGAGACTCGAGTGGAGAGGACGACAAACCACGAGCACGAGAGTCCTCAAACTTCAGGGAAATTCCTGAACATTCACAAACAATCACGAAAACATGAGTTTGGAAAGGGTCACCCCCTTATGTCACGTTACTAAAGAAAATAGAAAATAAAGAAAATGAAATGGATAAGCATGGGGTGCCTCCCACGAAGCGTTTGTTTTTTATTACCAAGTCACATGAGCTTGACTCGATCCCTGAATTTAGTTATCCTTAGGGAAAGTTTGGAGATCCGGGACAACCATGGGCGGTATGTCCCCTCCGAAATAATGTTTGAGACGATGACCATTCACCTTAAAGTTGGGACCATTAGGTTGAGCAAGCTCAACGGTTCCATAAGTAAATACTTGGGTAATGGTGAATGGTCCAGACCAACGGGTTTTTAACTTGCTCGAGAAAATCTTTAATCGAGAATTGAAAAGAAGGACTCGATCACCAACATTGAAGACGCGATCTTTAATTTTAGCATCATGAATCCTCTCTGTCTTCTCTTTGTAGATCAAAGAATTCTCATAGGCTTGATCACGAAGCTCGACTAATTCATTCAATTGAACTTTACGGTGATCACCTGCGGTTTGTAGGTAAAAATTAGCATGTTTCAAGGCCCAGTAGGCCTTGTGCTCAAGTTCAAAGGGCAAATGGCAGGCCTTCTCGTAAACCAGCTTGTATGGAGTGCACCCAATGGGTGTTTTGTAAGCTGTACGGAAGGCCCAAAGTGCATCATCTAATTTATCGGCCCATGAAGCACAATGTTCACCTACGGTCTTTTCTAAGATTCGTTTCAAGCCACGATTGGAGACCTCTACTTGACCACTTGTCTGTGGATGATATGCTGTAGAAAGACGATGTGTGACACCATATTTAAGCATAACTTTTGCGAATTGGTCATTACAGAAATGGGTCCCACGATCACTTATAATAGCACGAGGTGCACCAAATCGGGCGAAGAGACTTTTGAGAAATTTTACTACAACTCGGGCGTCATTGGTGGGAAGCACCTTCGCTTCAACCCATTTACACAAGTAATCGACGGCCACGTGTATATATTTGTTACCACGAGAAGACGGGAATGGACCCATGAAATCGATACCCCAGACGTCAAAAATTTCACAGACTTGGATATCATTTTGAGGCATCTCGTCCTTCTGAGAAATTTTTCCTTGACGCTGGCAAGAATCACATGATTTAACCAACTCATGGGCATCCCGGTAAATTGTCGGCCAATAGAAGCCGGAGTCAAATACTTTCTTAGCGGTGAAGTTAGCACCATGATATCCCCCCGTGGTCCATTGTGGCATGCCATGAGAATGTCAGTGGCTTCTTTGCCATGAACGCACCGCCGGATCACTTGATCCGCACAAATCTTAAAAAAGTAGGGGTCGTCCCAGAAATAATGCTTAACATCTTTGAAGAATTTCTTCTTTTGCTGGAACGACATCCCTTTACGGATAAAATTCTCCGCATGGTAATTCGCAAAGTCGGCGAACCATGGGGTACTAGAATCACAATGTGATAAACTCCCAAGTGTCTCGAGAGGAAATGCTTCGTTAATTTCCTTTTTCTCGAAAACACTTTGATGGGGATTCTCTAAACGCGATAGGTGATCAGCAGCAAGGTTCTCAGATCCCTTTTTGTCTCGAATTTCAAATTTGAATTCTTGAAGGAGGAGAACCCACCGCATCAAGCGTGGCTTAGCATCTTGCTTTGCCATTAGGTATTTGAGAGCCGAATGATCCGTATACACTATGCATTTCTTCAAAAGCAAATAAGGTCGAAACTTTTCAAAGGCATAAATGACGGCTAACATTTCTTTTTCAGTAGTTGTATAATGGTATTGAGCATCGGTCATTGTTTTACTAGCATAGTGTATCGGCTAAAAATTTTTAGACTTGCATTGCCCCAGGACTGCATCAATGGCATAATCGCTAGCATCGCACATTAGCTCGAAGGGCAAGTCCCAATCGGGGGCAGTTAAGATCGGAGCCTCCGTTAACTTCTTTTTAAGAATATTAAATGCTTCGATGCATTCATTTGAGAATATAAACGGAGCATCTTATTCAAGCAAGTGGGTCAGGGGCCGGGCTATCTTAGAAAAATCTTGAATGAAACGTCGGTAAAAGCCGACGTGACCCAGAAAACTTCTAATTCCTTTAACGGTGGTGGGTAGAGGTAATTTTGCAATCACGTCGACTTTAGCTCTATCGACCTCAATCCCGGATTTCGATATCTGATGGCCGAGGACAATGCCCTCTTTGACCATGAAATGGCACTTCTCCCAGTTTAGAACCAAGTTGGTGTCTTCACACCGTTGCAGCATACTTTCTAAATGGGAGAGGCAAGAAGTGAAAGAATCTCCATAAACCGAGAAATCATCCATGAAAACTTCCATGGTTTTCTCGATCATGTCCGAGAATATAGACATCATACACCTTTGGAACGTTCCTGGAGCATTGCATAAGCCGAAAGGCATATGACGATAGGCAAACATTCCATAAGGGCAAGTAAAGGTAGTCTTTTCCTGGTCCGGAGGGTCAATTGGTATTTGAAAGTAGCCGGAAAATCCATCAAGAAAACAATAGAACTTATTTCCGCTAGGCGTTCTAGCATTTGATCCATAAATGGAAGTGGGAAATGGTCCTTACGAGTCGCATCATTCAATTTTCGATAATCAATACAAACTCTCCATCCGGTAACAAGACGTGTCGGAATCAATTCATTATCTTCATTAGTCACGACGGTCATTCCACCTTTCTTTGGTACGCAGTGGACCGGGCTAACCCAGGAACAATCCGAGATTGGATAAATCATTCCGGCATCGAGGAGTTTGATAACTTCCTTTTTGATAACCTCATGAATTTTCGGGGTTAACCCGTCGTTGTTGCTGAACGGACGGTTTGTAATTGTCTTCAAGTAAGATCTTATGCATGCAGAAACGAGGGTCGATACCCTTAATATCGGAAATTTTCCAAGCGATGGCACGTTTATGCTTCTTGAGCACATCTAAGAGACGGTTCTTCTCCTCATCTTTAAGTTCTTTTGAAATTATGACAGGAAGTTTGTCGGTTCCTTCCAAAAATGCGTATTCGAGATGAGGAGGTAAATCCTTGAGCTCGGGCTCCGGAGGATTCTCAGTAGACGGCTTAACTTCTTTAACGTCGGCCATTTTAAGGTCCATCGGGGGGAGAGACGGGTTTGGGTCTTCGTTTAACATTTTCTCAATCAAAAGAACATCCCCCTCCGGGTCACAATCGGAATGATCAATTTCCAGTGAAATCGAATCATTAGCAATAAAGGCCTCGATCTCTTCCAAGATGAAATCACTTCCCTCAAACGGAGTAAGGGAAGGGGAAGGATCGGAAATTATCGGTTCAGAAGTAGGAGTGGGATTGCCACTCGAAGCATGTTCGGTAAAACCAAGTAACTCTTGAGCATACTCCTCCGTAACTTCGTCAATAACGTCGACTCAGTTAACGGAATATTTGTCATAATTGGAGGAGTACCTTGTGGTTTGATCCAAATTAAACGTTACGGCTTCGGTACCAACGCGTAGGGTAATTTCTTCATCAAAAACATCAATTAACGCATGGTCGGTCCTTAGGAAACCTCTCCCGAGAATGAGGGGTACCCGTGGATCAGCATCAAAATCAACAACGACAAAATCTGCAGGGAAATTAAATTTCCCAACATTGACGAAGACATCCTCGGCTATTCCCATCGGGCGGGAAGTAGTTCGGTCGGCAAGCTCGAGGGTCATACAAGTCGGAGTTAATTCAGGTAAAGACAACTTTTTCCAAATGGATAACGGCATTAGGTTAATGCTAGCACCAAGATCGGCCAAGGCGAAGCGTTGAACCATCCCAGGAAAATTACATGGAATGAGAAATCGACCGGGGTCTTCAAGCTTTTCGAGAAGCTTTTTGAGAATAACCGCCGAGCAATTTTCATTCATTTGAGTTCGTGACATTTCAAACAATTTTTCTTTATTATTCAAAAGACCTTTCAGCATTGAAGAAAATTTAGGCATTAAAAGTATAGTATCCGCGAGAGTTATGTCAAAATGTAGTTCTTGAAAAATCTGATAAAGCTTTTCCATCTGGTTTTTATTTCTCTCACGGTGCGTTTGTTCATTTAAGCGTGACGGATAAGGTAATTTTGTTTTGACGGGTATTTCTTTTTCAGCTTCGTTAACAACTTTATCTTTTCCTTTAGACGTTGGGACCACCGGAGGTTGGATGTTTTCGGTCCTTCCATTATCAGTAGGAATTCCCGTATCCGTTGTCACCTCGGTTTCACGGGCGACTACCTCGGGAGACGAAGAAGAAGGGGTAGTCGGAGTCGTTGGTCCATCGTAAGAAACACCACTCCTAGTCGTAATTGCTTTTGCATCACCCCTCGGGTTAGCAATTTTGTTGCTCGGAAGAGAACCAGACGTTGATACTTGATTCATCTGAATAAAACTGCTCATCATTTGCTTAAGCTCATTCGTTTGTCGAGTCATGGATGTGTTGATCTCCTTCTTAAGTTCAACCCTCATGTTGTTGATTTGATTTTGCATTGCTCGAATGTTAACATCGTTTGTTTTAATATAATTAGCAAGCTCAGGAGAAGGTTGTGGTGGTTGATAAACTTGTTGGGGTGGAGGGACTTGATAATTGGTTCCACGGTTTTGATTGTAACCTTGGTTATTTTGAGGATAACGGTTTTGATTAGTTTGCACGGGTGGAAACCCAGGTGGACTTGTTTGGTTAGTACGAAAACCTTGGTTTTGATTGTAGTTTACGGCTGCTATGTTTTCATTATAAACTTCGCCATCGGTGGCTTGACAATCATAATACGGATGCGGTCCACCACAAATCACACATTTTTCATTAACGGCTTTAACGGGCTCGGGTTTTTGGTTCTGCAACTTAAACTCTTTCATCATACAATGAATAGCGTCGGTAAGTTCGGCCAATTCTGATGATTGGACCGACGAAGAAGAAGGAGGAGTAAAAGAAGTCACTTTCGAAACATTCGGTTTGTTACGAGAAGTCGGAACCTTAGATTTATTCTCGATGATCGATAAAATATCCCTAGGCGTACGATTCAAGATATTGCCACCGGCGGCTGCGTTTAAAGAATCTTGATCGTTTTGAGTCAAAGCGTTATAAAACGTGTCGATTTGGTGTAACTCGGAGAAACCGTGGTGAGGACATTTTTGAAGTAGATCCTTAAAACGTTCCCATGCCTCACCAAAGTTCTCATCAAAACGTTGTTGAAAATTGGTTATATCATTCTTAAGATTAGTCGTTTTGGATGGTGGAAAGAAATGATTAACAAATTTTGAGACGAGTTCTTCCCATGTGTGAATTGAACGAGGGGGTTCTTTTTCAAGCCAAATCCGGGCTGAACCCTCGAGTGAAAATGGGAACAACATCAATTTGATAGCATCGTGAGGGACATCCTTAAATTTCAAAGTCGAAGTTAACTTATTAAACCATCGGATGTGTGCGTGAGGATCGTCCCTCTCAAAACCGTAAGCTTGTTTACGACGTCTACGATAGTGTTGGTTCAGTATGGTTAGAGAATTATCGATTAATCTCGACCGTGAACGTGTGATCATACACTAAAAAGAAACCAAAGTAAAAAGAAAAAGGAAAACAAATTTGAAAAGAAAATCTTTTTGTATTTTTGTTTTTATAAAGCAAAACTTAAAAACTTAAACACTTTTTTTTCAAACGTTAAGTTAATCGTAAACCGTTTCTGATGCGTGGGAATCGCAACAGGCTTTACCTCTCGAGGGATCTCGAGAAGCTTACAACCCCCACCAGGCAGTGTACCTGATCGTTGTAGTATAGTATAGAGATAAGTACCGGGGGATTGATCGTTCAGCTTAGGAATAGTGTCGCTAGGATTAGAAAACCTAATTACTAGTTCTAAAGGTGAGGGATGATTATTTTTGTATTTTTATATTTTTATGAAAGCAAGTAAAATCTCGGGTTTTGGAAGAGTGGGCGGAATTAGTTGTTATTCAACTAACCCAAAACTAATATATATTCAAAATAAAATACTGAAAATGAAATTAAACTAAATTATACTAAGGTTGTGAGCAGTAATTGGAGAAGTTGTGTTTACTTAGACTTCACTACTCCCTAGATATCTTTTACACGTTAATTACTTGTTATACTTGTACGGATGACGGATTGTATTCCTTAATACCATTCGTGGGGTGGCATACATAACTCCCCAACTCTATGAGCTCTTATCTCCTCCTACACCATGACCCAGCACAACTATAGGGATTGTAAACAGTGGCTCATGCATTAAATACAACCAATAAAGACCTAGTACGCCTCGGTTCATGTTTCTTAAGACGTTCAAGCATGTTACCATTTGGAGATCTGCCAGTTTTCTTAAGCCTAACATATAAAATCATTCATCCAAGACAAGAATAGACAAGTAATCAACACATAATCAACATCTAGGTTTCATTAGATCTAAGCAAACACAAAAGAGATCTAGCCTAGCATAATGGAATTGAGACAAGAACAAGATATAAACAACCAACACATAGACATATTAATTGAATTAGAAGAACACTTATCTCAATTACAATGCAAGGTCTCAAGGGTTTGGAACCCTTGAAAAACCTGTAAAAGATGCACCAAATTCGTCTTTAGGGTTTCACCAAAACTTCTCTTTTTTTTAATGAAAAAACTAGAAAACTATATATAGGAAAACTGGGCTGACGGCGTCAAGACAAGCATGTGACGCCGTCACCTCGCCGCCAAATACTTCCTCGAACGACCTTGATCTACTTATGACGGCCTATGTGACGCCGTCACCAACCACGGTATTTTATTCTTGGTACTTTGACGCCGTCATCAACTACGGTGTTTTATTCTTGATGTCTGACGCCGTCAGGATGTAACTCTTGACGCCGTCACCTAGTGTCTTCAGCATGGAAAATTGATACTTTGCCGTTTTCTTCACTTTTATGCTCCAAAAACGTCCAAAATGGCTTCTTTTCCAGAATTCACTCTCCAAACACCTAAAATCACAAAAGGAACGATTTAGGGCAATATTTGATCAAATAAAGTCGGATTCGGGCTTAAATGACCCCCTAAAAATGGATCATTTTTCGCCTCATCATATACCCTTACACTTGAGATTTGCTTGTCCTCAAGCAAATGAGCTTTTATTCTACTCAAAAGACAAGTTAGGGGTCATTTAACACTAATATAAAAGTAATTACAACAAATAATCGTTTTACTAAAGACCAATAGACAAGCATGGAGGTCATACACAAGCACCTCACAAATAGTGTTTAGATACTCACATCTCTCGGGTGTAATAAAGTAATATAACATTATGGAAATGGAAGATATCTCTCACTACCTGTCATAGCAAAATAGATTACCATAGGCTTGGGAAAGGATCAAACCTCCACCACATGGCGTAAGCACCTAGGATAAACTATCAAAGAGGTCTTTTAACGGGTTGTAACGTTAGGTATAGGGATATGAATTACACGGTTTTGTTGGATAAAGGAAGTTTTACTGGTGGCGAGTTAACAATCTCGGTTAATTACATGTACAAGATGGCGTTGCTAAGCCAAGACTAGACGCGACTTAAGCTAACAAATGAAAAATAACAAAAACATAAAATGAACATAGAATAAAAACGGGATGGTAGTCCGTATGTTTTTTTTCTCTTTTTCTTTTCTAATTTTTTTTCTTTTTTTTTTTTTTTTTTTTTTTTTTAATTTTTTCGATTTTTTTTTTTTTTTTTTTTTTTTTTTAACATACACTCTTACCCTACCATCCAAAATAATACATCATAGGGGTATGAACGTTCCCCTTACACTTGAATCTTTACATACTTTACATTAAACTAATCTAATGACTCGAATTAAGAAAATCAAAACACTTGGAGCACTTTTAAGATTAACGTACATATGGGGGTAATAATATGATGTTCTTCACCATTACTCCATAAAATAAGTACTTACCCATGAGTCCCAATCGTCCCAAAACAATATGTACAAGGATATGACTCGACTTAGCAACCATGTAATCAATTAGAAAGTTAACTTAGGGTTTAACAAATAACAATAATGCACTAAAAATGAGCGCATACACGGAAGGCTAAGGCGATTTGGGTGTACATTTAAGTGGGGTGTAACAAATTCTTCCTTTAAGTAAGATGCTTAAAGTTAGAAACGAAAAGATAGGCTCGAAGGGGTGTACTAGGGGTATCGTGTACTAAAAATGAGTACAACGCTAAGGGTGTGGGAAAAATTAGTTGACTTAACTAGCTAAGTAATATGACTTAAATGGTCAAGTAATTATGATACGGGTTTAACACAAGGGTGATCCTAATGCCTCTTATCATGTAGTAAATCTTACTACACGAATGTAGTCTCACTAGCGGTCTCGGGATGCATCACTAACGCAAGTTCTAGAATCTAAATGCTACCGGTACACTCATAAGCACCAATAATGAATGCTTTTCCTATCAAATCTAAAGGCGAACCTCACATTTTTGGGTGGAAAATTTTTCTGAATATACGGTTATGTGCTAGTCATACAATCTCCTATCCATGAGACGCTTGCTATGGCTAAAGTTTCACTCCTAAATGTTGGCGCTAAAATTACACTAACAAGTATTTCTCATAGTTTTATTACACATCTACTATCAAATAAAACAAACTCAAACGAAAGTGCATATGTAAGGTATCATCTTTTTACCCTCCCCTTACACTTAAGATGAACATTGTCCCAATGTTCAAGTAAAGAATGTAAAAGTGAAAAAGTAAAGAGAATGAAATCAAATACTCCCCTGATTTGCTCGGTATGGATTATAGGTTGGCCAGGTTAAATCTTCTTCCAAGAAAACGAACAATCAAAGCTTCCCTTCCAGAATATAAATCATCTCCTTGTCATAAATAACCTGTAAATCCTGACAACAATAGACAAGACAACCTCGTGTAAAATCGGCGGCATCCTATATAAGTTACTAAATCCTAGAAAACAAAGTAAGATATAATGCTTGTGGAATGAAGTTTGCAGATTTCCTGGAGATTATAAAACTTAATAATTCACAAAAACCATAAGACTCCGTTAGAAAAACAAAACCGGTAAAATTTCCAGATTTTTAACTCCTGACGCCGTCAAGAGTAATACTCTGACGCCGTCAGAATGGACCTGCAGAAATTCTTATGTTAAGTTTCCGGAAAATTTCTGGAAAAACTTTGTCCTACTTCCTGGAAAATCCTGCACTACTTCATTATGACTCAATACAAGCATTTAACTCTAACAAATACGAATATACATGTCCATTTAATATTGTGGAGAATCATGATCGGTTTGTTTCTTAAAAACATATTTGGGGTTTCCCCTTACACTTATCTTTTGCAAAAATACCTTTAGGTTGAAGTTAAGACTAGGCCAAACAACATAATAAAGTATTTCCACATTTTAATTGAGAAACATGATCATCCAACAATAAAAATAAAACATGCATACGGAAGCAAATAACAATCAAACAAATAAAATCACACAAAACATGGGTTGCCTCCCAAGAAGCGCTTTTCTTTATTTACGAGTCTTGTAGCTAGACTCAAAGTCATGGGCTATTACGTGATCTCATCATTGGTTCCACTCTCCAGGTCGTCTTCTAAACCAGTTTTGTATTCCGGACCTAGTTGCAAGCACTCTTTGTAGAAACCAAGCATCCTATTTCTAACATACTCTACTCCTCTACGTCTATCCTCCTCATTCCTATAATAAGCCGCTTGCTTATGTTCCTTTTCGAAATTAGAGAGAAGGCGGTATTGTTCGATCTCGTAAGGCATTTGTTAAGCAACCTCATCATTATCTTTCTTGAATCTAACTATCCCTAAAGTCGGATCATAACTCATCCTAGTAGCCTCAACAAATGGTTTTCCGAATATTATTTGGCTTAGGTCAGCATCAATCACCGGACGAGTGTCCTCAACTATCATAAAATCAATCTCATAAGTGAGATTCCCTATAATCACATGCAATCCCTTCACTCTTCCTGCAAAATTACTTATCAGATTCTTACCGGGCATCATCCTAAAATTGAGTTGCTTATTCATCACCCAATTGTAATAAGTCCTAGTCATGATGTTCACGGGGGATCTAAGGTCGATGTAAGCTTTCCATATATGCATGTGCCCGATATTGCATGGGATGTTAATGTTAGAGGGGTCTCCCATTTTGAAAAGGGGGTCGCCAAAGATATATGTTTTCTCGGGACTATCGAATAAATCCTTATGGTATTCCCGTTCTTCCTTGGTTGGCGGCTTATCAAAGTATTCTTCTATAGGTTCTACCTCCTCTAGTTCCTCATCCTTATTAACCTCAACTTCCCTACTCTCATCCTTACTATCGGCTTCTATTCTAACTTCATCCTTGTCACTCTCCTCTATCTCCTTATCTATTGGTTTAATGGTGACAACATTGACAAAGTGGACATGTTTGAATGATGAGGGGTCCTTAATTTGGATTCCACTATTGGTGTCCCTAGTGTCCTTCCTAGGTGTGATTAATGCTTGGTTGTTGAGGGCTTTCAACAAGTTGTCAATCTTGTTGGTCATCTCCGTTTGTTGTTGGTTGAATTCGGTTTCGAACCTAGCTATGCGGGCTTCTTGAGATGCCATGAATTTTGACATCAATCCTTCAAGATTGTTGGTACTACCATAGTTGTTAGAAGGATTGTTGTTGAAGGTACGGTTGGATGGTGGACCGTTTGGTTGATAACGATTAGGCGGATTGGAAGAATTGGGTTGATTTTGTTTCCACCTAAGGTTTGGGTGATTTTTCCATGAGGGGTTGTATGAATCACCGTATGTATTTGGCTCGGGCTTGAAAGTGTACCGGTACGCGTGGATGCGTAGTCCGCAAAAGCTGTTCCGGGGAGTTCCACACAATCACGAGTGTCATGGGGACCACTACATAATTCGCATGAAGAAGTGATTTTGTTCACTTAGCTTGAAGGCTTAGGAGCATCGTAGGATTTCATGAGAAACTTGACTTGGTCCTCAAGTTCCATGATCCTACGGTCTGGAGTGCTAGAATTGTTCGAAGGCAAAGATATTGCCTTGACCATTTTGTTCAAATCACGGGGATCATTCCAACTTTCGTTGTCATAGAGAGCAAGATCTTCTATGAGTTCCCATGATTGTTCCGCACTAAGATCACGTAGCTTACCACCGGCCGATTGGTCAATGGTTCGCCTCGTGGAGATGTCGATATGGTCATAGAAGATTTGGACTTGGAGCCAAAGATCTATGCCATGATGAGGGACTTTTTGGAGTAAGTCCTTGAAACGAGTCCATGCTTCATAAAGAGATTCATTTTTACGTTGTTGGAACATCAAAATGTCATTTCTAAGCTTAGTAGTTCTCCCCGGTGGGAAAAATTGAGCAAGGAAACGAGTGGTGAGATCATCCCATGTGGTGATGGATCCCGCGGGTAAACGCTCAAGCCATTGACTAGCTTGATCCTGTAGAGAGAATTGGAATAGCGTAAACGGGTAGTCTCTCTAGTTTCAACACCTAGGTCTATGGAATCTACGATTTTGAGGAAGTCCTTAAGGTGTTGGTTTGGATCTTCGGAACGAAGTCCATGGAATGCACATCCGCTTTGCACCAACCGGATGGTGTCGGATCGCAAGGGGGTCACATTGTCTCCGGTGAGCTCAATGGTGTTTCGGTAGCCTTGGTGGCTAGGTCGGGAATACTCTCCTAAGGTTCGGGGCCTAAGGGGTTCTAATGGTGGGTTTTGTTGTGGTGGGATGATGGGTTCAAAGATGTTACCACCTTCCATGATGTCGGATGGTAAAGAGTTACGAACAAAGGCACGAAGAAATAAGATAGACTAAAGAAGACCTAAAAAAATAAAAATAAAATCTTACTAGAAAGGAATCTAGCAAGTAGACCTAATAAAAAGAAATCCTAACCTAGACAATAACTATTACCCAGGCTGCGGCGCCAAAAACTTGATGCGTGGGAATCGCAACAGGCTTTACCTCTCGAGGGATCTCGAGAAGCTTACAACCCCCACCAGGCAGTGTACCTGATCGTTGTAGTATAGTATAGTGACAAGTACCGGGGGATTGATCGTTCAGCTTAGGAATAGTGTCGCTAGGATTAGAAAACCTAATTACTAGTTCTAAAGGTGAGGGATGATTATTTTTGTATTTTTATATTTTTATGAAAGCAAGTAAAATCTCGGGTTTTGGAAGAGTGGGCGGAATTAGTTGTTATTCAACTAACCCAAAACTAATATATATTCAAAATAAAATACTGAAAATGAAATTAAACTAAATTATACTAAGGTTGTGAGCAGTAATTGGAGAAGTTGTGTTTACTTAGACTTCACTACTCCCTAGATATCTTTTACACGTTAATTACTTGTTATACTTGTATGGATGATGGATTGTATTCCTTAATACCATTCGTGGGGTGGCATACATAACTCCCCAACTCTATGAGCTCTTATCTCCTCCTACACCATGACCCAGCACAACTATAGGGATTGTAAACAGTGGCTCATGCATTAAATACAACCAATAAAGACCTAGTACGCCTCGGTTCATGTTTCTTAAGACGTTCAAGAATGTTACCATTTGGAGATCTGCCAGTTTTCTTAAGCCTAACATATAAAATCATTCATCCAAGACAAGAATAGACAAGTATCAACACATAATCAACATCTAGGTTTCATTAGATCTAAGCAAACACAAAAGAGATCTAGCCTAGCATAATGGAATTGAGACAAGAACAAGATATAAACAACCAACACATAGACATATTGATTGAATTAGAAGAACACTTATCTCAATTACAATGCAAGGTCTCAAGGGTTTGGAACCCTTGAAAAAACTGTAAAAGATGCACCAAATTCGTCTTTAGGGTTTCACCAAAACTTCTCTTTTTTTTTAATGAAAAAACTAGAAAACTATATATAGGAAAACTGGGCTGACGGCGTCAAGACAAGCATGTGACGCCGTCACCTCGCCGCCAAATACTTCCTCGGACGGCCTTGATCTACTTATGACGGCCTATGTGACGCCGTCACCAACCACGGTATTTTATTCTTGGTACTTTGACGCCGTCAGGATGACTTTTGACGCCGTCATCAACTACGGTGTTTTATTCTTGATGTCTGACGCCGTCAGGATGTAACTCTTGACGCCGTCACCTAGTGTCTTCAGCATGGAAAATTGATACTTTGCCGTTTTCTTCACTTTTATGCTCCAAAAACGTCCAAAATGGCTTCTTTTCCAGAATTCACTCTCCAAACACCTAAAATCACAAAAGGAACGATTTAGGGCAATATTTGATCAAATAAAGTCGGATTCGGGCTTAAATGACCCCCTAAAAACGGATCATTTTTCGCCTCATCAGTTTCCCATAAACCTACTCGCGACGGAATGGGAGAGAAGAATGGATCTATCTTCAGCTTGCAATTTAATGTCAAAGCTTCCGTATTTTCCGCTTATTCGGTCGTAGAATCCAAAGTAATTCGATTAGCAACTAATTTCACGCGTTGTTATATTGGGAAGCTTATTTGGTTTACAACGCCCGCCCTTCAACGGGAGAGTCGAGGCTGTAACTTTATTATTTATTTTTTTTAGTATTTTTGAAAACACTTTAGGAAAAGTGTTTTTGATTTTTCAATTTTTTTTTGGTTTTTATTGAAAATATATACAAGGAATGTTTTCAAAACACAATTTCGAAAAACGAAAACGAAAAATTCACTTTAACCTCCCCGGCAGCGGCGCCAAAATTTGATTCATGATAACCCGAGGTCGTAGTCCGTGTGAAGGATGAATGGAATTTCGAATTCCCGATTCGTGAAACGTGTCGTAAAACTGGTAAAAAGTGATTAGAATGAGATTATACTAATGAAATCACAAATGAAGCACAAATAATCACTTAAGCACGTATTTCAAAAAAAATCTGAAAAAATTAAAAAAATAAAGAGGACAACAAATATTTAAGAATCGCTGAAAAAATTTCAAAAAAAAAATCATTTTCATCGTTAAAGGTATTGTGATATCAGAATCTGATTTTGACTTTTTTACAAAAGTCAAGATCTGATCTTGACTTGTCAAGATCAGATCTTGACTTTTGTAAAAAAGTCAAAATCAGATTCTGAAAACTTTTTTTTTAATAAAAAATTTAATATCACAATAACTTTTTTAATATCGTAAAAACTTTTTCTTAATAAAAATTATTAATATCGCCGTAAAGTCAAGATCAGATCTTGACTTTTGTAAAAAAGTCAAAATCAGATTCTGAAAACTTTTTTTTTAATAAAAAATTTAATATCACAATAACTTTTTTAATATCGTAAAAACTTTTTCTTAATCAAAATTATTAATATCGCCGTAAAGTCAAGATCAGATCTTGACTTTTGTAAAAAAGTCAAAATCAGATTCTGAAATTTTTTTTTTTTAATAAAAAATTTAATATCACAATAACTTTTTTAATATCGTAAAAACTTTTTCTTAATAAAAGTTGTTAATATCGCCGTAACTATCATACTTTCTTAATATCAAAGTTAATTTTTTTTAATATCACTTTAACTTTTTCTTAATATCGTAATATCACGGTTCATTTTTACATGTAAAAAAGCTTAATATCGCCGTACCACTCATAATATCGTTAATATCACATTAACACTCATAATAAAAAACGAAAAAAGTGCTCAGAAAAATCTGAAAAAATAAAAAAATAAAAGAACACAACTAGAGTAAGGATCGCTGAGAAGGAAAAAAATCAAAAAAATCGATTTCATGATCAATTGGTACCGTGATATTAGCGTCAGATCTTGACTTTTTTACAAAAAGTCAAGATCAGATCTGGAATGGGCGGTCCAGATCCATCCGCACGTCCGCACTAAAAACTTGTATCAGCACGTGATCCTCACACTCTCTCTCTCTCTCTCTCTCTCTCTCTATATATATATATATATATATATATATATATATATATATATATATATATATATATTGCCTGAGCTAGAATGTCGACATGTGTCCTCCCCTAATGTCGCGTATGGTTTTATGGGGAATCATGGGGTATTTTTTAAAACGGCTCAGATTTGGGATATTTTGTGACATACCCCTCCATGCAGGGGTATGTCAGTAATTTTCACTTTTCAAAACTTAGTTGAACCGTTCGGTTCGATCAGTCTTTCAAGTAATTTTACTTTATTTAACAGTTTTTGTTTTCTTACGAAAGTTGTTTGGCTAGTCGTAATAGGAGAATAAAAACATGTCTTCCACCTCCTTTGACAGTTTGACGCGTCTTGCTTAAAACAAATGGTTAATTTTATAAAATAGAAACGAAGTTTTAATTTTTTTACATGATTTTTGTAACTTGTTTTGTGTATGTATTAGAAAGGTAACTTAATGATATATATATCACATCATTAAAATAAGAGTAAATTGCATAAATCGTCCCTGTGGTTTGCCAAGATTGCAAATATCATCCTTGGGGTTAGCTAATTGCAGGTGGCCTCCATGTGGCGAAAGTTTGGGATCGTTTTGGTCCCTGATTTTAACTGGCGTTAAATGAATTTCGTTAAAAGTTAGACGTTTAGCCCTTTTGGCCAATGATCATTGCAGCGTCCATCCTTTAAACTTAGGGGTGCCAATCGAATCGTGTTCGTGTTAACCTATTCGGGTTCGCATGTTGGCGGGTTAGTATAACTTCTACCCAAATACGACCCATTTATTAATCTTGTCAAGAAACTCAACCCTAACCCACACCTGCATAATACACGTAACCCATTTTTGACCCGTTTAACATGTTTAAATAAATAGGTCACGTAGTGAATAAGGTTGATGATTTGTTGATTTAACTAGTTTAAATGCAAAAATGATATAAGGATTCAAAATATGATAAAAATAACAGACAAATAACTATACGACAATTTTCTCAGTTATAAGCGTCAATTTCTATGATATATGAGGTATAATCATAATTCAATCGTATTAAGTACATAACACAATACATTTGATCCACGTCTAACATAAAAAGGCATGCTATATATTTTATTTTTAGAGTCTTATATGCTTAAACGGGTTCACGGGTTAACCTGTTTAACATTTACGCAACCCAAGCACGACCCATTTATTAAACGGGTTAGACGGGTTAACCTGTTTTTTACCCAAACCAGTTTATCCTCAACCAAAACCTGTTTAACTTCGTGTCGTTGATCGTTTAGTGTCGAGAATTGTCACCCCTAAACTAACGACCGTTTGTAATTTAAAATTTTTGGTTTATTTAAAACAATTCGATATTTTTTATATAACATATACGTTTTTATATACATTTTGTATACTTTTTTTATAAATGTTCTTTTATACGTTTTGTATACATCCTTTACGGTATTATATACATATTTATAAAAATGTATACGTTATTATATACATTTTATATGTTTTATATACGTTTTGTATATGATTTATATACGTTTTTATATACGTTTTCTTATACATTCTTATATACTTTTTTTACTTTTTGTATATGTTCTTATACACGGAGTATTTTTTATATGTTTTTATATACATTCTTTATACGTTTTGTATACGTTTTTATATACTTTTTTAAACATGTTTTTATAGTATAATTTTATATGTTTTAATATACATGTTTATATACGTTTGTATATAAATATGTATATAAAAACATATATAAAAACGTATAAAAATGTATATAAAAAGTATTAAAAAAAAGGTATTGATACGTGAGAATCGCACCAGACTTTACCTCTCGAGGAATCTCGAGAAGCTTACAACCCCCACCAGGCAGTGTACCTGATCGTTGTAGTATAATATAGTGACAAGTACCGGGGGATTGATAGTTCAACTCATGAATAGTGTCGCTAGGATTAGAAAGTCTCTTAAACTAAGTCTAAAGGTGAGGGATTATTCTTTTTGTATTTTTATGTTTTATAAAAGCAAATAAAATCTCGGTTTTTAAAAGAGTGGGGGGAATTAGTTGCTAGCCAACTAACCCAATGACTAAAGATGCAATCAAAATAAAATAACAAAAATAAAATGAAATCTGATTATACTAATGTGGTGTAACAATAATGGGGAAAGTTGTGTTTACTTAGGTTTATTACTCCCTAGATATCTTTTACAGGTTGATAGCTTGTTACAATTGCATGGATGACGGGTCATATTCCTTAATACTAGTCGTAGGGTCGTGTACAATGTTCCCTAACTCTATAGGATCCTACTTCACTCCTATGTCGAGCCGTTAGAAGCTCCTAACATGGGATCATTAGAATTCTCCTACGCATTAAATACAACCAAATATCGTAGTACACATCCGATCATGTTTCTTAAGACGTTCAAGCATGTTACTAATGGAAGTATGCCAGTTTTCTTAAGCCTAACATCAAATACAATCATCCGTAACAACTATAAACAAACAATCAACCCATATTTCACATCTAGGTTTCACTACATCTAAGCAAACACAAAAGAGATCTAGCCAAACATGTTAAATTGAAGACAAGTGTAAGATATATTCAAACAACACATAGACATATTGATTGAATTGAAAGAGTATTTATCTCTAATAAAACATGGAAGATTCAAAGGGTTAAAACCCTTGAAAAAGCTGTGAAAATCGGTCTAGGGTTTTTCCTCAAAGTTGCACCCTAAAAGTTACACACTAATGAAAGAAATTTGGAAAACTATATATAGATTTTACAGGGTGACGGCGTCAAAAAAAAAATTGTGACGCCGTCAACTCGCCGCCCATAATGAAATCGGATTGCCTAGATCCACTTTTGACGCCGTCATGTGTAAAATTGTTCTGGGCCGTCACTAATATTTGGACCATGACGGTCTTGGGTGACGCCGTCATCTCCAATGCACAAAACTCTCTGGATCGTCACGTGTATAGTCCACATCCACCTCTTGTATTACTCTTGACGCCGTCATTAAGGAACATGTGACGCCGTCAGGTACTGTTCCCAGCAAGGAAAATTAAGACTTTGTCGTTTTCTTCACTTTTATGCTCCAAAAACGTCTAAAATGCTTCCTTTTCCAGATTTCACTCCAAAAGTATCTAAAATGACAAAAGGAACGATTTAGGGCAATATTTGATCAAATAAAGTCGGATTCGGGCTTAAATGACCCCCTAAAAACGGATCATTTTTCGCCTCATCAGTTTCCCATAAACCTACTCGCGACGGAACGGGAGAGAAGAATGGATCTATCTTCAGCTTGCAATTTAATGTCAAAGCTTCCGTATTTTCCGCTTATTCGGTCGTAGAATCCAAAGTAATTCGATTAGCAACTAATTTCACGCGTTGTTATATTGGGAAGCTTATTTGGTTTACAACGCCCGCCCTTCAACGGGAGAGTCGAGGCTGTAACTTTATTATTTATTTTTTTTAGTATTTTTGAAAACACTTTAGGAAAAGTGTTTTTGATTTTTCAATTTTTTTTTGGTTTTTATTGAAAATATATACAAGGAATGTTTTCAAAACACAATTTCGAAAAACGAAAACGAAAAATTCACTTCAACCTTCCCCGGCAGCGGCGCCAAAATTTGATTCATGATAACCCGAGGTCGTAGTCCGTGTGAAGGATGAATGGAATTTCGAATTCCCGATTCGTGAAACGTGTCGTAAAACTGGTAAAAAGTGATTAGAATGAGATTATACTAATGAAATCACAAATGAAGCACAAATAATCACTTAAGCACGTATTTCAAATAAGGCAACTAGAAACGTAACGTAAAATCGAAACCGTACGCTAAAACGTAAAATAACGTTAACGTACGAAATAAAACGCGACTTTAAAGCTACACTACTCCTACGGACATGGAAATAATTTTCAAAAGTTAAAAATGATAAAAGAAAATTTTGAGAAAAAGAAAAATATTTTTTTGACTTTTTATTTATTTTTTATGAATTAAAAACTAATTTATCTAATTAAAAATTAAAAGAAAATGCAAATAAAGTGAGAAAAATAAAAAATAAATTTTGAAAATTCTAAAATAACTAAAAAGTAATTTTGAAACTAAAAACTAATTTTTTTAGCTTTTTATGTAATTTTTGGGAATTAAAAACTATTAAATCTAATTAAAAATTCAAATTAAATTCAAAATAAATGGGAAAAATTTAAAATAAATTTCTAAAATTCTAAAATAAATGAAAATAAATTTCTAAAATATTTTTGGATTTTTCTTGGCTTTTTCTGATTTTTTTGGATTTTTTAGTAATAAAAATTGATTAAAAATGAAAATTAATTAAGAAAAATAGCAAATAAAGGCATAAAAATATGAAAAATTCAGGAAAATTCTAAAATATTATTCTAAACTTATGAAAAATTTAAAAACTTAAAAATAAGCTGTGGAACTGCTAAATAATTTGAAACTGCTTATATTGGAGTGCTTATTTATGAGCACTCCTTTGACCAGGTTGACCAAACTTTGATCAGAGATGTTTTTGACTTAATGAAGCTTAATGGGACAAAACTTAGGCCAATTGATACACAGAAACACAGGTTAAGGCTCAAATCAGTCAAATAAGCACTTTTGAAATAAGCATAAGCCAAAAGAGAATAAGCTGAGGTACAATCTCAATAGAAATAGCAACTATAGGTGTGAATAAGCTCAGAGAATCAAATAAACTCAACTAATGATCCACAAATCCAAGTTGCAGCCCTAGTCTAGAAAACAGATATTAAGCTGAACCACTCAACTAAATAGGGCTAATAAGCTGGTTAAATAAGCTTGGAACAGAAAGCTCAAGGGGGCAAAAGCTTGTCTACCTATCTGAGATGATAAATCCACAAGAAACCCTATGAGTTAATCCCCATTGATGACCTAAATTGAGCTGAGAACAGGTGATGTTGAACCATATAGGGCTGCAGGTTTTGACTTTTTTATGCACACTAGAATTGACTAAAGTGAGTTTTAAATGCACTAATCTAATCCTAAATGATATGTTTAGCTAAGATATGAGTTTTAAAAAACCTAAATGCTCCCTATGTCTAACAAAATTTCAAGATGACAGATTATCATGAACACTATTGAACTTAGATTTGGTACTAATGGGTGATGTTAACTTTTTACCTTAAACTTCGGTATATTATGCTCAAATTAGCTCAAATACACTCTAGGAAGTTAGAGTATGCAGTCAACTTAATAATAACCCAACAAGAACTAACTTAACCAACCTAATCCAAACACCCTTAACTGCGTTCAGTTTGAAACTAAGTGCAACTAACAATCCAATATCAAACACCAATCTCAGTACATATTATAATCAAATAACCTCAAATGAAGCAACAACTTAGATCTCATATGCAAATCAACTCAGATACACAGATTCACAGAATATGACAGATCAAAAATCAAATAGAACAATGCAACAGTGCACAATATTCTTGATATCAAACTCACACTAATGAACTAATAACAAGTAACTATGAGTCTAAATAAGCAATTAACAAGCAACAATAAACAGATAAAATCAAATCTAAACTACTATTATACTATTTAGAGGAATTTAAAAATTTCAAAGGACTTACAAATCCACCTCAGCTAAACAGAGGTGGTCTCCCACACAGCCTGTCTTTAAGACAGGCTAATTGCTCCTTATTAGCTGTCTATTAACTCCAAATAAGCTATGCTTATTGAATAAGCTGATAGGTTTGACTTGCTTTGACCAATAAGTACTTGAGAATTTTATGCCAAAAATAAGCTTACTAACAACTATTAATGAGCTAATATAAGGTTATAATAACCAACTAAAACTAGATTGAAACTTAAATAAGAGATTAAGACAAATATTTTTGAATTTTTATATTTTCTGATTTTTTTTTTTTTTTTTTTTTTTTTTTTTTTTTTTTGATTTTTGAATAAGAGAAATAGAAATAAGGAATTAATAAAAAAAACAATATACTATAACTAATGATTTAAATTGATTAATAAGTAACTACTAATAAAACTGAATAATAAAGGAAGGTAAAACAAATATTGCAAAGAAACAACTGAAATTTTTATTAAAACTGAATTCTGATTACAAGCTTTAGAAAATGAAATTACAATAAAGGAAATTAAAATGGCAGCATAACTTTAATTAAAAACTACACACCCAACTACTGAATGGGAGGGGGTATATATAGGTGAAGCAGGGAGCTTGGGTGAAGCTTCTAGCAATTCCAGCTCATCAATCCTTGTGAAGTTGTGTTTGTTTTGATCCATCCTGATCCGTTGGATATCCCTTGGTCACCAATCCGTGTATCTTAGCCCTTGGATTCGTTTTTGTGATGTAATGTATCCTGCGTGAGTATGCTCATTGGTCCACGTGTCCCAGACATTCCCTGACCTCACCTGACGCGTGACAGACCTTCTAGAAACACCCAATCATTGGGTAATTATTCCAATTGGGGTAATTTGGTGGGAGGGTAACTTAGGGTTCGTCAAACAATATTTTTTTCTGGGAATGGGTTAGTTTTAGGGGGCGGGTAAAGTATTTGGGGGTGTTTGACTGGTATAATAAAGCGTTTGACCGGGGTAAAAAAGGTATTGGATCGGGTAATAATTTTAAAGGGAAGGTGGGCTTTTTAGTGTGTTGGGCTGGGGTGTAAGAAGTACATGGACTAGGCTTAGTAAAGGGTTTTGGTTTTAGTTTAGTTTAGGATCAAAATTAACAAGGACTAATAATGTATAATCTGAAAATCTTAAGGGCTGATTCTGTAAATTTCTAAAAGTTTCATTCAAGGGCTTATGTTGTAAAATGCTGAATCATAGAGGATACATGTTGACTTTTCTTCAAAATTTCATAAAGGACTATTTTTGCCAACATGTGAAACTTGGAGGACTAATCTTGTCATTTTCCTCAAACTTCAACTAGGGACCATTTATGCAACTTTGTAAATCATTGAGGACTTCTTATGAAATTTTGAGCTTTCTTTGATCATTTTGCTTCCCCAGCTCCGGCTTTTTGACCTTTTTCCAATCTCGTGCTCGTTTTTGTCGGTTTTGGCTTTGTTTTTGTTCACTTTTCTCATATCCGTACCTGCACATACACAAATACAAAAACACACATTCTCTTGGCATATTTGGTTAGTATTTGGTGTTTTTGGTCTGATTTAAGGTCTAAAAGGATGTGTGAAAAAGCACACATCTGTATTTTCAACATACGCAAGTCTCAAATTTTTATCATAATATAGTCAATATAAATGTGTGATTGATTGTTATACTGATTGGTGTATGTTGTAGGATAACATCCATGTTTCATGCATGGTCTTTGTTCTAGGTTTCATGTAGGCGAAATCGAGTGTACGCTCATGCTGAAATTCTTATGGTTCTTATGATAAAGTTCAATATTTAATTTCCAATAATTAGTTATGGTATGTTGAACTAAACCTGGTATAATGGTTTTTTCTACATGTACCATCACACTAAAACCGTTGCAGTGAATGTGAGTGTTATACTCATACTTTTTGTTACCATCTACCAATAAATTTTCCTTGACTATTTAGAGATTCAATTTTTTTAAAGCAATTGTTGCATGTTTATACTTGACACAAGAAATATAAGGAACTTCAGGAACAAATAGAAAATCTTCAATCTTTGAAAGTGACCAAGGAGTTTACTCAACACGACATAATATGTGTACTAATTCAGAAATTTACTTTTGGTAATAGCTCCAGTGTCATGCACATATGGCCTGAACTAAGGAAGACTCGCTTGTATAGAGGACCAAAACGTGCCGGAATGGTAATATTTTTTTGTGATTGAAATGCCCTCTGGAAATACAAGTTTCAAGTATTGTTTTTTGCTTTTTTTTTTCTTTTTATTTTTTTCTATAACATGTCAACATTGGTATCTGTTTGTGGAGTTTTAGGGCCATGGTTAATAACCGACTTTCATGTAGTCTTTGGTGGAGCTGATTGACCAGTCATAAGAATATTAAAATGAAGTTGCTCTAAAAAATTGGTAATGCAAAGCTACAAATATCATGTGATTCTTCTCCTAACTGACCTCTATGTAAGTGTCATATTTGACATATTCTTGCATTTACTTGAATCCAGGTTGAAGATTTTGGTTCACTGGAATTATCACCAGTTGATGGGCGAACTCTTACAGATTTTATGCACACACCTTGTCTGCGCATGTGTTCTTTGGGACAAGTGGATAGTGCCTTGATACACCTTTTTGGGAAATCTATATGCGGGTCTATATTAATTAAGTATTATCTAATGCAATGCGACAATTGTTCAAGAAAGTCATTATGAAGCTATTCAATTTTTTACCATACTCTTTGACTCTTTATAAACATACCCTTTGCTTGCAGTATTGATCTTTCCAAGGAGCCCTTTTTATTTATTTAGTGATGTCTGTCATTTAGAATTCTTGCACCAACTGATGTTGTATTATTTCTCTAGGATTAGGTTAAGCTGTCAGAAAAATTATCACATGTGTAATCTCTGTGCATACATGAAATGATAGTACCAACTTTCAAGCACAATAATCACAAACAATTGGTTTTCTAGGTTGGCATTGAGCTGGTCCCAAAAGATTCTGATATGAACTCTCCTCATCTGTTCAAGGAGGACATTATCAGCTTAGTGCATGTGCATAAGGTGATAAATCACCCCATTGCATGATAGTAACAAATCATATTTGATTCGTCATTGTTCATATTGTTTGATATTTCGATTTTGTATCTATTGTAGCAAGTAGCGTGCTTGTCTACTAATGGGCAACAACTCCTGGAGTCATCAAAAACAATTTTTTTTTTTTTTAATTTTTTTTTTTTTTGTAAAGGAAAGCTGGAAGATGCAGTTAGATACGGGACCAAGCAGTGGCGGAGCTAGAAGAAATTTCGTGGGAGGGCCGCCGCCAATGGGACCAAGGTACCAAACTTTCATTGGCTCATGTTCTAAAACGAACTAGTATTGGTTTCTCATTTGTATTTCAACTTAAGTAACGTTTCAGCAATTCTTCATGTGGTTTATCTTTTACAATCAGTACGAAGTATGCATGAAAATCTGGCGTAACAAAAGCTATATTTGTTACACCATCATAGATTGTCGCTGGCAATGAATTCATTATCCAGAGTAGTACCGAGTAGATAATTTTGTTCAAATGATATAGGAATTGGGGTGGGTCTGCATTAAATTTGAAATATTAATGTCGATCTAAGCATTTAAGCTCACAAATAAAGTAATATAGCTATCCGAGTGTGTAATAATAATTTTAATCTATTATAGGTGAAGGATTCTTTAATAGTCAGCGACAACGTACAAAAGTTCAGAGATTTATCCAAATGTCGAAAGAGAAGGAAATTCAATTTGCTCAAGGTGTGCAAATGCAAGATGGGTCATTGGCGAATACACCTAACCAACCAGTTCCTTTGAACTCTATGAGTATCCTTTGAACTCTACGGGTCCAGTTCTTATGAATTATACAGGTCAAGTTCCTATGAATATTACAGGTCCAATTCCTTTGAACTCTATGAGTCCAATTCCTTTGAACTATATGAGTCCAATTACTTTTAACTCTTTGGATCCATCCAGTATGAAAGCACCTTCTTCTTCCAGCAAGATGAGGTGTTACCTGATACAAATGATTCAGAGAAGTATTTTATTTCTCATATTTTTCATCTGTTGCAGAAAGAAGAGACATTTAATGGACAAGTCAAATTGATGGAATGGATTTTATAGATGAAAAATGCGATCGTGCTCTATTGGTATTCTTATATCATTGTTCACTGGGTATCATTGTATATCGAGCACTATTTTTAGATCTAATATTTTAATCATCCTTTCATGAAACTGCAGGTTTCTAACAAATGGAGGTGTGATGATTTTAGTTTTCATGGCTGAGTCAAGCAGCAATTGAAGTGCAAAGCTCTTAATATGTGCATACCAGGTATGTTTCTGTAAAGTTTTTGCACATTCTTAATTAAATGTAGTAATTTACTTAATTTTAAGGGTGTCAAATGGAAAATTATTATAGTTGTAGACGAGAAAGTGATGTCTATGGTATCATTGTAGGTGTTTATCTTATATTGTGAAAGGCTTTACCAAATCAAGCTTCACCAACCACTGTGAAAACAAGTTCCAAGTTTCGCGGTGTTACCAAACATAGTCATATATGAAGCAATTCATGGGATAAACTTTCTTGGAACGTTACACAAAAGGATAAAGGAAAACAAGGTAATACCATTTTTGCTTTTTAGATTCCCACCAACACTCTCTTAGATATAAAGTAGAAGCAAACTGGTCCATTTTGAATAAAAAAAACTGAAATTTACATGTCTGAGTAAATTTTTGTATACCTTTGGGTATTATGATTTTCTTATATTGTTGCTATGAAAAGAGTGTGTCCGTTAAGTTAAACCTGATGCATCTCTTGATACTTCAAACTTACATGGTCAATATATTTATCCATCTATGTAATTTGGGGATGGTAAACTGGACGGGAGGGTAAGGCGTGAACATGGGGGTTTGGGTCAAAATAGGTTATGTATTGGTAGTTGGGTCGCGTAAGCTAAACCAAATATGAGTATAATTAGAATTACAACGTTCATTAGGCGGGTACTGTTCATTAGGAAAAAAAACCCATTCCATCAACAATTTTGACATGATTTTGATTCTGAAATCCGTGTCCTGCTATTTTCATGGGTCAATAAGGTTAGTGTGTATCTAAAATGGGTCAATAAGGTTAATGTGAATCTAAAATGGGTCAAATAGGTAATAAAAAAAATGCAAAATGGATGAGCATGTCAAATGGTTCGAAAGTTGCATAAGGTGTAGCTATATTTTACAAAATCAGTGTTAGTATATTAGTTCAACATTATCTCGCCCTTTTGGAAGGTATTAATGAAGAAGTTGACGATACTGATAACACATTTGTATGCAAAATGCAAAATGGATGAGCATGTCACATACTAAGGGTTGTTTGGGATTTCGTATATATATATGGTGGTATAAATGAAACCTACTACATAGCCGCAACAACCAGGAAGTCGGCCAGTGACGGAGTAAGTAACAAACATGAAGAACTATATACACCAGATCGTGTTTGCTGTTTTTTGCTAACATTTTTTGTTTCCTGATCATGATCAGGTTATGTTCGAAGGCACTAAATAAACTGATTAATCCAGAGGCAGGGGAGATACTAGGAGCAATATATGGCATTATGTTAAGTACAACAATATGATTTTGTTATCAGTTAACAGTTTGAGTATTTAAAGGCTTGAAGCTATAAAATTAGACCAAGAAACAAAGTTGACTAGATATGGAATTTATAAGTAATTATAAGAATATGATATTCGCCGAGTTTAGCAAAAGTAGCAAAATGTAATATATAGAGTAGTTCCCTGGCGCTTTTTATTTGAGAACTCGGAGATTGAAATTCTTGATCATTAAGTCCTCATTAATTGCATTCTTGGTTTACGGGTTTTCGATTTGTTAAATAACATTACATATTCTAATTCTGTCCTCAGTGAATTGATTTGAATGCAGGTGTTGTAATCTGTTTCAGTCACATTCTTATCAGTAAAATGGGCACAATCACTTCAGATATCAAAGGGTTGATGACGTTATAGACCTAACTCCCGTCTACCTATTTTTTTAGAGAAACTTAAATGCTCTAAGGTAATTCATTCCATTTTCTATAAGATATATCTTTATGAATACATTATTTCTGATTCAATGCATATTTTTTAGGTGGCGGTCGTTGTTCATCAAGGATTAAAAAACATTAGTTTGGGTGAATGATAGGATTGTTTGTTGCAGCTATATGAAAAATCAGTAGTTTTGTATACCATTCATTTTTTTGGTCTTTAAAATGTAAGATGTAAGGCTATACTTATTTTGTTAAAAGGATCATCTTGTACCTTTTAACTGTTATGAATAACTTTGTACCTTTTAATTGTGTGGTTGTTACAATGTTTGTTAATGGAAAAGAAGCGTTTGTTACATTAAGTTATTTCCAATAAATAACTAAAATGTTTAATGCATTCAATAAATACTTTCATATGTTTATAACTTATTTGGATTAACTTTATTTTTTCAACGATATTTATAAGGCTCACCCACCCATCGGATGAGCTATGCTACTACAAACGTTGTTTATAAAGAAGCGTTATTTCACATTTGAGTTTAAATCATATACTCTGTTTTTACAAAGAACATTGAAACAAACACAAAAAATTTGACAAACATCGGTACTACTCATTTAAAAAGCTTTGTATAAGCCAACGATATTCATAAGTCATAACAATAATCATATTATAAAAATAATAGAATTTTATATACTCTTTAATTACCGTCACCTAATACTACCCAAAGAAGAATTACAAGTCATGCCCGCCTATCGGGCGGGCTTTGAAACTAGTGTATATATATATATATATATATATATATATATATATATATATATATATATATATATATATATATATATATATATATATATATATATATATTTTATTTGGTTTATGAATGTGTGTGAGATATTTAGTGTGATATATTTTTATAAAGTATGTATTTTACCGAAAGGTAAGAGAAAGATGACCAAAACAGATATGATGAGAGGGAGTGAGGGGAAATGAGAGGAGAAGTGACGCTGAAGTGGCGGTAACCCGGTCATCACCATTCCCTTTAGTCTGAGCAAGTCCCTGTATCATATCTGAACCCTAAATACGGTTTTTGCATCATCAAGGAAATTCAAGATTATTTTGCATTTAGATGAATAGGTTAATCTATATATATAAGTACCAAAAAAATTCAATGTCATTTAGTACATGCAATAACGTGCCAAACAATATTGCACTAAAACTCCCAACTACAAAAGGAAAAAAAAATCACCAAAATAAACTTATTAAAACTGTTGCTTCATCAACAAAAGATTGTTTCGCAATAATCATTGATTCCAAGCTTCCGCTGATAAGAAGTGACAGAGAGATGTCGTATAATCTTTAACCGTCCTTAATTACCATTTATGTGCAAGTGCTCTAGAAGAGATGATTGACGAAATCACAGAGGAAAAACATCCAATGAGAAGGAACACTGCTGATATATAAGCCATCATGCAAAAGTCTCCTATCTTTGAATGATAATCTTTTGCATCATAAGTTTTTCCATCGTTTGTTCTTAATATACCTATTTTATCCGCACCTTTCCTTGTTTCAACAGTTGCACCGAACAATGATCCAATAGCTGTTGCTAATAATATCATGCAAGCCTAGAGTGTGCAGCAGAAGTTAAACGTTAGCCATACCAATTATTAGAATCTGACAAGCCATCATGCAACAACACTGTCATTCTGAATATTATAGAATGGTTGTTTGAGATTGCCTATGTAACCCTCGTTTTGTTTTATTTTGAAGGGGGGAAAATCATTCTTAAACTAGCAAGTAGCTAGAAAACAATAAACTTAAAAAGGTAGCACCTATAAATGCCACCAAGAAAATACCTAAATTAACGTCACTTTTGTGAGACCTCAAAAAGCCTCTCAAACCTACTACAAAAAGCTGGAAATAGACATCGAACTCGCTTATGTGTCTTCCAATAGTTCAACGACAATTGCAATCGAGTTTATTTAAACACAACCGTCAACTCCATTTTTATTTCACTCGAGTTTAGATTAAATACAAGTTTAAATCGAGTTTATTGTGTTTTAATACATCAGATAAGCAATACAAACTGTTTATTTAGCTATATGTGAGTGAAAGAAATAGTTTTAATAGAAAATACTAGTAGAAGTAAATAATAAAGTCAATCCCCAAATACCCCAGCCCCCCCCCCTCTTATGCTTATGTGCCATTTATAAAATTATAGGATCGATCACTAGTTTCGTTCCCTTCAATGTGTTTACTTAAATTATAACAAACTTGCAAGTCCCGCGCCTTTGGCTTCAGGGACGGAGCCAAGGGGGTGTCCGCGGGTGCACGTGCACCCCATGGATTTTTTCGATATAGTGTTAATTTTTGAAAAACTTATTGATTTTTCTTAAATGTATCTTAAATGCACCCGGTGTTGGAATTATTATATCATGACAATCATATTAATAAACCATGAACATCAAAGTGGGCATGAGCGGAAGCAATTATAATAGATCGAATAACATGTAATTAATTAATCATTAATTTAAATAGTAAACATACCGTAGTGATTCTAGCCCGAACAAGAATCAATGCAATCTTCCGGAACCAATGAACCCTAATTAGGGTTTATAAGGATTATATGAATTACCCCTTACCTTTTTGTAATTCAATCCAAGAATCAAACAATAGTGTGTTTGATTCACGTTCTTGTACACACGTACTAATTCAAGAAAAAGTTTATGCAAGTAATAATCACAAAACAATTTTTGGACACAAGAAAATCGAAACCCTAAGGGGTGTTCGGTTTTAGTTCGACCAAGAAAAGAGAAGGAGAAGAAAACACCAAGTTGTGTGTGTACAAGTTATGAGAAAAACCTTCACCTTGGGTTTGCTTATATACTAGACATTACTTGGAGCTCAAGACACAAAGGAGGTGGGTTGACCTCCTTGGGCCGATCGGCTATGGCATCCCAAAGGGGATTCCGAAACCTTCTTTTGTTTCCATGTATTGTCTAGTAATTAGTTTCCTAATCTTCGTTTAATAATTAATTAGTCATTAATCAATAATACTAATTATTATTTAATTGTTTTGTGTTTAATAATTAATTATAACATTTTATAAATAATTATTACATTTCCTCTTCATACGTATTGTGTGCAATCCCGTGATCTCAAGTTCGATCCTAACACACGACTATTATTATTTTGTCTATAAAACCAACAGCTCCCACTTAGACATATCATAATAGTGTGATCATATCGATTAGCGTCTTGCAACACGTCGATGCCTCTAGTACAACTTGAGTAAGGCTCCTGGAAAACCTTTTAATGATTTCTCATTATTATTATCCCTTTGTTTCTAATACCACGTTAACAAGGATATGGATCTAGGTCATTCCTTAATTAACCATTCTGTTTCTCGTTTTTAGAAATTGACAAGATTACCAAATCTTTTGAACCTTTCATAAAAGACCTTGGGCGTGGCCACGCAAACACCTTGACAACCCTACGAGGGGCCCAGCAGTATTAAACTCCAAAATTAATTTGAAGGAACAAATTCTTTATTGATTACAAGCAAAACACACAAACTTTGTAACACTTCCGAAAACAACCCTTATGACTACCAGTTACGTATAGCGTTAAGTTGTTCCACAAAAACATTCATGACCGTTATCTTGTATCTCAAGTCTAAGGATAACTTCTTATGATTTACTTAATGACAAGATCCATAAAGTAACATCATATAGTTGGGATAAGTCCTATATTCAATATCATCGAATATCATCTGAAATGACATGTCTACGCATCAATATACTTAAGTATATTATATCAACTTCAGATTTGTCTTAATTTAATAATATTCCCATATCATTAACCGACAATAGACAATTTAGAATAACTCTTATTCATGGATTTAAACATGCAAAAATAGGACAACAATAATTAATAACAGAAATAAACATACCAACATACTTTATTTCATTAAAATAATAATTGTTTACAATATCCTTTATCCAAATACTAATCACAGTTATGCATGAAACTACTAGCTAATTTAAGTCCAATTCCATTGGCCAATTCATTAAGCTTCTCTTTTCGCCAAAGCCTTAGTGAACGGATCAGCTAAGTTTTCATCTGTGTGAACCTTCAACAGATTTATTTCACCTTTGTCAACCTTTTCACGAACAAAGTGATACTTCCGTAGAAAATGTCTGGTGCCTCTCATGACTCCAGGTTCATTGGCAAATATGATTGCAGCAGAATTGTCACAATACATATTAATAGGTAATTCAATTGAAGGCATAACACCAAGCCCAGAAACGAATTTCATAATCCAAACAGCCTCCATAGCAGCTTCCAAAGCAGCAATGTATTCACCTTCTGTTGCAGACATCGCAATTGTACTCTGCTTCTTGCTCCTCCAGTCTACAGCTCCTCCATTGATAACAAAGACATAACCCGTCTGAGACTTTGAATCATCTTTATTACTTTGAAAGGATGCATCACAGAAACCTGTAACACAAAGTTCTGTAGATGGATTTCCACCATATACCAAAAACATATCTTTTGTATTCCTCAAATACTTAAGAATATGTTTAACAGCAATCCAATGTTTTTCACCTGGATTCTGTTGAAATTGACTGGTAATATTTTGAGCAAACGCCACATCTGGCCTTGTGCATTTAACCGCATACATAATAGATCCTACAGCCGAAGCATAAGGAACTTTACTCATACGAGCCACCTCATTAGGTGTTGAAGCACAAAACTCATTACATAAGCCATGTTTTACTTCCATCGGCAAATATCCTTTCTTGGAATTTTGCAAATTGAATCTTTTCAATATTTTGTCAATGTAAGCACTTTGACTTAATCCAATTAACCGCCTTGATCTATCTCTATAGATTTTGATTCCCAGAATGTATGCAGCTTCTCCTAAATCTTTCATAGAAAAGCACTTTCCAAGATAAGCCTTAACAGCTTGTAAACTTGGAATGTCTTTTCCCATGATCAATATGTCATCAACATATAGAATTAGGAAAGTTACATTATCACTCCCACTAGCTTTGTCATACACACATGGCTCATCAAGATTTTGAGTGAATCCAAACTTTTTAATTTCAGCATCAAACCTCTTGTTCCATTGTCGTGATGCTTGCTTTAATCCATAAATGGATCTCTTAAGCTTGCATACACGATTTGGAAATTCTGGATTTTCAAACCCTTCTGGTTGTGCCATATAGATGTCTTCATCTAGATGACCATTTAAGAAAGCGGTTTTCACATCCATTTGCCAAATCTCATAGTCATAGTACGCCGCTATAGCTATGAGAATTCTTATAGCTCTTATGTCTGCTACAGGAGAAAACGTCTCCTCATAATCTATTCCAAAAGTTTGAGTAAAACCTTTAGCAACCAGACGAGCCTTATAAATGTGTGCATATCCATCCATGTCAGTCTTGATTTTGTAAAGCCACTTACTCCCAACTACCTTGGCACCAGGAGGTAAGTCAACTTCTTCCCAGACTTCATTGTCATGCATGGATTGTATTTTCCCATCCATAGCAGCTTTCCATTTAGCTTTTTGAGGGCTATTAATGGCAGCTCTATAACTAGTAGGTTCATTAAGATCCCCTAGTGTATGCTGATCGACCTCTACATTAAGACATAGACGGTCAGGAGCTTTCACAGATCTTGAAGATCTGCGAGTGGGAATTACTTCAACTTCCGGTGGAGGACCCAGACTTTCCGGTTCTATAGGAAGTGTGCTAGTGTTTAATGAAGGCAATGCATTATTTAGATCATCTTCTAAATCATATACTCTCCCACTGATTTCTTGAACCACAAATTCACTTTCAAGAAAATCACCATATCTTGCAACAAACACTTTGTTCTCAGGTGGGTAGTAAAAGTAGTAACCCATAGTTTCCTTAGGGTATCCTACAAAAATGCATTTTACAGATCTTTGTTGGAGTTTATCTTGTGAGGCACGTTTAACATACGCCTCACAACCCCAGACCTTTAAATAAGACAAGTTCGGAGCTTTTCCAGTCCATATCTCATATGGTGTCTTATCAACCTTCTTGGTGGGAACCATATTCAAAATACGAACAGCTGATTCAAGAGCATAATCCAAAAAAGACAAAGGAAGATTAGTAAGATTATACATTGATCGAACCATGTCCAACAATTTACGATTCCTTCTCTCAGATACACCATTTTGTTGTGGAGTATATAGAGATGTGAGATTCTGGACAATTCCATTCTCAGTTAAGAAATTTTTAAAATCTTGACTAAGGTATTCACCACCTCGATCAGAACGAAGAGCTTTAATCTTCTTTCCCAATTGCAATTCTACCTCTGCTTTGAAAACTTTAAACGTTTCAAACACCTCATGTTTATGCTTAAGTAAATAAACATAACCATAACGGCTGAAATCATCCGTAAAAGTTAAGAAGTAGACAACACCTCTCCTTGACACATGTCTAAGTGGTCCACATACATCCGTATGTATCAAACCAAGTAGATCCAAAGCTCTTTCCATATTATTATGAAAAGGTTTCTTTGTCATCTTCCCAGAAATACAAGATTCACATTTATCAAATGACTCATCAATGATATCATTCAAAAGCCCTTCACGTTGTAGCTTTTGCATGCGAGTCTTGCCTATATGGGCAAGTCTACAGTGCCAAAGGTAAGACGAATTCAAGTCATACTTCATTCTCTTACTTATGCTGTACATCGAATTATTATTATTGTTGGAAGTCACACAATTATTCATATCAATTTCAAACACACCATTCACAGCAACAGCATTAAAATAAAATACACCATTTAAAGAAACAGAAAATTTATTGCCATCAATAGTATGAGAAAAACCAAGATCCAACAAACATGAAAAGGAAACAACACCTCTAATTATACAAGGTGCATAATGACAATTGTTTAAACAAAGTACTAAACCCGAAGGTAAAACTAAATCAAACATTCCTATGGCTTCAACTGCTGCTTGTGCTCCATTTCCCACATGCAGAAATTGCTCCCCATAAGCTAGTCTCCTTTCCTCTCTAAACCCCTGCAGTGTATTACAAATATTAATACCACATCCAGTATCATATACCCAGGAATTTATCATACGAGATAAAGTAAATAATTCAATGACAAATAAGTTACCTGAAGTGCTGGCGCCCATGTGCCCAGTCTTCTTGACCTTATTGTTTCGCAAGTCATCGAGATAAAGAGGACAATTCCTCTTCCAATGGCCCATCACCTTGCAGTAATGGCATCCTTGATCCTTCTTTGGATTATTCTTGATAGGAGGGTTCTTCTTAGGTTGAGGTGGTTGATAAGCCATAACCTGCTTATTCTTATCAGCCTTCTTCTTTCCTTTACCCTTCTTCTTGTTCGCATTTGGCTTGTTAATTCTACCCCCTTGTATAGCAAGAACTTGGGGCGTAGGAGCCTTTTGTGGTGTACCTTTCTCATAATCAATGAGCAGTGCGTGCAATTCACTTACAGTCTTCCCCACGCAATGCATATTGAAGTTCCTCACAAAACCACTAAATTCCTTATCAAGGGATCTATTGATTAAGTTCACAGCCATATCATTGTCATAGGGTTTCCCAAGTGTTTGTAGTTGATCCATGTAACTCTTCATTTTCAATACATGAGCACTTACAGGTTCACCAGGACCTTGCTTACAACCATGTAGAGCCTCCATCAAATCGTAAATCTCTACATTTGATGGTTTCTCATAGAGTTTCTTGAGTTCATCAATCATGTTCATGGGGAAATACTCCTCAAACTGCCTTTGAAGAGGTGTGGACATCGCCCCTAACATCATTGCGGCCACATCAATATGTTCCTTGCAATCAAGATTCCATTTGGCCTTAGCAGCATCAGTTGCCTTCAGGTTCAGCAGGACAAGGCGTTTTCAAGATTTCAAGTTGACCAGTCACTCGCAGGACAATCCTTAGTGAACGGTACCAATCATTGAAATTTTCCGAGCCAGTCAATTTTTCTCGTTCAAAATAAGTTTTGAACACAGAACGTAAGTTGGTGTTATCAGTTTGAGCCATTTCTACAGATAAAGAAAGTTCAAAACATTAGTATTTTTGATAATACAATTTTTCAAGAAAATTAAAATACCCAAGGAAAACAAATCCATAGAATAATCTTGAAAACTAGGATCCTCCATAAACATAGTTTCATCACATTCAGTTGATCTGCTAGTAATGAAAGTATAATATGAGGTAACTTGTCGTACAAGTAATTGGCATAACTTTTGTCCAATTCCTAGATTTATGGGATTTACAATCACAAAACATTTGTATTGTAAGCATGTTTAGCCCCCATCTTAATGCCTTGAGTCAAGTCTCACTTCCTACTCAATTTAAGTCGTCTAACTTAAAAACTGCAAACTCACAAATCCATCACATCAGTTGATCTGCTAGCAATGAATTTATGAAATTTACCTCTCCATTGCAATCTCGCCAAGTCTCACATGACGTAAATTACAACTTCAAGTGTTCTTAATTAGATGGCATTCGACTTAATTTTATAAGGGTATTACTATTTTGATGTGATCAAAATAATGTATGAAGAAGCATGCATACAACTTCATAACATTGGTTTTACAAAACATTTTTATTACCAATTATCTAAGAGTAAAATAACAAAGTTTTGATTGAGGTATCGGGTTCACCAATTAAAGAATAACCATCAATTATCGTCCACTGTATCGTACTTTTGCATAAGCCCGAAAGCTTAGTGTTTCGGATAATCATTGTGGAATTGTGGATTATTCACCCTTAAGATGACAATGTACATGTAATGGTTGTTCGGTAAGTCTAATTTACACACAAACGAGCGTTAAGACATGAATGTTGTCTATCTAAGGCCACAATTTAATGCGTTGCCATCCTTATACCCATCTTATAGTGTGTAAACTTCGGTCGAGCCTATTTAACCATTACGTACAAAAACATCAATCAACCAATCCTTTGAAATTTTAACTCTTAAAAACCAAAACAATTTCGCCATTATTTAGTCCGTATTATTTTTTCTATTCAAAAAATTACCCTTTCGTTTAAATAAACATGTCTAACACAATAAATAAACAAAACAAGTAATAGACAATAAAAAAATAAAACAGCTAAATAAACACATATACATAATCATAACAATTAAATATGTATAAAACATGTAGCCACATGCAAATCTTATTAAAAAGTCCTATTAATAATCAAATCTAGGCGTATTACGTATTAATTCAATTAGGGCTTTCTTTTTCTTAGAAAAAGAGCCACATACATCGATAAATCGATTGCGTAAGCCAAAATTAAATAAATACCACATAGCACATAATTGATTACTTAATATTGGAGTCTTCCCCAATTCGACATCTATTAAAATTTACATGTTTTAATATAACTTAACCATTAATATATATAAGCAATTTAAACAATTTAAATTATAACACAATAAAAATCCATGCAAACATGCACTTTTCATGGATTTAGCTTAACAATTAACACATTGCACCAAGATCGTTTACTAAAACGCATAAACAATTACATGACATCTTAGGGTTTCTAGTCAAATTAAAAAAAAAAAAAAAGCAAAACCCTAAAAAAAACATGTAACTATACGAATCAAAATCCAATTTTTTATGCGTTGCGATAATCAATTACACATTATAATGGCTCTAGATGCCACTGTTGGAATTATTATATCATGACAATCATATTAATAAACCATGAACATCAAAGTGAGCATGAGCGGAAGCAATTATAATAGATCGAATAACATGTAATTAATTAATCATTAATTTAAATAGTAAACATACCGTAGTGATTCTAGCCCGAACAAGAATCAATGCAATCTTCCGGAACTAATGAACCCTAATTAGGGTTTATAAGGATTATATGAATTACCCCTTACCTTTTTGTAATTCAATCCAAGAATCAAACAATAGTGTGTTTGATTCACGTTCTTGTACACACGTACTAATTCAAGGAAAAGTTTATGCAAGTAATAATCACAAAACAATTTTTGGACACAAGAAAATCGAAACCCTAAGGGGTGTTCGGTTTTGGTTCGACCAAGAAAAGAGAAGGAGAAGAAAACACCAAGTTGTGTGTGTACAAGTTATGAGAAAAACCTTCACCTTGGGTTTGCTTATATACTAGACATTACTTGGAGCTCAAGACACAAAGGAGGTGGGTTGACCTCCTTGGGCCGATCGGCTATGGCATCCTAAAGGGGATTCCGGAACCTTCTTTTGTTTCCATGTATTGTCTAGTAATTAGTTTCCTAATCTTCGTTTAATAATTAATTAGTCATTAATCAATAATACTAATTATTATTTAATTGTTTTGTGTTTAATAATTAATTATAACATTTTATAAATAATTATTACATTTCCTCTTCATACGTATTGTGTGCAATCCCGTGATCTCAAGTTCGATCCTAACACACGACTATTATTATTTCGTCTATAAAACCAACACCCGGTGTATTAAAATGTGTCTCTAGTATTATTTAGTTCGTATACTTACAAATAAAAAATAAATATAAAATTTTGTAAAAGCCCAAAAATGAAACAAGTTTAATAAATTAAAGCAACACCTAAAACAAACCAATAAACCAATGACACTTTTGAATTAGTGGGTGTCAGTTTAAAACTCAATCGGAGGAGTGCATGTAGACATGTAGTGCTCATTTTAATTCTTCCCTTGTAAAACCCCAAAATATTTCTCAGTGAAAAAGCTAGGCCAGAGTAATATAACAAACCTTGTCGGCATAAAATTCAAACATGAGGAACGCGTTGTTGTTGATGAGCCGTTTCTTTCTAAAAGAGTAGTACAAAGCAAAAGGCAGTTGCAACATGGTATAGCAGAATCCAACCACCATCCCAAAGAAGACATAACTGAGATTTAGAATTAGGATTAGTGCATATTAATAAAAGTTCAATAATTAGTTTAAAATAAAGAAAGTGTAACCCAGGGGGCTTTGCCACAAAAAGAAAATTAAAGGCTCCTACTTATAAGTTTGAACGTCCTTGAACTTGAAAGTTACTCGAATTGGACCATTATCATAAGTTACACTATTTGACCTCAAGATCCCCATGGACACCCCAAGGGCAATTAATGTCGTAACTCTTGCTGCTAATGCTACAACTGGCAACTTTGACGCTTTTGGTTCATCATGATGGAAATCTGCCATTTTTCTTACTTACACTTTGTTCAATTTACTTTGTTTCTGGATATATATAGATTGGAATGCCATTAGGCTGCGTTTTTATAGCAACATGGTTTTGTCTTCTCCTTGGAAACACGTATATGTTTTAATTTGTTAGAAGACAACGTCAAACAAGTAAGTATTATTTGGTCTTGGTCTAACATAATTAATTAATGTTGACCCAGTTTACAATCTTTAATTCTAAGCCTCTTTTTCAGAAGAGTTGATTTGTACACACCCAATTTTTATTCATACACAACATGTGTTGTACCTCATAATCTGACACAACACTTATTTGAACCATTTGTACACACCCAAACTTACGCAGTCCTTACATGGTTTGACTCGGAGTCATGGCAAGTTGGTATGTGATAAATCCATTAATTAACAATGTAATGTTTATCAGACTAATTCAAACTATTAGGTTTTAGTAGTCTTGCTTTGTTAAAGCGAGTTGGTCATGGATGTCTTACTCGATCTATCAAAACGACCTGGTCATATTACTTATCTAATTACTCGGAATGGACCAAGTATCCAAGCATCAAAAACAACAAGCATTTGTTGTTTGACTATCTCACTTAATTTTACAATACGTACTAGGTCGGAACTTACAAAGCATATTTGACATCATCCTTTGTTACGTTCGTGAGTGGCGGTGATATCAATAGTTTTAACTAATAATAACAAGAATGTCACGACAGTCGGCATTAAACTACTTTCACACACATATATATCTTTTCTTATTTTTTAATAATATTATTTATCACCGTACTTACCAGTTACCACAACCAAAAGGACGTATGGAGTATTTCATTACAAATAACTTAAATGAGGCTCTAGATACATTCCAGAATACTTTTGATGCATATACAATCAAATATATATTAACGATTTTTTTTTTTTTTTAATTTAATTCTAGAGACTGTAAAATTACATATTGGTATCATTTGCAATAGACATTTTCATATTCATCGGTTTTGACTAAAATTCAAAAATCAACATAAGATAATGGAACTGTTTCTCAAAATAGAGATGTGATTTATGTTGAGCGTGTGGAGCTGGTTCGTCAGGTTTGAACTCGGATGCTCGCCCATTGTCAAACGAAATAGTTAGTCGATGATTGAGGAAGATCAAAAGGGTGTTCGGAAAGATCCCACATTGGCCACTATAAATTATTCCATTATGTAATTTTGCGTTCGCACATCGTATGTATGCATGGGCCTTATGAACTATTTTGTGACCTTGTAGGTTATGTTAGTCGTGTGTTTATCAAGCCATGTGGGCTTTATTTGTTTTGATAGGCCTAGCCCGTATTATTATACTATATATTGTTTTTTTTTTTTTTTTTTTTTTTTTTTTTTTTTTTTTTTTTTTTTTTTTAAAGGTACTATATATTGTTTTCTAGTAATTGATTAATGAAAGGCATGCATAATACTTAATCAATATAAACTTGTGAACTAATAAAAAACCCGATTAGGTGCCGCGCGACTTACTTAAAAGATGTTTGATAAGTAGTTAAAAATGTAATAAAAACTTATAAGTTGCAATGTATATATATATGACTGAAATTCATTTTGTTGTTTATAAAAGATCGCTGATGAAGATTCTTTTCGCCATAATGGTCATCTGGTGAGAGGAACCGGAGAGGAGCAAGGTTTGAGTTTTAGTACTCAACTTAGCGATCAAGTACCAATTTGATGTTATTGCTCATGTGCTTATTGATCTTATCGATCATATATAATAACACAAGATATGCACGTATGATGACAGAACAGACCTACAGGAACAGATCCAGCGCGCGAAGGAAATGAGAAGCAGATTATTTTCTGGTTCCATTATGTCCTGTTATGATCAGTACCTGCTATGTGTTTGTAGCTATAACGTAATTACTATCTCACTATGTTAGAGAATGAACTTGTATGCATAATAAGTGTGAACCAAGAAAAATGTCATAAACTCACTTTCTTGTGTATTTGGGTTCAGCATTTGGTTTTCAATGTCAAGTCTTATAGAAATACGTGTGATTTCTCACATAACTAGTTCTTGCCAAAACTTAAAGACACCACATATGATATTGAGACTGGAAAGATGCTATGTGTTTATCCTTAACTTGTATCTTGACCTCGTATCATCATCTCTAGTGTTCTTGACTTCTTGTATATTTGCAAACCATTTCACTCTGGAAAGATGCTACATGTTTATCCTTAAGTATACCGCTTGAGTTGTTTTCTTTTTCTTAATTTATAGAAGAAAAAAAATGCCACTTAAGTATGTTATTGAGTAACCATTACATTTGCAAAAATTAGCGAAGAGGCGCGCTACTGTTTCAACGTTTGTTAAAATGCCTACAGTAGTTTTGAATGCATCCATTATGATGCTTTTGTTCCAATTACTTGTTGAAACTCCATATCTGATGTGAAAATGATTGTGAAATATATAAGAGAAAGTGAGACTTTTTCAGGACTCCCAAATCGAATGTTGTGGGAAATGTTTGCCCAAATGAATAACTATAAAAAGGGGGCAGCTTGTAGTAAGTGAAGGGGTGCTCGAGTCTCACATCTTTCATTCATCAATTTTATGTGGTTGAACCAACTTCAAAACACATTGCTTAATTTGCTATTAAACGCAAGTTTTGTTAGTTCTTGTTGGCAATGTGTTTTGTAGCTTTGTTTGACCGTATAAAATTGCAAAGCTTAGTGCAAATTTTAAGAAACGTCTTCAAAGGCCCAGTTAAAAGGCCAACTCCTATACGTAAATATGCATAATAAAAGGCCCAGTTAAAAGTAAGAGTAGTAGTATAATCATATAAAATTTTACTCCAAATAATTCTACTATAAAATTTCCGGCTTTGAGAAACTTCTTTATCAACTTTGAGTTTTATGTTTTATATTTCTTACTCAGTTGAAGGGTTTTGGACAGGATTGCATTGGGCTTGAGAGAAGCATGAAGCATGACCAAAAGTTAAAAATAAAATACAAATTGTTAACAGTCTTTTGATATTTTTCTTACCTATCCTTAACATATGATGTTGCGACTTGCGACATGTAGTAAAATAAATGTTGATCCAGGAGCTCTTGGGTGTATGATGACCAGCACTGAAAAGTGTATGAATTGGACTTCACTTATATTTTGGTTGATCTTAAACCACCAAACTTGTGTGTAAAATAATATAACATTACTTCGAGCATCTTGTTATAATATACTCTCTTCGTCATAAAATAAATGTTCATGTTTGATGTCCTAAAATAAATGTTTATTTTGAATTTTAACCAATTAAAAGAGAGCTTAGTAGGTGGAGATGATATTTGATTGTTGACAAGTATAGTTGGTGGAAACTTTGTGCATTTATAAAATGAACATTTATTTTATGACGGAAGGAGTAACAAGTAAACAGTATTGATCAGTTGTTGTACATATCTGATGCGATTAGACATGTCTAATGGATGAACTAATCGCCTTTACCAGCCTGCTGGTTCACGTCTCAAAATCGACGGAATTCACAACTAATTTATAAATGATAGAAAATACTACTCTCATTTGAATTTATACAAATTCCTAGAAAACAGAATATTACAAATATGGATATTAATTAATGTGTTATAAAAACGTTACTTCCTGTTATAGCTGTACACGAACTGAACTTTCAGTGAACATTTCATTAACCGTTCGGTAAAAAGTTTCGTTTATTTATTAAATGAACAAACATGAAAAATATTTTATGTTCGTTTAGTTAAATGAATAAACATGAACAAAAGTCATGTCCGATCCATTCATTTATGTTCGTGAACGTCCGATTATACATTCGTTAACGTTCGTTTATGTTCATTTATCTTTTTATGTTCGTATATCATATCCTTAATTTTATAATTTTAAAATTGGTTGTTTTTAAATAAAACAACACTTATAAAACAAAATATTGTGCAGAATTTAATAAAGTTTATGTTTGTTTGTCTAATTTCATTTATGTTCGATCGTTTAACGTTCGTTTAGTATCTTAATGAACAAATATAAATGAACATGAACAATTCATTTTTTTAATAAATAAACATGAACAAGAAAATTCGTCCGTTTAAGCGTCCGTGTCCGTTTATTTGTCCATTTAAAATTAAATGAACGAAAATAAACAGGGCTTCATTCGTGTTCGTCCGGTTCGTTTACAGCCCTACTTCGTGTAATAATAGTACATACTTGAGAAATAGACTTTGAGAAATAAACTATGAAAATGAGAACCTTACGAAGTGAAGTTCAACACAATCAAAAGTGAGATTATTTCTTTTAGGCATCCCACACATCGACTTTTGTGGGGAATGTTTGCCAGAATAAAAAAAAGTAAAGTAAATCCAATATCGTCTTTCATAGGTTATAGGTCTCAATATCATTTTCTACGGTGTATGGGGAGGTTGAGACTTAGACAACCTTACCTCTACATAAGGTAGAGAGGCTGCTTCTGGTTCTACCAAAGGTAGAAAAGGACCTCCGGCCTTGCAAGGGGTGAGGATTGAACCTTTGACCTCTGTCTCCAGATGCAAGAGTGTTAACCACTTGATCCAAAACCTCGGTATCTCTCGAAGTATATTGGCTCTAAAAAGTTCAAAGCTACTTGGTCCCTAATTATTTTAAGAGAGAATTGCAAAAATCGTCCTTAAAGATTGGCCAAATTGCACGTTTTGTCCATAAAGTTTAGAAAGTGCAAGGATCGTCCTTATGGGGAAACCTTTGATGCAAGTATCGTCCTTTTGGGGGAAACCTTTGTTGCAAGTATCGTCTCTGTGGGGACGATATTTGCACCAAAGTTTTCTTCACAAGGACAATCCTTGCACTTTCTAAACTTTAGGGACAAAACGTGCAATTTGGCCAAACTTTAGGGACGATTTTTGCAATTCTCTCTAATCTTAATTTTGGGAAGTGATTTGCACACTCCCACAATTGATTGACACGCTAAAATTATTAGTGTCTTGACATTAATACCATCATATCATTTTTACTTATTTTCACCCTATAAGGGTATAAATGTCAAAACACTTATAATTTAAGTGTGCAAATCAATTGTGTGAGTGTACAAATCACCTCCATTTAATTCTACTATACGAATACTCGTGCATAGCAACGGGATTTTATAACGACAAATCGTTTAGTGATAAAAGAAAGTTTATGGGTTATAAATGAAAAATAATAAAAATTAGGGGTGGCAAATCTTGCCCAATTTATAATTTTTGGGCGATTTTTAACACTTTTTTAAAAGTTTGGGGCGTTTTTTGCCGCCTTGCATTTATTTGATGGGCTCTTACAGGCAAAAGATAAAAACAGATATTATTAGATGGGCTTTCGAATCACACAATTCAACTTTCAAGCAATTACTCTCATTTTTTTCCGACCAATTCACTTGTCACTGGTAACTATAAAACGTTCCAACTATTTTAATTTTAATTTATCTCATTTATTAACTATTTTATGCATAATTATTTAATACTCTAATTAATTGATTGATATATTTAATTAGTTGCATTTTTATTCATTTAATACTCTATTTTTTTTTAAGAAAAAATAATTAAATATAGTTAAGACTTAGATGCTTGATCTTTTTTTTACAAGATGAATTAAAGGGGTTTTTAGGACTGTTTCGAATGTTTTTAATAGTTGAATTATAATTTGTTCGTTTTAGCCCATGCCTGTTTGGCCCGATTTATAATTTGTCCATTTAGCCCGTGCCCGTTTTAACCCGTGCCATTTTAGCCCGTGCCCGTGCCCGCCCGTTTTGCCACCTCTAATAAAAGTTTGAAGATTTAGGGATTAAATGTGTTGACTTATTGACTTATTGACTTTGTTGACTTATTGACTTTGTTAACTTATTGACTTTGATACTTAAGCTCATGTCAACATAATGTTTTAAAACCCGGTTGAACCGTTCCGGTCGAAAAATGGGTCGATTTAAACTGAGTCATGCTTTTAATAACTGAACCCGTCGTGTCCAGTTTTCAAAACTATATGTTTTTCCCAGTTGAACCCGTTGGTCCGGTCCAGTTTTCAAAACTATGTGCAACATCAACTTGTTAGCTTGTATAATGTTTTGTGTGTTTTATTAATTTGTATAATGTGTATAATAACATATACTTTTCATTTTAGGGTGTTTTAAAAATAACATTAATTAGTATGTTTAATTATTTTATATTTTATATTATGTTGTAGCTTGTTTAAATTATATATTGTGAAAATTTTATTGTACTTTTTTTAGTAAGTGGTGTTTTAATTGATTGTTTTTAATTTGATATAGATGCTTTTAATTGGTTGTACCATATGAATAAATTATTGTAATTTTAAGTTATGGGGTGTTTTAATAAGAGCATTAATTACACAATTAATTTTCTCTCACCCTTGTAGTATAGAAGGGCAAAATGGGGATTGACTGAAAATTCAGTTTTCCACTTTTTCCCTTTGACTAAATCTACATTATATGTAGTTAAGATTGCTTGGGCTTATTTGAAAAATAGATGCCTGGGATTATGCAATTAATGCCTAAGCATCTGGTTTTTTTTTTTTTGGATGAGCTTAACTAACCATTTAAAATTACAATTTTTTAGTCAACGTTTAGACTTTAGATAAGGCTTTAATGGTCGTGAACTTGATCCTCTATCGCTTGTTAAAAATTCCAAGTTGACTGCACTTGATAAATGTTATTGCTACTCTACCTTAACGGAAAGAACCTAATAGTATTGTTTACCGATATATGTTTAAATTTGATTGCTAATGTGTGTAAGGAGTGATCATGCCCATTTAGAGCAAGGGTGTAGTCACTCAAGCCAAAACTTAAAAATGATGTCACGTCATGCCACTTCACATACAAAACATGGTACCTACCTCAAATAATCAAGATACTGTAATTACAATTTACAAGAGGATAAGATAAAGCATTATACATTTCAACCCAAACTAGTAAACTGTCACTTTGACTAATACCAACTGACGCATGAAACTTATATAATAATGATCCAAAGAAGCAAACCCACGAGTAGAATAGCCCAATTCCTATCACTTTATTTATCATTGTGAAGTCTGCACCTTTGGGAAACTCAAAAGGAAAACCCATTTCTTTGAATGAAGCCCAATACCATGGTCACGGGAAAGGAAAAAAAGATGCCGAGCGGGACTCTGCTCCAGAATGAAAAGCACATCCTCCAAAAAGATTTTTTCTATTATTATTTTTTAAATGTGTATTGCATAATAGGTATGTGTGTATTAGGAATATTTTTGAATGATAAAAAATGAGAATTTTTAATGGAAGAATAAGAATGTGCCATAATGCTTAAGAGAAATTTGAATGAAATATTTTAGGAGAGAGAAACAATTAATAAGGCGACGGAATGCCCCTCACTACACCTTCCACACTCAATCATAAACCAAAAAAAAACTCCTCTCTAGTCACTCAAGCCAAAACCTCACTTTTAGGACCTAGTGATGAGTGATTAATCACACATCCTTTTTAGGCCTTAATTCAGACAAAAAATACTAAATACTAACCAAAAATGCCAAGAGAACATATGTTTTTGTATTTGTGTATGTGCAGGTACAGATATGAGAAAAATAAACAAAAACGATGCCAAAAACCAACAAAAACGAGCACGAGAATGGAAAGTGTCAAAAGCCGGAGCCGGGGAAGCAAAATGATCATAGAAAGCTCACAATGTTCAGAAAAGTCCTCAGAGATTCATCATGTTGCATAATTAGTCCTTGGATAAAGTTTGAAGAATTGGCAACATTAGTCCCTCATCTTTCAGATTTTGGCAAAAATGGTCCCTTGAAGTAAATTTCAAAGAAAAGTCAAATATGGTCCTTCATGAATCAAAGAATGTCAACAAGAACCCTTGGAAGATATTTTTGATAAAGTATAGAAATGGTCCCTGAATTTCAGATTTTTACACAATTGGTCCTTGTAAATTTTACTAGTTACAAATCCTAATCCTAAACTACACAAACCGGATCCACAAATACAATTACACAAAACCTTTCCAAGCACAAAACTTATATAAAGCCCAATCCCTTACACCATTAAACCAAACCCACCCTCCTTTTTATTTTACCCGATCCATCACCCTTTAACCCTTGGTCAAATATACCCACACCCGGTCAACAACTAATAAAACATCCCCAAAATTATCCCGCCCCCTAAATTTTACATAAACCCAGGACTTTTACGATTCATCCAAGCCCTAGAATCACCTCTCATCAATTAACCTTGATTAGGTAATAATTACCCAATCATGTAGGTTTCTAGAAGCTGCACATGTCAGGGGATATCAGAGGGTGACACGTGGGCCAATAACATCATACACGGAGGATTAATCATGTCACATCAATCAATCCAAGGGCTTACAATGATTGGAAGTATCTGGATTTAATCACACGGCTAAGATGAACTCAGAAGAAACACAACCTTCACGCGGATTGGTGACATGGCAACCCACCTCAAAGGCTATATATACTCACCCCTCACTCACAATTTGAAGCTGTTAGATTAGGATTAGTTTAGGTTAGGAATAGGGTAGTTAATGTTTAGCTTATTGTAATTATACTTTTAAATTGTACTCTTATTTCAGTTTTAATAAAATTCTAATTTTCAGTTAAATTTCTTGCAATTTGATTTTCAGTATTTAGTTATTTTAAATCTGTTTTCCAGCTCTCATTTCATGTTTTAGTAAGATCAAATTAGTTTTAGAAATTGGTATTGTGCAATTCAAATTCAACTTTCTTAAATTACAAAACAGTCAAATTTGGTCAATTGTTGAAGCTTATTCACAATAAGCTGAGCTTATTGGAGAAAGACAGCCATAAGGTGTCCATTTGGTCTGTCAAAGGGACAGGCATGCATAGTGAACCCCCTCTTTTCTGCTGAGGGGGATTTTCCTTGTAAGTTTCCATTTAAATCTTCTTTAGTAGCATAATCAGTAGTTATAGTTTAGCTTAATTACTTCTGCTTATTTCTGTTTGATTTATTTTATAGAGTCCTAGTTTGTGTTAGCTTATTTTGTCATTGCTCTTTGTTTTGCTTTATTTGGTCTAGTTTACTGTTCCATTCATCTGTTATATATTAGATCTGAGTTGTTTTTGAGTTTTACATCTGAGATCTGTGTTTCAGTTTCAGTTTAGTGTTGTTGAATCATATTAGGTACTGAGGTTGTGCTTAGTTTTGAGTTGGAACAGATTTTAGTGGTGAATCAAGTAAGACAGGCCCTTAAGGGGTGTTTGGGTTAAGATTTGAAATCTGTGATCTAGGTGTTTGTTAGTGATAAGGTTAGCCTAGATAGTCTCCATTAGGTGCAAGTAAGTTAGCTTAGTTATAAAATCAATGGGTTATATGTAAAAAGTCAAAATTCAATTCAAAGTGCATTTCTGAGTTCATACTTGCTTAGTTGAATCTGTACCTTGGCATTCAAATAGGTTTAGGTTAAACTTAGGTAATTCAGGTCACAAACTAGCTTGATTATGCATTCAGAATAAGTATTGATCATCATAACTTAGTAAAAGTCAACTTAGGTTAGTAATTTAAAAGTCAAAAACTAGTTTGAACTTCAGTTTTGGTCACAACTTTGATTGCATTTCTAGTGTTTAGAATTGATTGGAGATTGTTTTAGTTGGTTGATTTACAAACTTTTGCAGCTTGTGATACATAATCAAAAGGAAAATTCAAGTTTGGAAATAATTTGCTTATGGGAAATCAAGGCTTGAGTGGACTGTTTGAACCAAAAAAAAAATCCCCTGCACATCAGATTTTAGCAAGGTTTCTAAGTAGTTTTTAAGATAGTTAATTGGATTAGAGAACCTTTTTCTTAGCTAATTTGTGTTTTCAGGTTGGTAGAGAGGGTTTTGCCCCCATAAGCTTTGCCTTATTAGCTTATTTTCACTACTCATTGTGCTTATCAGTTGAGTAGGTTCAACCATAGTTTCTGTGTTCACTTATAGGGCTGCTATTAGGTTTCATTGATCATTATTTAAGTTTTGTTGTTCATTTGAGTTACTTTGTACCTGTAGTTGCTTTGTCTATTGAGTTTTTGCTTATTTGCTTATCTGTGTATGCTTAATGCTTATTCCATTATTGCTTATTGTAACTGTTTTGGTGCTTATCTGTGTTGCTGAGTGTTAATTGGCCTAAGTTCTTTTCCTTTGAGTCTGAATAAGTCTAAAATTCATTGGGTCAAAGTTTTGGGTCAATATTGGTCAAAGTGCTTAACAATAAACACTCTCAAATAAGCAGTTTTGAGTCATTCAGCACTTCCAGTGCTTATTTTCCACTTTTTAAATTTTTCCTAGCTTTATAATAATATTTTAGAATTTCCCTAAATTTTTCATATTTTTCCAAGTTCATTTGCTATTTTTCTTAATTAATTTTCATTTTTAATCAATTTTTTATATTTTTTTAATTACTAAAAAATCTAAAAAAATCAGAAAAACCCCAGAAAAATCCAAAAAAAATATTAGAAAATTATTTTTAGTTATTTTAGAATTTTAGAAAATTATTTTTAGTTATTTTAGAATTTTTAGTTAACACGTGACGGCTTTGATCTACTTCTGACGCCGTCAAGGCCTAGGCCGTCACAAAAATTACTCTTGACGCCCTATGTGTGACGCCGTCATCAACTACGGATTTTAATTCTTGGGGTTTGACGCCGTCATGAGTTTACTCTTGACGCCTTCATGTACTGTTCTCAGCATGGAAAATTGAGACTTCGCCGTTTTCTTCACTTTTATGCTCCAAAAACGTTCAAAATGGCTTCTTTTCCAGAATTCACTCTCCAAGTACCTAAAATCACAAAAGGAACGATTTAGGGCAATATTTGATCAAATAAATTCGGATTCGGGCTTAAATGACCCCCTAAAAACGGATCATTTTTCGCCTCATCATATATCCCTACACTTGGGATTTGCTTGTCCTCAAGCAAATGAGCTTTTCCACCAATCAAAATACAAGTTAGGGGTCCTTTAACACTAATATAAAAGTAATTACAACAAATGATCGTTCCACCTTAGTCAAAACAAGCACGGAAATTATACACTTGCACCTCACATTAAGTATTTGGATACTCTCATCTCTCGGGTGTTGAAAATTTATATGTCATAATTGGAAATGGAGAAATATCACTCTCCACCTGTCATAGCAAATAGATTACCATAGGCTTGGGAAAGGATCAAACTTCCACCACTTGGCGTAAGCACCTAGGATAGACTATCAATGAGGTCTTTTAAAGGGTTATAACGTTAGGTGTAGGGGATATGGAAAACACGGTTTTATTGGATAAAGGAAGTTATTACTGGTGGCGAGTCAATTGTCTTAGTTAACTACATGTACAATGAGGCGTTGCTAAGCCAAGACTCGACTCAACTTAAACTAACTACGACTCTTTTTGGATTTTCAAGACATTATTTGACTTAAACATAAATAAAAGAAACGGATGGTAGACCGTACGTTTTTCTCTTTTTTTTTATTTATTTATTTATTTATTTTTTTTTTTAATCATACACTCTTACTCTACCATCCAAAACAATACATCAAAGGGAGCTCGTTTCCTCCCTACACTTGAGCTTTTACATACTTTACAATCAACTATTCTAATGACTCGAATCAAGATAACCAAAATACTTGGAGTACTTTTAAATATTAATGCACATATGGGGGTAATAATTGACATCATCCCCATTACTCCATTACAATAGTACTTTACCCATGAGTCCCAATCGTCCCAAAATAATATGTACAAGATATGACTCGACTTAGCAACCATGTAATCAATTAGACAACTAATCAAAGGGTTTAAACAATTAACAATAATGCACTAAAGATGAGTGCATACAAGGAAGGCTAAGGCGATTTGGTTGCACATTTGGGGTGGATTGTAAACAAATTCTTCCTTTAAGTAAAATGCTTAAAGTTAGAAACGAAAAGATAGGCTCGGAGGGGTGTACTAGGGGTATCGTGTACTAAAAATGAGTACAACGCAAAGGTGTGGGAGAATTACTTGACCTATGAAGTCAATGTAATTATATTACAGGTGTAGAACAAGGGTTATCCTAATGCCTCTTATCATGTAGTAAATCCTAACTACACGAATGTAGTCTCACTAGCGGTCTCGGGATGCATCACTATCACAAGTTCTAGAATCTAAATACTACCGGTACACTCATAAGCACCAACAATGAATGCTTTTTTCTAAAGATCTAAGGGCGAACCTCACATATTTGGGGTGGAAATTTTTTGAGTGGTATGGTTTTTTGTGCTAGTCATACAACTCCTATCCATAAGACGCTTATTAAGACTAAAGTTTCACTCCTACATGTTGCAAAAAAGTTTAAATTTGGTGCTAAAATTGCCCTAACAAATATTTCTCTCAGTTTTATTACACATTCACTATTAAACAAAACAAAAACCAAGTGGAGTAATAGTTTCTAATATACCCTCCCTACACTTAAACCGAACATTGTCCCCAATGTTCTAGATAAAAGATGTAAAAGTAAATAAATAAGAATGAAAGAAACTAATACTCCCCTGATTCGTTCACCGTGGATAATGTGACCACATGGTTAAATCTACCTCCAAGAAGACGAACGTTGAAAGCTTCCCTCCAGAAATATAAATCATCTTCTTGTCCTGTAATCAACAAACACAAAAACCAAAGCATCAAACCGAACAAATATCACAACTAGATGTAATTCCAGACTTAGAAATAGAAACAGGACAAAGCAACAAAAGGATAGGATACTTGTGGAATGAATTACAAATAGGAACTCATAAAACATATCCACAATTATTGACACACAAACAAGATAAAATATATGCTAATCATGAATTGTGAAGTTTTCATGTTTGAATTTAGTTCTTTGTAACAAGATATAAATTTCCCTACACTTATCTTTTTGTAAAATACCTTTATATGCAATTAAGACGAGGTTAAAAACAAAATAAAGCATTTTCACAAATTATTCGAAACATGAAAATTAAACAACTATGATTAAGCATATATGACACAAACAAACAAATAAAATAAAAACATCAAACAATTAAAAACATGGGTTGCCTCCCAAGAAGCGCTTGTTTTTGTTCGAGTCACGAGCCTGACTCTACCCTTATTTAATGGAAATAGGGGAGGTTTTCCCTACTCTTAGGATTAAGTGTGGGTGGAAGTAGTGATACACACCCTTAGGGTGGAAATATGCCACGTGAGGTGAAGGGGGTGAGTGAATGGCTTCCTTCATCCTAAAACTACCCGGATAATATAGGTTGATGGGTGGGTCGGTTCCTCTTTTGTCTCCTAGAAATAAATCTAAGGATGGGAAGTTGTGTAAAGGTTGAGGTTCCGGTTCATCAACACTAGGAAATTCCCTAGAACTAGGAGTAAGGTTATCACTACAAGTGTTCAAACCTATATCCTCTAGTGGTGCTTGGTCCAAGGGTTCTACCTCAATTGGGGTTCCTATAGTCTCATCTACTTCTTCCGGGTAAGTCACGGGCGGTGTATGTGCCTCAAATGATGGTAGGACTTGTGGGGTACTTTGTGGGCTTGGATTATCCACCTCATCCTCCATTGTACCTAGATTACCTATATGTTTGTTTTGTACTATGATATTAGGTGCCATCCAACTAGGTATCTCAACATGAGTATATTCATCCCCCAACAAACTTGTTTCATGATCCTTCAAATTTGTTGTCAAATGATTTGTTATGTTGTTTGTCGGGTTGTCTAATCTATAATAATAATGGGCACAATCTTCTATGGCATCCCATGCTTCTTCAGCATTTAATTCCCTAAAGTCCCCATTGGCAAAATCCTCAATGCACATTTGGTCATATCGGTTAACACGATAGTAAAAGGTTTGGGGTAGGGATGCTAAAGCGAAACTATGATGAGGGACTATTCGGAGTAAATTTTTAAAACGAGTCCATGCATCATATATGGGTTCATCTCGATATTGTTTGAACATCAAGATGTCATTAGGGTAGAATGGGTTTCGTGGTCGGTAGTATGGTGTATTCGCATTCTCCATAATGGTGAATGGAAGAGTCAATGGAAAGGTTTCTACGAACAAATGCACAAAGAAAAGATAGCTACAAGAAAGCTAATAAAAAGAAAATAAAAATCTCACTAAAAAGGAATCTAATGAGTAGACCTAATAAAAATCAAATTCAACCTAAACAATAACTATTCCCCGGGCTGCGGCGCCAAAAACTTGATGCGTAGGAATCGCAACAGGCTTTACCTCTCGAGGGATCTCGAGAAGCTTACAACCCCCACCAGGCAGTGTACCTGATCGTTGTAGTATAGTATAGTGACAAGTACCGGGGGATTGATCGTTCAGCTAGGAATAGTGTCGTTAGGATTGAAATTAATCTAACTAGGTCTAAAGGTGAAGGATAATTCTTTTTGTATTTTTATATTTTTTTGAAAAGCAAGTAAAAATCTCGGGTATTGGGAGAGTGGGCGGAATTAGTTGCTAATCAACTAACCCAAAAGCTACTAATTAAACTAGTTAACAAGAAAACTAAACTAAGGTTCTACAAGATAAGTGAAGCATGTCTACCCATGATATGTTACTCCTTGCTAGCTATCCAATCCTACCTATTGAATTGTAAACTTGTTTTAATTGACGGGTTGTATTCCTTAATACCATTCATGGGGTGGCATACATAACTCCACAATTCTATGAGCTCTTATCTCCTCCTACACCATGCCCAGCACAACTATAGGGATTGTAAACAGTGGCTCATGCATTAAATACAACCAATAAAGACCTAGTACGCCTCGGTTCATGTTTCTTAAGACGTTCAAGCATGTTACCATTTGGAGATCTGCCAGTTTTCTTAAGCCTAACATATAAATCATTCAATCAAAACAAGAATCAATAGGAAACAAGGATTATAAACTAAACCAACTAGATCTATTGAAGTTGTCACACCTTAATTGATGGAGATAGACACAACATCAACAAGAAATCAATGAGATCTAATCAATTATATACAAGTTTCACATAATCAAAAGTAGACACAAGGTGAATTAGCAAAACATAATCAAAGAAAGACAATCAACAAGAATAATGAAATACATAGTTGAGATAGAATCATCAAACCAATACATGATATTTATGGAGTGATTGAAACCCTCTAAGTTGCTGGAAAAACACCCACCTAAACCCAGGAATCGACTTTAGGGTTTAGGGCTTACAAAAAGTGAAGTTATGATGTTATATTTATAGGCATGTATTCTGTCGGCAAGGCTTGACGGCGTCAGCTCGTACTCTTGACGCCGTCACAACCATTTTTTCACCAAATTGTAGATCTCTTCGTCCTCTTCGCCTGGGCTTTTGAATCACCTCAATCCGAGTTCGTATGCAAAAGTTATGACCAAAACAATATCAGCTATTCCGCGTGCAAGTTTTGACAAGTTAACACGTGACGGCCTTGATCTACTTCTGACGCCGTCAAGGCCTAGGCCGTCACAAAAATTACTCTTGACGCCCTGTGTGTGACGCCGTCATCAACTACGGATTTTAATTCTTGGGGTTTGACGCCGTCATGAGTTTACTCTTGACGCCTTCATGTACTGTTCCCAGCATGGAAAATTGAGACTTCGCCGTTTTCTTCACTTTTATGCTCCAAAAACGTCCAAAATGGTTTCTTTTCCAGAATTCACTCTCCAAGTACCTAAAATCACAAAAAGAACGATTTATGGCAATATTTGAACAAATAAATTCAGATTCGGGCTTAAATGACCCCCTAAAAACGGATCATTTTTCGCCTTATCAGTTTTGCCCCCATAAGCTCTGCCTTATCAGCTTATTTTCACTACTCATTGTGCTTATCAGTTGAGTAGGTTCAACCATAGTTTCTGTGTTCACTTATAGGGCTGCTATTAGGTTTCATTGATCATTATTTAAGTTTTGTTGTTCATTTGAGTTACTTTGTACCTGTAGTTGCTTTGTCTATTGAGTTTTTGCTTATTTGCTTATCTGTGTATGCTTAATGCTTATTCCATTATTGCTTATTGTAACTGTTTTGATGCTTATCTGTGTTGATGAGTGTTAATTGGCCTAAGTTCTTTTCCTTTGAGTCTGAATAAGTCTAAAATTCATTGGGTCAAAGTTTTGGGTCAATATTGGGCAAAGTGCTTAACAATAAGCACTCTCAAATAAGCAGTTTTGAGTCATTCAGCACTTCCAGTGCTTATTTTCCACTTTTTAAATTTTTCCTAGCTTTATAATAATATTTTAGAATTTCCCTAAATTTTTCATATTTTTCCAAGTTCATTTGCTATTTTTCTTAATTAATTTTCATTTTTAATCAATTTTTAATATTTTTTAATTACTAAAAAATCCAAAAAAAATCAGAAAAACCCCAGAAAAATCCAAAAAAAATATTAGAAAATTATTTTTAGTTATTTTAGAATTTTAGAAATTTATTTTGCATTTTTCCCATTTATTTTCAATTTTATTTGAATTTTTAATTAGTTTTAATACTTTTTAATTCCCAAAAATTACATAAAAAGCCAAAAAAATTAGTTTTTAGTTTTAAAATTACTTTTTAGTTATTTTATAATTTTTGAAATTTAATTTTCATTTATTTCACATTATTTGCATTTTCTTTTAGTTTTTAAATTAGTTAAATAGTTTTTAATTCATAAAAAATAAATAAAAAGTCAAAAAAATATTTTTCTTTTTCTCAAAATTTTATTTTATCATTTTTAACTTTTCAAAATTATTTTCAAGTCAGTAGGAGTAGTGTAGCTCAAAATCCACTTTTTATTTCGTACGTTTACGTTTATTTTACGTTTTAGCGTACGATTTCGATTTTACATTACGTTCTTAGTTGCCTTACTTGAATTACGTGTTTAAGTGATTATTTATGCTTCATTTACTATTTCATTTGTATAATCTCATTCAAATCACTTTTTATCACTTTTACGACATGTTTCACGAATCGGGAATTCGAAATTCCATTCATCCTTCACACGGACTACGACCTCGGGTTATCCGTATTTCTTTGCGGATCTCTTGAGTAATACTATACTATATAACTTGATTTTCACACGAATTAATTTTTGGCGCCGCTGCCGGGGAAGGTTGAAGTGAATTTTTCGTTTTCGTTTTTCGAAATTGTGTTTTGAAAACCTTCCTTGTATATATTTTCTATAAAAACTAAAAAAATTGAAAAATCAAAAACACTTTTCCTAAAGTGTTTTCAAAAATACCAAAAAAATAATAAAGTTACAGCCTCGTCTCGACCGAAAGTAAGGGCGTTATAAACAAAATAAGCTTCCCAATATAACTACGCGTGAAATTAGTTGCTAGACGGATTACTTTAATTCTACGACCGAATAAGCGGAAAATACGAAACCTTTGACATTAAATTGCAAGCTGAAGAGAGATCCATTCTTCTCTCCCGTTCTGTCGTGAGTAGTTTTAAAGGAAACGGTTTACGATTAACGTAACATTTGAAAAACAAAAGAAAATAAAAGTTTTAAGTTTTTGAATTTTGTTTTCCGAAAATAAAAATACAAAAAGATTTTCCTTTTCCATTTTGATTTTCCTTTTATTTGATTTTATGATAATTTAAAAAAAAACAAAAATGTTCTTCTTCTCCTCTTATAATTTGATTCTTCTTCTTTAACCCTCTAAACCGATAATTCTTATGGATCCGATGTGTTTTAAATGTGGAGAACCGTTCTTTGAAGGTTCATGTGTTTGGTGTACGTGCGAACAATGTGGTAATGATATTCACGATGGAGTTTGTTTGTTTTGCAATACTCCCGAGTATGTTCGAAACGCAATCCTTCAAAACGTTCCCGATTACTATCCAACACCACCGTCGTCTCCGTTCACTTGCTTTAATTGTGGAAACCCATCCGACGAGGGATTACCGTGTGGGCAATGTTTTTGTACTCAATGTGGATACACGAATTGTATATGTTACGCCCCAAGTGCTGAAACGTCTTACACTTGTGATACGAGTTTTGATAATTATCCTCAAAACGATTTCAATCATCATTTTCAAAACTCTTATGAGCAAGTACCGTATTTTAATGGTGATTCATCAAATTTTGAAAATTGTGGGGGATCGTTTGAAAATTTTTATTATGAGCCAAATTCGTGTTACAATTCTCATGTTTTTAACCAATCCCCACAAACTTCCAATTTTACTAATAATATCTGTGAAATTAAATCCATGATCGAGAAGTTAAAAGAGTTGGTGGCTAATCGTTATACGCATACTACCGAGCCTCGTGAGAAGACTATTGCAGAGTTACTTGCTGAAGAGAGAGCGTTGAATCCTTTCAAAAAATTTGTTTACTATGATTCCGACGACGATGATGAGAAAATTACGTTCAATCTCAATCCTCACAATACGTCCGATGTTTCTCCCCTAGAACCCGAGGACTCTCTAAAAATGGGGGACGAACATCTAAACACTATTCCGGCAACGGAATCGGACGAATTCAATAAGTCTAGTGTTGAGAACCTCGTCCCAATCCCAAGTGAGTCCGGGGAAATTTCTAACGGTGATTCTGAAATTATTTCTTATTCTTCCTATCCTTCTTTCACACCGGTTGAGAGGAGTGCTGTCTTTTTGGATGAGATTGAGGCTTGTCTTGCTAACAATGATTCTAATCCGACGATGGTTGATGATACTAATTTTGATCCTGAGGGAGACATCCGTTTAATTGAAGAATTATTGAATGAAGAACCGTCAACTTCTCTCCCTCCGATGAGCAATGAAGATTTTGATGAAGTTGAAAGTTATTCCGATTCTCACAATGAGTATACTACGATTGATGAAGATTCTTGTGGAGATATCGATGATAGTAATGAAGATGATGATGCGGAAATTCAAGATGAAGCTCTTCGTGAGAAATTATCCAATGTTAATCTTCTTATTTCGAAGATCGAGGCGTTGAATGATCCTCCGATTTTTTCTATCCCCGATATGGATAGTGATTTTTTACCCGAGCTTGAAATTTTTCAATTTGAAGAGACGAGTAGTGGCAGTCCCACTATTCATGCTGATATCTCTCTTCCGGATTATGAGCATTTTGATTTTGAAATTGATTTTGAACTTATGTCCGATAGTCCGTCACGTGACTCTCTTTTAGAGGATGTTGATCAATTTCTTGCTACAGATGACTCGATGCCACCGGGTATTGAGAATGACGAGAATGACGTTCAAAGAAACATTCTTTCCGATTTACCTTCTTTTCGTCCACCCGCGAAACTGCCGGATGTAGTTTTTGAACCAGATACGAATAAAGATATTTTTGGAGTGGTGGACGAGATTTCTGATTATGATAATCCTGTGCTTGATATTTTACCCACCCAACCCACCCGTGATTCAGAAATCGACTTTGCTTTTATCATCTGGGTGTTTTATCCGTTCTTTTCTTATCCCCTCATTTCTTCACTTTTCCACTCCACCGGGAGTGAGGATACCGTCTTTGACCCCGGCATATCCGTTTTACATGCCTGGTGTCCGTTCCATCTGCTCTCCCCAAGGACGAATTAATTCGGGGATCGAGTCAAGCTCATGTTACTCGGTGATAAAAAACAAGCGCTTCGTAGGAGGCACCCCATGCTTATCCATTTCATTTTCTTTATTTTCTATTTTCTTTAGTAACGTGACATGAGGCCGGGGGGCGACCCTTTCCAAACTCGTGTTTTCGTGGTTGTTTTTGAATGTTCAGGAATTTCCCCGAAGTTTGAGGACTCTCGTGCTCGTGGTTTGTCGTTCTCTCCACTCGAGTCTCATCCTTCGCTGCTCTTTCGGAAATTCACCATATCCAAAATCTTATCGACTAACGTTTATCTCTTGGCATACTTAATAAACGGCCTTAGATATTTCGTAAGACTACCCGTACCCTTAAAACATTGAGGACAATGTTTCACTTTAGTCTGGGGGGGGGGGGGGGGTGAATCTTCGATTCGATTTGACCTGTACCTTCGTCTGAGCTGTTAATTTACGCAACTCCGTTTTCCACCAAAAATTTTAATTTTTATCACCGCTTTATAATAATAATAAAAAAAAGAAAGAAAAAAGAAAAAAAATGATATATGAATAATAAGATTTGACACCTTGTTTTGACTTTCCTACCGGCGAGAGTAGAAATAAATGTTTCGACTTGACCGGGCGTGTTGAGCCCTAGCTCGTCTTCCTTAACCAAAAAAATCAAAAGCTTATGGCTAAGCATCCGCGGATCTCATTATTTGGGATTTTAAATTTGCGGAGATCGAGGAATGATAGAGTTTATTTAGAAGTTTCGTGCTAAACGTGGAGTAGTTGGATCTCTTTAGAGCCCACGAAAGGTACTTGTGGCCTCCTTGTTCCCACAAGCTTGCACACCAATAAAAATAGATCTCTAGGATTAATTAAGGGTATACGGTTTGGGCAATACTTAGTTTTTTCTCGTTCCCAACAAAATCTCTGCATATGGGGTTTGGTACACATAGGGGTACTGCCAGTGTTACGGTAAAATAGATTATTGCATCTTGACGGTTCGCAGCCGATGTTGTGATCTTAGTAAAGGCCGTAGGACTCGGGGTTTGGCATATTATTATGAATATCAATAAAAATAGTTCAAAGCCAAATAAAAAGGCAGAGGAATCCAAAGCTATAAAAAAGCAGCGGATAAAAATCCAAAGTTATAATAAAGCTCTTACATCTTGGCGGCTCATAAACCGTTGATTGTAAAAGAAATAAAGGACTAATGACCAAAGTATTATTAAAGTGCTTATGATTATGCAAAAATGCCAAGCTTCGACTCCGGGGGTTTCCCTAATAAAAAGCTTCCGTTTCGGGTATCAAACATGGTATGTCTCGGTCGTAAATAAAAAGGGGGACCTCCACAAATCGTGTTAAATCAGAGACCTTCATGTGGACCCGATTTCTGTATGCAGGGGTTTTTGAGGGAAAGTTTGGAAACTACTTAGCGTTCAAATTTTGTGCTCTTATCGGACTAACAAATATCGAAACGAGAAAATATGAAGCAATTCATTTCTCACAAATTAAAATCTTGAGATACAAAACTTAGGACCTGGGAACAAGAGGTAATACACAATTAACTTTTGAGGGTAGTGTTAGTACCTATCTTGTGGATAAACAATGATCTCGATTTTACGCTTAGTTTGGGAGCTTGTGAAAAATCAAGGATGACGATTTTTATCCGTACGGTCTCTTCTCTGTGAGAAGTGTTTCTACTCATTGACCCTGAAAGTTATCAACAGATAAGAATTGATAATGAAAGTCAAAGCAAACCGTCACATATATAAAAATGAAAAAAGTACAAAAAGAGTAGTAGTAGTTATTATTCATGAAAATCGAAAAATGGAGCGTTTTTGAGAATAAATGATTTTATTATCTCTTTTGAACATCATTGCTACTTTACAACGTCAGTAAAGAGAGGTTTTGAAATTATTTATCTCTTAAGCATGAGGTGATGACATTGCGTGAGGGCACGACAATACCTTAGTCTGGGGGATTTTGATGAGTGATTAATCACACATCCTTTTTAGGCCTTAATTCAGACCAAAAATACCAAATACTAACCAAAAATGCCAAGAGAATGTGTGCTTTTGTATTTGTGTATGTGCAGGTACGGATATGAGAAAAATGAACAAAAACAATGCCAAAACCAACAAAAATGAGCACGAGAATGGAAAGTGTCAAAAGCCGGAGCCGGGGAAGCAAAATGATCATAGAAAGCTCACAATGTTCAGAAAAGTCCTCAGAGATTCATCATGTTGCATAATTAGTCCTTGGATAAAGTTTGAAGAATTGGCAACATTAGTCCCTCATCTTTCAGATTTTGGCAAAAATGGTCCCTTGAAGTAAATTTCAAAGAAAAGTCAAATATGGTCCCTCATGAATCAAAGAATGTATCCAAGAACCCTTGGAAGATATTTTTGATAAAGTACAGAAATGGTCCCTGAATTTCAGATTTTTACACAATTGGTCCTCGTAAATTTTACTAGTTACAAATCCTAATCCTAAACTACACAAACCGGATCTACAAATACAATTACACAAAACTTTTCCAAGCCCAAAACTTAAATAAAGCCCAATCCCTTACACCATTAAACCAAGCCCACCCTCATTTTTATTTTACCCGATCCATCACCCTTTAACCATTGGTCAAATATACCCACACCCGGTCAACAACTAATAAAACATCCCCAAAATTATCCCGCCCCCTAAATTTTACATGAACCCAGGATTTTTACTATTCATCCAAGCCCTAGAATCACCTCCCATCAATTAACCTTGATTGGGTAATAATTACCCAATCATGTAGGTTTCTAGAAGCTGCACATGTCAGGGGATATCAGAGGGTGACACGTGGGCCAATAACATCATACACGGAGGATTAATCATGTCACATCAATCAATCCAAGGGCTTACAATGATTGGAAGTATCTGGATTTAATCACACGGCTAAGATGAACTCAGAAGAAACACAACCTTCACGCGGATTGGTGACATGGCAACCCACCTCAGAGGCTATATATACTCACCCCTCACTCACAATTTGAAGCTGTTAGATTAGGATTAGTTTAGGTTAGGAGTAGGGTAGTTAATGTTTAGCTTATTGTAATTCTGCTTTTAAATTGTACTCTTATTTCGGTTTTAATAAAATTCTAATTTTCAGTTAAATTTCTTGCAATTTGATTTTCAGTATTTAGTTATTTTAAATCTGTTTTCCAGCTCTCATTTCATGTTTTAATGAGATCAAATTAGTTTTAGAAATTGGTATTGTGCAATTCAGATTCAACTTTCTTAAATTACAAAACAGTCAAATTTGGTCAATTGTTGAAGCTTATTGGAGAAAGACAGCCATAAGGTGTCCATTTGGTCTGTCAAAGGGACAGGCATGCATAGTGAACCCCCTCTTTTCTGCTGAGGGGGATTTTCCTTGTAAGTTTCCATTTAAATCTTCTTTAGTAGCATAATCAGTAGTTATAGTTTAGCTTAATTACTTCTGCTTATTTCTGTTTGATTTATTTTATAGAGTCCTAGTTTGTGTTAGCTTATTTTGTCATTGCTCTTTGTTTTGCTTTATTTGGTCTAGTTTACTGTTCCATTCATCTGGCATCTATTAGATCTGAGTTGTTTTTGAGTTTTACATCTGAGATCTGTGTTTCAGTTTCAGTTTAGTGTTGTTGAATCATATTAGGTACTGAGGTTGTGCTTAGTTTTGAGTTGGAACAGATTTTAGTGGTGAATCAAGTAAGACAGGCCCTTAAGGGGTGTTTGGGGTTAAGATTTGAAATCTGTGATCTAGGTGTTTGTTAGTGATAAGGTTAATCTAGATAGTCTCCATTAGGTGCAAGTAAGTTAGCTTAGTTATAAAATCAATGGGTTATATGTAAAAAGTCAAAATTCAATTCAAAGTGCATTTCTGAGTTCATACTTGCTTAGTTGAATCTGTACCTTGGCATTCAAATAGGTTTAGGTTAAACTTAGGTAATTCAGGTCACAAACTAGCTTGATTATACATTCAGAATAAGTATTGATCATCATAACTTAGTAAAAGTCAACTTAGGTTAGTAATTTAAAAGTCAAAAACTAGTTTGAACTTCAGTTTTGGTCACAACTTTGATTGCATTTCTAGTGTTTAGAATTGATTGGAGATTGTTTTAGTTGGTTGATTTAACTTTTGCAGCTTGTGATACATAATCAAAAGGAAAATTCAAGTTTGGAAATAATTTGCTTATGGGAAATCAAGGCTTGAGTGGACTGTTTGAACCAAAAAAAAAATCCCCTACACATCAGATTTTAGCAAGGTTTCTAAGTAGTTTTTAAGATAGTTAATTGGATTAGAGAACCTTTTTCTTAGCTAATTTGTGTTTTCAGGTTGGTAGAGAGGGTTTTGCCCCCATAAGCTCTGCCTTATCAGCTTATTTTCACTACTCATTGTGCTTATCAGTTGAGTAGGTTCAACCATAGTTTCTGTGTTCACTTATAGGGCTGCTATTAGGTTTCATTGATCATTATTTAAGTTTTGTTGTTCATTTGAGTTACTTTGTACCTGTAGTTGCTTTGTCTATTGAGTTTTTGCTTATTTGCTTATCTGTGTATGCTTAATGCTTATTCCATTATTGCTTATTGTAACTGTTTTGGTGCTTATCTGTGTTGCTGAGTGTTAATTGGCCTAAGTTCTTTTCCTTTGAGTCTGAATAAGTCTAAAATTCATTGGGTCAAAGTTTTGGGTCAATATTGGTCAAAGTGCTTAACAATAAGCACTCTCAAATAAGCAGTTTTGAGTCATTCAGCACTTTCAGTGCTTATTTTCCACTTTTTAAATTTTTCCTAGCTTTATAATAATATTTTAGAATTTCCCTAAATTTTTCATATTTTTCCAAGTTCATTTGCTATTTTTCTTAATTAATTTTCATTTTTAATCAATTTTTAATATTTTTTAATTACTAAAAAATCCAAAAAATTCAGAAAAACAACAGAAAAATCCAAAAAAAATATTAAAAAATTATTTTTAGTTATTTTAGAATTTTAGAAATTTATTTTGCATTTTTCCCATTTATTTTTAATTTTATTTGAATTTTTAATTAGTTTTAATACTTTTTAATTCCCAAAAATTACATAAAAAGCCAAAAAAAATAGTTTTTAGTTTTAAAATTACTTTTTAGTTATTTTATAATTTTCAAAATTTAATTTTCATTTTTCTCACCTTATTTGCATTTTTTTTAATTTTTAAATTAGTTAAATAGTTTTTAATTCATAAAAAATAAATAAAAAGTCAAAAGAATATTTTTCTTTTACTCAAAATTTTCTTTTATCATTTTTAACTTTTCAAAATTATTTTCAAGTCCGTAGGAGTAGTGTAGCTCAAAATTCACTTTTTATTTCGTACGTTTACGTTTATTTTACGTTTTAGCATACGATTTCGATTTTACATTACGTTCTTAGTTTCCTTACTTGAATTACGTGTTTAAGTGATTATTTGTGCTTCATTTACTATTTCATTTGTATAATCTCATTCTAATCACTTTTTACCACTTTCACGACTCATTTCACGAATCGGGAATTCGAAATTCCATTCATCCTTCACACGGACTACGACCTCGGGTTATCCGTATTTCTTTGCGGATCTCTTGAGTAATACTATACTATATAACTTGATTTTCACACGAATCACCTAGTATACCCAATTGAAAAACAAGCTCAATACAAAAATCAAATAAAAAAAGCACAAAATCCTCTCCTTGGCGCAAGCCATTGAACTCACTTGCTCTTTGGCGCAAGGGGAGGGATATAGTGACTTGGCTTTGACTCGAGCCAAAAGGGTGACATGTTGGTTTGGCATGGGTGGTGCGTAACTAAACCCTCCCTCTGCTTTTAGGTAAAGATCTACCTACTTTGCCTTCAAAATGTAATGGCAGAATCGGTAGCAAATTCAGAGCCATAGTCGTCTTATTTCTAAACTGTATTCAACAAAACTTTTACATTAAGTTATACTGTATAAGTTTAAGTCTTTAAGATACATTTTTGACATGTATACATGTATGATGCATCTGTTTTTAGGATTTCTAACTGTCATTTCCACTAAAAGCCAATTTATAACAAAAGTTCGTTTTTAATCTAGTAAATTACTAATGCTCTATTAACATGATGATACTATATGCACCTCGAGTACTTGCAAAAGTCGATCAACAAGTTCTTGGGTGTTTCTGTGATGATTGGCACTGAAAATTTTATGATGGCAAATCACAGTTTTCCACTTAGCACTTAATTGTTCTGGACCCAAATCAGGCTCCTATATATAACTTAAAAGTGCATAGAAAACAAAAGATTTATGACTCGCTGGTCTAAATTACACACTCCATTAATCATAAAAAGACTGAAATGTAGTATCTATCTATATATTTTTCATTGTTTTATGAGTCCATATGTGTGTTCCTGGTGGTACTCCACTTGTGGATTATTTCGCCAAACACATCATAGAAAGCCACACTAATTTCATTTTCAGTGACCTGAAGGGTCATGAAACCTTGACCATCGTAATAGAACTTCATTTCGTTAGGGTCCCATGGTGTGATCTCACCAGTCCACGCCTTTGATCCACCTCCGCTTGTTAAAAATTGCAGTTGGCTGCATGTGAAACATGTTATTATCATTGTTGCATGTTTTACAGAAGCATAAATAGAAGAAAGCAGCAAAATAGTGTTGGATGTTACCTTTGACTGCTGATGTGTTGTAAGCAATGATCATGCCCATTTATGTAAAGATCTACTTCCTTTGCCTTCAAATTGACTTGGCATAATCAGTATTTGTTTTATACTAAATTAATTACCAGAGCTATATTAATATGACGATAAAATTTATACCTCAAGGATAGGCAAAAGCTGATCCACAAGCTCTTGCGTGTTTCCATGATGACCTGCACTGAAAATTGTATGATGGCCAATCACAATTTTCCACTTGGCACTTGATTCTTCGAGAGCCGTATCAAGCTCCTATGTATACAACAAAAGCCCGTAGTTTAGAAGTTATAGAATCAACAAACACAAGCAGCACACTTTAATTATATTTAAGAAAGCATTTCAATTTCTTCTACAGTATCATCGTTATATGTATGGTTTGGTTGTTGTTAGTGTTAGACTACAAAATTTGTGTCTCGATGACCCAATGTAACATACTTTTGAGCACACGAATGGATTATAATTCAACCGGTCTCTGAATTGCAAGGTTAGACTAGTGATAAGAAGACAACTATATTCAATTTCTACAAATACCTAGTCGTTTTAGAAAGAAAAATTTAGGCCATAAACTAACAAGTACGAGTAAAAGGTTACAAAAAGGAAATTAGTTATAAATACATTAATATGTAACAAAGAAATAAAGATCACTTTGTAACATATGTAGTGAAGTTTTAGAAACTCAAAAATAACTTTTTGATATGCATCCGACATCGACCGGTGAGGAATGTTTGTCAAAATAAATGCCTGTTAAAAGGGACCCCGGCTTTAACATTTAATATTTTAAGAAAATGATTTGAGATACTAAAGATCTGATAAAACTTGTTTTGTCACCAACAAAATGTTATCATATAGGATTAGTCATACATCTAAGCAAATCATTTAAGCATGCCAATATGTGCTCTTAATTTAATTGTTTATGCCAATTTTGCAATACTCAGCTACCTTGTTTTTAGTTTAGTTTTGAGTCCTTATAAATATTCAAAGATTATTGACAGAAGCGGTAAAAAGCTACAAAGTTTTGTGCAAATTCTATTCTAAAAGCTTGTTAAAATGCAAAATTATAATGCTACTATGTATAAATACTTTAATTCTAACTATATATTCTCAAACTTTTTTACTCTGAAATAATTCATAGCTTGGATTTTGATAAAGTATACACTAGTTTGTACACGGGTTTATATATGAATATAAGGGTGCGTTTGGTTTGAACTAAAGATTCACTATAGGATTGGGATTAATAAGTGGGTGGTTTAGAATAAAATATTGTCATTTGTAGAAGATGTTTGGTTGGTTCAATATTCAACATTTGAATTGTGCATGGCTTTGGTCTTTATTACATGAGACAAAATTAAAAATAAAGTATTAGCACAAGAGGACAAGAAAAAAAGTTAAAAGAGAATAAAATTACAAAAGACAAAAAAATGTCAGTGATGAATATAAAATCCTGGGCTTGTAATTGGGTTTTCTGCAATCCCTCACAGAAAGGTGTGAGCCCCATTTTTAAAATCCAAGGATACAAAACAAACACATGTTTTTACTTTGAGTCCAATCTTTTCAACCCAATACCGCATGCCAAACGCCTCCTAAGTTTAATGTAAACCGGTGCTTCCATTTAAATATTTACAACTCTGTGCGAGAAACGTGGATTGACAAAAGCATGAAACATGACGTTTGATAAATACATAAATAAATAAAAAGAAAAATGAAACATGACCATTTAAAAAGAAGCATGAAACATGATTATTTGATAAATAAATAAATAAATAAAAAGATAACAATATACTCACTCAAGTATTTAACTTCTTAGTGATTCTTCTAACCATATTATTATTGTGGGAATAATGAGATGAGCTGAAAAGTGAGGGGAAGACAAATAAAACGCAGAATGTAGGAGAGCATGGATCGAGTTGGTTCATAAAAAAGGAGGGAAGAATGTCATCGATAGTTACATTATGTTTGTTAGATCGTCAATGATGATACATACATATGGTTTTTATGTTGTACTTTATCGAACTACTTATGTTGGAGAACTGTTTTATGATAGCTAGCGACTTTAGTAAATTTTGACGTATTTTAATTAAGGAGTACTTACATATATATATCTTTAGAAAACCATATAATTGTTGATTAGGAATGAATGATACCTTTAAGGCATTTGATAGATATTTATCACGAGGAAGCACGCCTCTCCAATCATACTTATGATCTTCTTCTGTGAAATACTTATCTTGAAATGGTGTTGTATCGAAGAAGAAAAATTCCACAATTACTGCATAAAAAACAAAAATATGTCTCGATATAAATATAACTAGCTACGAGACAGTCATGGTCCTCATAGATGTGCAACAACATATTGTGCTAAAGTGCATTTTTGCCTTTGAGAACAGGGGTAAGGTAACGTGACCCATGCGTTAAATGTTAACTTTGCAAAAATAAAATTGGTGAGTTACTTTACCGTGCGTTAAGTTAAGAGATGGTTAAAAGGGGTGAGTTAAAACCTTAACGTGCGTTAAAATGCAACTTTGCTAATATATATATATATATATATATATATATATATATATATATATATATATATATATATATATATATATATATATATATATATATATATAGGATCAAATAAGAAGAATAATTAAAATAGGAATGATAAGAAGTAACAACAATCACACATTTCAGATGCACGTACAAAAATAGATGCATCTTCCTTCAAAATTTCCCTCCTAATTTGAAATGTGTGGCTAGAATTACTTCTTACCTTTCTTATTTTATTATTATTATATATATGTATGTTTTCTTACATATGCCTTAATACACATGCCTGCGTATTAAAGTATATGTAAGAAAACATACATGTTTTATATGAACATGCATGTTTCTAATGCATAATTGGAGTTCTCGCAGTTCCCGCACTTAACAGGGTTCTAAAAATAAAACCATTTTGCATTGATCTATTGCACTTAACAGGTTTTTATATGAACATGTATGTTATGCATGTATGTGTATTAAGGTGTATGTAAGAAAACATACATGTTTATATGAACATGCATATTTTCTAATGCAAAATTAGAGTTCTCGCAGTTCCCGCACTTAACAGGGTTCTGAAAATAAAGATACACTATATATATATATATATATATATATATATATATATATATATATATATATATATATATATATATATATATATAATAATAATAATAATAATAATAATAATAATGAATAAAATACCTGAATTTACAACAAATGATCTAAGACAAAGCCATTTGTTATCCTTTTGAGTAAGAACAGGGCTCAATTGTGCCAATGCATTGCCCCTGTAGTCATGATTCCCCAAAACTACAAAATAAATAAAATCATATAGTTATTAAGTCTCATACGTAAAACTAATGAAACGTTTGATTCATATTTCCATTTCTTTTACCATCTTTTTTTGGTAATTTATTTTACCTGAATACCATTGTTTTTGTAAACTTATTGCGGTATATACTTGAGTGAACGACTCAACAAACAAATCATCTTCTTCGTCAAGCAATCCATCTTCGTAAAAGTTGTCACCGGTCGATATAATGAAGTCTGCATCTAACTTTTCTCCTACTTTTCCCATCTTAAAAATAACATAATATTAACTTTGGTTTAAATTTGTAAGTAAATCTGTAAATGTATACATTCATGCATTACCGATAATCTATCCAAAACACGAGTGTTTGTAATCTTGCAGTAAAGTACATGCATCATATCGTTTGTTTTATATGTAACAATCAACATCTTAAAGTATTAAATTTCCACCATACTATCATAATTCATAAGCTGTATATATACGTATCATATTTTGTTTTAGAGTAAGTTGTAAAATCCTTTTCATCTTGTTTTTCTATTTTGCTGAAAACAGTTGTATATATCGTAAAGACGTAAACTATTGTTACGAATCATCTTTCGATCTTAGAGAGGCAAAAATCAAGTTAAATACGTCCTTTTAAAGACAATTTATGCGAAAAATTTTTGTAATATGAATGGTTTTGCATTTTACTCGCTCTGAAGTCTAATGAAGAAATTTGATGATATTAAAAGTTAATCTTGCAATAATTATTTTAGAGGGTCCATTGAATCATGGAAACGTGGACCAAAAGGAGTTCATAAGCACATGGAAGCATAAACCAAGTATATTCTTTTAATTTTTTATTACAAAGAATATGCTATTTCTCAATAACGAACATTTTTGGAATATTGGATATGCTATATTATCCCACCTATCATTTTCCTTCGTTTCGACTTTCAATGAATAATTTCTGACACTAACTAGAGTTAAAAGATTCAGGTTCAAATTGACGTACTTTGAATGTAAGAAAATACGATAAAAGAATGAAAAAGTACATTTTTCATTTTTTTTCGGCTAAAATTATGATTTGCAATCGCCTTTGAAAAGTTAAAAAACTATTACGAATAAAAGTATTGACTTTTAAGTAGTGATTTATAAGGACAGACAAAGTAATGTAAACTAGATTAACAACATACTCTTTTAGGATAGCTAAACTATAATATTTGATGTTCATTTACGCATTTTTTGCATTCATTAACGTATTACGTATGGGAGTATGGTATAAAAAGTTAGGATAAGGAGACATACACATATCATGCAACTTGAACTCACAACTTGTTATAACTAGTTTAACTACACTCAATTTAATTAAACCTGGATGAGATTATATGTTTCTTGTTATTTTGTACGGAGTATTAGAAACTTTATGTTGTTCCATAACCCTTGTATTAGAAACTTCTTATATATCCCTCTTTAGATGAATAATTACATATATATATCATTTGTACCATATTTTGATGCATAAAATACAATAATTTTTAATCTATCAAAATGATATATATGTAATTTTTAAAATAAGGACATATATGTGAAAGCCCTCCTTGTATTGTATTAGCCAGTGGCGGAACTATATAGGGGCAAGGGAGGGTCCCGTCCCCCAACCCTCATAATTTTTTTTTTTTTTTTTTTTTTTTTTTTTTTTTTTGCGGCACATAATGTAATATTATAAGTTTTAGGAGTAATTTAGTAAAAGTTACAAACAAATTTTCAGATTTTCCTCCTCCTCCAAAAAATAAATAAATAAATAAAAAAAAAAAAAATCGGCCTTCCTAAAAGAATGTTCAAGTTCCGCCACTGGTATTAGGAACATCTTAATGACATGCTTTTCGATTTTTTTATTTATTTTTTTTAACTTCTTATTCGATCACTGCAATTAAGATAATGAGCTATTTTTCTTTACCCTATTTCATTCCAACACGCAAGCACACATCTTTTTAACAAAAAACTAAAATATGATCGAACCAATCAAAATTTATATAACTCCATTATACAGATAATTCTGAAGTAGGCAATGAAAACAATTGATACAATTATTTGTGATCACCAGATCATTTCATTTATTCCAACTTATTTGATGCATAATTGTCATTTTACTTGATTTTGGAATGTAGTTGGATTATTCCGAATAATGATAGATACAATTCATGACATGAAAGCAAACAGCCAAACACATATATTTTTGGAGATATGCAACTAATTGGAAGTTCTATAAGTGTGTATTGAGTTTCAATCACTAAACTATACAAGATGATCATTATATTGAATATGTTCGTATACGTTTTTCATACAATTTTATTTTTTATTCTAGGTATACAAGGAAATCACCTGAAATGCAACGTTGGATTGATTGTACAATCCTCTCCTGCCCCAGTCACCAACCACCAAAATGTCGAGTGACCCATCGGCTTTTGTTGGTTGGTGATCAAAACGTTGTAGCTTGGCCGCCACGCTAGCGACTGTAACCAACGTATAAACCACCATAAGTAAGGTGGTGCACTTGTTATTCTTCACAGACGACATGGTCAGCTTTAAAGTTTGTGTAATTGTGTTGGAAAGAACTATTGGTATGTTTGAACTCGGAAGCGTAGACCGTAGATGGCGTTTTATATGCATTACTAACGTATAAGAAACAGAGAATTACGAGTTTAATCCTTGTACATATTACTAGCTAACAGTTTAGTACCCTAGAGATTTAATATTTGTTTGGGCTGTTGTGTTATCTTCTAGAAGACAGTTGTAGGGTGCAGGGTGTTTTTTTTTCCCTTAGCTAAGGGAAAGGGATCACATGAGTCGACGCAAACATTTAATAATGTTTATTTTTTATGTGTAGCCCACAATTTTCCACTAATTCCTCTATATCCACAAGTCATATAATATGTCTCTCTCCTCATATAAAGGCATTAACAGGCATGGGCCCACGTAAGACCTATATGGTCCCTTAGCTAAGGAAAAAAAGAAACACCCTTTTAGTCCCTTTAGTAGCTTTTGATCGATCATGTCAATTCATCACCCATCATGTTATTTTCTAATCATTTTTAAACATTTGTTTAACGGAAGTTTCACTTCTTTAATGAAGTAATTTGATATGCATGGTAATGAGTATATGTTCAATGAGGTCAATTATTAGAGATGACCGTGGCATGATCATATCGGTTTCCCTAGAATTATTGTTCAATGATCGGACTAGCTAATTTAACGTACTTAAAGGAGGGTAAGCAAAAACAATGCTCTCGTTTTCACATGTTGGCCATGAGACTCGTCAGTGGGCCGATTGCTCCTTAGTAGTCTATATCATGTAGCACATATAATTTGCTATACATCATACTAAGGGTACACACTCGATTTGGTAGATTCTATATTTGTACATGTCATGTAGCCCATATGAATGCCTCATGCATCTTAACTCACATATAGAATGTAATTACATGTAGTTTACTGATACAACAATTCAGCACGATGCCTTATGACATTTCAGTCTCCATTATAGATAATAAAAGATCTGCAACGGTAATACAGTATATACATCTATCTGTAGATTATGATTTATGAGTCCATGCGTGCGTACTTGGTTGTACTCCATTTATGTATGACTTTGCCGAATATATCATAGAAAGCTACATTGATTTCATTTTCAGTGACACGAAGTGTCATAAAACCTTGACCATCGTAATAGAATTTCATCTCGTTACGGTTCCATTGGTTGACGTCACCTCGCCACGCCTTTGACCCTCCTCCGCTTGTTAGGAATTGAATTTGGCTACGCATGGAATTTATTATTGTTGATTATTCTTACATATTTAAGGAGCTAGGCATCTTCATAAAGAGTAACAAGGTAAAAGTACTAGTTAAAATTACCTATTTTGACAGCTACTGATGTGTTGTAAGCAATGATCATGACCATTTATATACAGATCTACTTCATTTGCCTTCAAAACAAGTTAGCATAATCAAGAAGCCAGATTTGAGCCACACAACATATGCAAAATCTTAAAACTCAAGTGGTAAAAAGATATATTTACCTCAAGGATGGGTAAAAGCTGGTCCACAAGCTCTTGGGTGTTTCCATGATGACCAGCACTAAAAATTGCATGGTGGCCAATCACAATTTTCCATTGGGCACTCGATTCTTCAAGTGCCATATCAACCTCCTAATAGATATACAACTATAGTTTAGAAAATAATCAAATGAACAAATACAAGCGTAGGACGACTTCATTCATAATTTATGATGTTAATGATCAAATTACTTAACCGGAAAAGCGGAATTTTGGATCCCTGCATCTATTTAATGTTTTCATAAGATACATTGTAATCCTTCTATCCTAAAATATAAGTCCATTTTGATTTTTTTTCAAAGTCTTTTTATTTAAACTTTGACCTTAATTATTATTTTCCGTATTGTATAATACTTGATGCAAAGTATATAAATGGACTTGTGTTTTAAATACATTTTCATTAGTATACTTTTCATCATGTATTATATAACACGAAAAAAAAAATTAAAATCAAAGTTGAAAAAAAAAAAAAAAAAACTAAAAAATTGACTTATATTTTGAGACGGATGGCTTTTTAGCATTCATTCTTCATTTCTTGTTTGTTTAACAAGAACATCGAAAGTTCCAAACAATACATACTTTTCTGTATATGTATACACAAATAAACCATGCAAATAAAACTTCTAAGTTTTGATTGGTGAAAGCTAGATAATGTGATAGTTTTTTATACCTTTAAAACGTTTGATAGATATTCCTCTCGAGGAAGAACACCTCTCCAGTCATATTCATGTTTATCTTCTGTGAAATATTTATCTTGAAATGGCGTCGTGTCAACAAAGAAAAATTCCGCATTTCCTGAATAAGAACAAAAGTGTATAGTATCTCGATTAATAACCTTGATGTGCGTTGTATATTTGCAACTATATAATGTACACACTTAAACATTGTTTTGGCTATCAAAACATACCAATACTAGTTTCGGGTCTTACAAATGTACAATGATATGTGATAGTGTGATACTAGACCTAGGTATACATATTTCTCCACAAATATAATTTTCAAAAATAGAGACTAAATAAATATACCTGAATTTACAATGAAGGACCTAAGACAAAGCCATTTGCTATCCCTTTGTCTAAGGGCAGGGCTCAACTGTGCCAACACATTACCTCGGTAGTCATGATTTCCCAACACTACAAAAACATCACGCATGAAACATTGCACGTAGGGTATCATAATAACATTATTACAAGAAGTCAAGAAGTACTATCAATTATGGACCCTTTTTAAAAAAATATATATACAGATATTATTACCTGAATACCATTGTTTTTGTAAGCTGTTTGAAGTATATACTTCAGTAAACGACTCAACAAACAAAGGATCTTCCTCGTCAGTTAATCCATCGTCGTAGAAGTTGTCACCAGTTGATATGATGAAGTCTACGTCCAGTTCTTCTCCTACTTTTCCCATCTTCAAAATTAACCAAAATGAATGTCGCATTATAAATTTGCAATGGAAGTAAATGAAATACATGGTATTTGTGTGTTATACTGTTATGTCCTAATCTAAAGGTGATGGGTTAAGAGTCTCGTCAAAGGCCGAATATGACATTTGTGCAGTTGTGTGAAAATTTATAAAACAAATTATTTTTCATGATCACCCGCGCTACATTGCGAGAAAGAGGGGGCGCGGGGCTTAGATTTAAAACAAAGTATTAAACAACAGGGACCGTTTTTACTATTTTTTAAGAATGTTTACGTACTGTTCATTGAACAGTGTAACATTTACTGAGAAATGTTAATACTTAATACTCCGCATTAAAAATAAGTGGATGTGTGAGTTTACATTTTTAAAAATTTAAGAAATACAATAAGTGTTTGTTATCTATTACTACACATTGTTTTCTCAAGATAATTGTAAAAGGGAATGGAAAGCAATGAAACAAAAGAAAAGAAGTTGATGATCTTACTTTCCGTTCTCAGATTTAGAGTAAAAAGAATGAAAGTTTATATTTTATAAGTCTTTAATTCATAAATATACTATTATACCATTTTAAATAAATTTGCAAAAGCTTGATAAAGAAATTGAAAAAGAGGTACTTAATTATGTCATTAAGCTTCATTTAATTTGATAAAGAAATTGAAAGAGAAGTACGTACTTGTTTCATTAAGCTTCATTTAATTTTGTTTGTTTCACTTTAATCATCTTTCATCTCAAATATCAATATCATGTGCAAGTTTTGAAAGAAAAGACCCATCATTTTCTCCAATGTTTTGAAACCCGGGTCAACCCGGCCAGGTTAACCGGTTCGACCGGTTCCGGCCTAAAAAACGGGTCAAAAACCCGGGTTTCTAAAACCGGGTTAACCGGTTAGACCCGCCGGGTTTTGAGTGACCCGGGTCAACCCGGTTCTCAAAACCCGACCGGGTTTCATTTTTTCAAAAAGTTTTAATGAAAAAGGTTAACCCGGGTTGACCCGATGGTCGAACCGGTTGACCCGGCGGTCGAACCGGTTGACCCGGTCAAGAAAATAAAAAAATAATAAATTGAAAACCGGGTTGACCCGGCGGTCGAACCGGTTGACCCGGTGCTCGGTGACTCGACCGGGTCAATTTCGAACCCGGTTTTCAAAACATTGATTTTCTCTCATTTTATTTCACTTTTATTAGGTTCAAAAACTAAAAAAAAAAAAGAGCCAATCCACATTTTTTAAGTTTATTATTTTTTATTTTTTTTTACGTTTATTTTCATTCTTGAACACAAACTTGAAAATAGAGTGTTAACGAAACTTTGTTTGACTTAAATGTTTTACACTTATACTTATTCTATTTGTAGTTGATGAAGCAATTGCTTAGAAGTAACAGATACCGTACTTAGCTTACTACCTACCATGCATACAATAGTAGCCATATTTTGGATCTTTCATTAATTAGAACAGAATACGTACGTATGCCATGGCTCAAAAAAGTTTATTAAAAGTGTGATCGAACATTATATTTTAAATTCGAACCTTGTATAGACTATAGATGATAGATCTTAAGAATTAATATCAAAGATTCATGACCATTGGTCATTGTTGTTTTACAATGGGCAAATGGTCTGACATTTTCCTTTTCTATGCCATAAATTTTTAATTTTTCTATTATAGCATTCAATTCTTTTAATTTTTCTATTGCACGCATTCAACTTTCTTAGTCATCTTATTATTATATACTCCCTCCGTCCTAAAATTATTGTCCAGTTTGAATTTTCAAAGTCAAACTGGTTCAACTTTGACCATAAATATATATATTTTATTATATAATACTTGATGAAAAATTATACTATTGAAAAGTACACTTAAAACTCAATCTATTTATATATTTTGTATCAAATATTATATAACACCCACAAAAATATTTAAGGTCAAAATTGAAGAAAAAAGACAAAAAAAGTCAATAGTGGACAATAAATTTGAGACAGAGGGAGTATTTTTTTTTGAAAAGCCCTAATCATCCTAATGTACCCATCTAATTTCTTTAATTTTTATATTCGTAGGCATCCAACATCCTTAATTTTATTATTGTCACGTCATTTTTTTCCCGCTACAAACGTACAATAAGCAAATTAAGAAAGTTGAATGATACAATAGAAAAATTAAAAATTTAGTGTATACAAACAAAAAATATTGTAATTTTGATTTATTTTCAGAGCATTAGCACTTTTACAAACGAGAGTACATGAACCTTCTAAGACATTTTCTTTCATTCTATTTTTTGTGTTAAGAAACAATATGATTATGGACTAATCTAAACTTGTGAAAATTTATAATCGCAGTATACCATATACGTATATGACATGTTTTATGTATTATTTAAACATTGCGTTGGATTCGATGATGATATGCAGTTGATACAGTTTTCAATGTTCTGATCGATTATAGTCTCGCAAATAATGATACCGGATCCCTTAAAAAGCCTAAAAACTTTAAAAAGCCTAAAAAGTAATTACAACCGTCCGATCAAAAATCATGATCCGATCAAATTAAAAGAAGAAATCTAAACATAGGGGCATGTTGGTCATTCCGATACAAATAATAATCTGTTACATTTCTTTATTTCCCATCTCGTTCCCCCTTTATTTCCCACCAGATCGACTCTCAAATCCAAAGATGAAAGACGATCTCCGGCGATCGTTACCGTCGAGAAGACACTCGGACGGTGGTGGTAGGGTTTCGAAAATATTTAAATAAAAGGGACGCGTGGGCCTTCGTTACCGTCGAGAAGACACTCGGACGGTGGTGGTACGGTCTCGGAGGTGGTGACAAAGGGCAGTGGTGGCGCGTGGATGAGTTGTGGTGGGAACCGTGAGCTCAAAAGCTCCAGAAGGGTTGCGGATTAACCGATCTATCGAATCGGCCAAGAAAATGGCTCGCCGGAAAATTTCCGGCAACGTCGGCGCCGGGATCTGCTGCTGCTTCGCCGGGAAATATGAAGATCCGGCGGTGAGGCTAGAGAAAGAGAGAGAAGAGAGTTGTATGTGTGATTTATTTGTGAAAAACAAATTAAGTAAATAATTAAAAAGGTATATAAATAGGGAAGGTTAGAAATGAAAATATAAAAGTGAAGGTAGGAAATGAAAGATAGGGGCGGAGGGACCTAATTTGTCACTTTAGCAATTCTTTTCACGAAATCACTCCGAGACCCATTTGGTATAGCAAACGGATTCGAAAAATTACGAAACCTTCGCCATTGTTCATAAATTAATTTTTAAGCCCCGCCGCAACGCGCGGGCTTACCCCACTCGTTTTTTATATGGTTCATCAGTTATTTTTTATTTGGTTCATCAGTTATTTTTTTGACATGGTTCATCAGTTATTTTTTATAATGTTCAGCAGTTTTGAAAAAAAATAACGTTCATCAGTTATTTTTTATATGGTTCATCAGTTATTTTTTATATTGTTCATCAGTCATTTTTGATAACGTTTATCAATTATTTTGTTCATCAGTTAATAAGGTTCATTAGTTAATAAGGTTAATAAGGTTCATCAGTTAATAAGATTAATAAGGTTCATCAGTTAGTTAATAAGGTTAATAAGGTTCATCAGTTAATATGGTTCATCAGTTAATAAGGTTCATCAGTTATTTTTTATATTGTTCATCAGTTATTTTTGATAACGTTTATCAATTATTTTGTTCATCAGTTAATAAGGTTCATTAGTTAATAAGGTTAATAAGGTTCATCAGTTAATAAGATTAATAAGGTTCATCAGTTAGTTAATAAGGTTAATAAGGTTCATCAGTTAATATGGTTCATCAGTTAATAAGGTTAATAAGGTTCATCAGTTAATAAGGTTCATTAGTTAATAAGGTTAATAAGGTTCATCAGTTAATATGGTTCATCAGTTAATAAGGTTCATCAGTTAATATGGTTCAACCAAAGTAACTGATGAACAAAATGTCTTTTTTAAAAATCAGTTAATAAGGTTCATCAGTTAATAATATAGTTCATCAGTTAAAAAAAAACAACAAAAAAACAAAAAAAACAAAACTTTTTGAATCTTACATTAATAAAATGACTAAAGGTGCATTGTTGTACAAAAATTAGTGCATTTAACTCGATTTTAAGACTAAAAATCTAAGCTAAATATTTCATCAAACACGTTGTGTGCAACAAATATGTGTAAAACGTCATCTTTAATATACGATATCTCACTCATATCATATTGGATTTGAGTGATTCAAATTTCTGGGTAAAGAATGGCCAAGAAGCTACAACTTTCGTGTTTTAAGTTTTGCAAAATTCGGCCTTTAAACTAGACAAAATTAGAGCCGAAAATGCTAAAATTTTCAAGAAAATCATGACCCAATCAATATGTTAAAAAAAAAGTTTCGAAAAAATTAAAAAAATTTATACCAAATTAAAGAGGATTAAATTTTAAAAAATATGGTGAAATCGGTTTTTTGTAAAAGTTTGTCATTTGAAAGTTATTTGTATTTGAAATTTAAGGTGGAATTAAAAAAATAGATCAAATGACCAAAATACCCTCTAACTAAAAATATTAAAGAAAAAAGGGAGGGAGTGGGTGGGGACACATGGCATTAGCTTATTGGTTAGAAATCTTTTTAGGCTTTTTAATTTTGATCCCCTTTCTAGGGGATCGCAACTCCGCAAATAATTGGGTTGAATGATACAAAGCATAAAAGAAAGCATATTCCATGAAGAGGAATTGGTGTTGTGTGTACAAAGAATATACCTTTTTATGGATATCGAACATTGCTTATGATATTGGATATGCCAATATATATCCTCCCACTATCATATTCATTCCTTTCAGAATACGATACGTGACAGACCATGTATTAGAAAATTCCAAATAAAAACATAACGTACGAGTTAGATATATGTAAGTATCTTGAAAATATAATTTTGCCAACGTAGATATGACTATATATTGGACATATTTTAAAGTATAACCAAAAGAAATACCTAGTTTATGTATATAAAATACTTGTCAGTTATTATTTTTTTTTGAACTTCTTGTCAGTTATTAATTCATGAAATATTATACGTAGTAGCTAATATTAAAGGTAATGTACCATGTGTAGTTATGTGTAACATGTGTATTACTGTAATAGACTTGTAGGGGCTGTTTCCTTTTTTTAGCATTAAGTGCTGTCTTGATACAGGGTCTGACTAGAAAAGATATAAATCGTGGAGCGACTCCTAAAATAGGAAAATGATGTTTCTTTTTCTCAGCTAAATGAAAGTCACCGTCAATAGTAAATACCAATTTTGCCCCTATCGACGACATCCATAGGTTATGGATTATTAACATGTTACTAAAACCCTCTATCAACTGAATCATGAAAGTTGAATACATTGATCCTCAACTCGTAACCAAATAACATGCAAATCAAAATAATCCCATATAATAAACTTTGATAAATGGAAAAGCTTGAAATCAAAACCCACTTGTTGAATCCAAATCTACCGTCAAGTTCTTGACATTTATATATGAGATCCACCAAGATATTAGATAAAACGGCAGCGATAAATATAGTTATATTACAAAATAATAATTGAATTGCTAGCTTAACTCTGCAATTCACTACCCGTTTATAGTGAATTCACAACAGTCTAAATGTATACGTGTTAGTTGTATGTGTTTGCCTGGGTTTCTCGTAACTTTCCCGTAAAATTATTATTCTCGTATATAGAAAGATCATCACAATCTCTTACCGTCAAACACTTCCCCCAAAAGTATATGATTTTAACAAATCAAGATTGTATTGATTGAAATAAAATTTAAAGTTGTAAAAACTTTAAATCAAAATAAAATAAACCACTACAAATGTAAAAACTAAAAACTAATAAAAATATATCAAAGTGATTTTTTTTTTTTTTTTTTTTTTTGGTACCTAAAGTAAATGTTAAATTAAAGAGCATAAAATTTAAAAAAATATGATAAAATTAAATCATAAAAAAATAATAATAATAAAATAAAAATAATAAAATATTTCAATTTGAGATTTAACAATATATATGATTTTTTAATTAAAAAGTGACACATGTGTTGAATCTCGTTATTTTAAGTTTTGGTGAAGTACACAATTTAAGTGTTTTATATAATACTAGTAGTATAGATAACTTGGGGCTATAATTCAAAGTAAATTACACTCCATCTTATTTGCTTGTGAGGGTGATTAGAAGAAACCGGTTACTTCAAGTTCTCGATGGTGTGAATCGAGCGATGACAGATAGTCACCTCGATGAACATGACTGATGAAGATGCAGCTGACAAGGCTGCTAGGAGTTGAAGATGAATTGTTTTGTTGAATAAAATGGGTAGTTAGGAATGAAGATGAGATTTGATGGATAAAAATTTGATGTACATGGATGGGGGATAAAAAAGGAAATGAAAAGATAAAAAGATTGTGCATACGAGCGTCTGAGGGGTCTTTTTTAACTCCTCCTAAATCATATGGAAGATAATTAAAAAATAAACACCCACTTATATTTGTGTGTGAAGCTAAGGGGGTGCTTGGTAAGGGGGTTAAGGGGGTGGGTAATGGGTAAAGAATTCAAAAGGGCCTACCTCACTCAAATTAGGTGCTTGGTTAGGGGTGTGCAAAGGTATTGATTACCCCGTAGTGGGTAATCAACATTATAGAGTAAATTGAGAGGTAAGGTATTGATTACCCACCTCATTTAATCCTTTGCATTCCCTTTCCCTTTACCTTTACATTTCCCACTTTGAACCAAGCCGACCCTAAAACTAACATATGCATGTAGGGTGTTAAAACATGTGACGTGTTTTTAGGTTGTCCAAAAATGTGTTAATCTTTTTTCGGTAGGTATCAAGTCATTTACTTTTTTCTTCATACCTAATTATATTACTTGATCACATTTGTTCGGGTATGTATATAAGGTTGATTACTGGGATTATGTATTTCATAGATGTATTGTCTAAATATGTTTATTTAACTACTTATCAAATCCAACAATCTAGCTAGTTCTATACAAATCATAGAATAAATTCATTGGTGCACACTGCACGACGCTTATAAACCACTTATTTTCCTGCACTATTAAAAAAAAAATGTTAATCGGTAGTTGTATCAACTATTGTTCATCCCATAAAACATAACTCAAACAACTCTTCTGACCCAGTAAGCATCAACTGTAGTGAGCATTAGCTGAAACTTAAACATATAACATTTTATCCACAAAATCTCTAGGCCTGTATATTTTTTGAAGGTAGATACTAATTGAGCCAAAATCCTTTGTTATTTTCCCACACTTTAAGGGTGCGTTTGGTGTGTAAAGGGTTTATAATTGGATTTGTATTTGGTAATTGTTTAAAATAAAAAGTAAGAGAGAGAAAGTAAATGATATTTCATCCATTTCAAAATTATTGTCAGGAGACAAAAATCACAAAGTTTAATAAAAATATGATCACTATAAATTTCAACCACTCAAATAATATTTTTCACTAAATTCTCTTTTACTTACTTAAAATGTAAAGTTGACAATTATTTTAAAACATTTCGAAAATGAAATGTGAACAATAATTTCGAGACAGAATGAGTAGTATAAAATATTGTTTGTTTTATGAAATGATTTGGAAAGGATTTAAAATTTAATGCTTAATTGTTGTTTGATTTATATTCCTTCCATCTCAAAATTATTGTTCATATTTCATTTTTAGAATGTTTCAAAATAAATTTCCACTTTCCTTTTAAATAAAAACTAGAGAATTTATTGAGGAAATATTCTGTTTGAATGGTTAAAATTAAAATGGTCTCAATTTTATTAAACTATGTGATTTCTCTCTAATAACAATAATTTTGATACGGAGAGAGTAACAAAATTAGAGTATCACATTTTACTTATAATTTCAACACGGAAACATAAATATCTTAATACTTTACACCGTAAAAAACTAATTAAAAGAGACTTGCATATGTAGATACAAGAGCATCGTTTCTCATTATTTGAAATTCTCCAATGCGTTTTTTTAACAAATTCAATACATCTTATTCGTATTGAATTATAACTGAAATTACGATAATATAATACAGTATTAACAGAGTTACTCAAGACATAAAAATTCTACTAAACTCAAATGAACGCAAAAAGTTCATTTTTAGTGATGATCAATACATGCAATTATTAACTTATGAAGTTATGATCTCCTGAAACTACGTAAATATACAAAATAATTAATATGTGACTATACAATTATACATGTATTAATGTTCTACGTTAAGAAGTCAATGGGAAAAAATATATGTAATTTGGCAGACGGTAGATATGTTTATTATTCGGTCGACCTTACAAAAGTGAAATGAGAAAAATATTTGTACGAAGCGTATATAAGTCTTTCTACGCTCTTATTTGTATATCATATGAAACTGAACGTACATTTTTTCCTTAGAATTAATTTTCATGTAGCTTGAATTACATTTAGATTTCTAGATATTCAGCATTTAATAAAACAGTACCTGAAAAGCGACATTAGATTGGTTGTACAATCCTCTCCTTCCCCAGTCGCCGATCACCAAAATGTCGAGCGATCCATCAACTTTCGTAGGCTGGTGATCAAAGCGTTGAAGCTCCGCTTTCACGTAGGCGATTGATGCCACGATATAAACCACCAGAAGAATGAATATGCAGTTCTTGGTGTTGTTCATATCCATGACAAGCTTCTAACTTTGCGTAAATGAAGATAGAATTGTGGATGTGTTATGAAGGGAAAGTGGCCTATTTATATTGCATTACATTATTAAGAAGCAAACATGAATTACACATTTTAACCCTAGACATGTCACTAATGACCACTTTCAGTCCCTTTTAAAAAATGTTTGGTTTACGATTTTGGGTGATTGTCCATTTGTCATTTCTTCTTTGGTTGCTTTTCATCCCATGATCATCATCATATGTTAGGTAACTTTGTACTTTTTTTTAATGTACTGATTATTCGGAAGTTAGTTACTATATTAGGTGTCCCTCACATTAAATAAAGCGTTTTCTTTTCACGGGCTATATTATACAAACTCTCTCTATATTGTCACATTAGAAGAGGTTTGCTCAAACCGTACAACCCACAATGCACTCCAGTACAAGCCGGTGATCCATCTAATGATTGGATACCCTCCCTATGGGAGGATGTGGATAACTCACCCCTTTCACTAAACCTATGTGCACCGGAGATGAGTCATCACCCTTCACCACCCCCTTCACGAGCCACATTTAACGTACCCACACACACTCACGCATGAGACTAGGCCAAAAAAAGACAAAAGGTGATGCAACTCACCATTCGGACATTGTGCAAAAGGTGAGCCCCCAACTATCTATATTATTATTTATTTGATTTGTGAGTGTGTATGTAGTATTTTGTAAGGTATATTTATGTAAAGTGAGTATTTAAATAAAATGTGAGAGATACTGATCATTGCACTTGAAAAGTAAGGGAAAAGTTGATATGCTAAATGATGATTTGGCTATATGTGAAAGATGGGTGAGTGGTGTTTAGGGTGACCATTACACCTATTCTAAGACTCTAAGGACATCCTCAATGCATAGTATATTTGAGGGTGCAATACAATGCCACGTTAGCTTCGAACACTTCTATACCAAACCTTTACAACTCACTAAACTTGATTAATAATAAAAGTGACAAAATCACCATCTTTCTATAACAAACACTTATTTGTTTAATAATAAAATGAAAAAATGATGATCATTCACCGGTTGTGCAGAGAGGCACGACATTTAAATATACGCTAACATGGAACTATTCACAATGGATTGACCGATGCCACAGAGGTTTGCTTTTCCCATTGAACAGTGCCATCGAAGCTCATTGTGAACTAAAAGAGCTAGATGAAGGAAGAGACCAATAACTCTTATTGGTGTGCTACTTTAACGTCATTTTAACATCTCCTCAATAACTAAGATACCCTCCTTAGCAATAACAATCAATAACTCTTATTGGTGTCTTTTTAGTCAAATACGATATATTCAAAATATGATACGAATTACAAATACGATACGAATATGAAAAATATATAAAACTGTGATACTACAAATACATAAAAACTAAAAAGTACAATACTACAAATATTAAAAATATGGTACAATACGAAAAATATTAAAAAGTACGATACGACAAATAATAGAAACTTTGAGCCAAAATGTTTTGCTTGGATTTCGTCTTTGATTTTTCCATATTAGCCGCATCTTTCAGATTCATCCCGTCGGTCTTAAAATTAAGAAACTTCAATTCCTCGAATTTCGTTTGAGTCGTGATATAATCAATCATCTTTTTTAGTACGTGCTGCTACTTATATCTTTAGTAAAATTAGTTTTGCTATAGCTAGAGGAGTTGGGATTAGATATTATCTCGGCTTCTCACTATCATTAATTTCTTGTAAATCTTATGCATTTTTAATAATTTTTAATAAAGTGATGTTTATTAAACAAAAATAAAATAATAATAATAATAATAATAATAATAATAATAATAATAATAATAATAATAATAATAATAATATTTTAGTTATTTTCATTATAATTATAAGGGCACATTTGGTAGAGAGAAATTTAGAGAAATGAAATAAAGTAGATATTAGAAATTCAGATAATAGAAATGAGTAGAGAATTTTGATAGATTCTCATGTTTGGTAACAAAAGACACTTGACCCGAGAAATGATTAATAATTATTTTATTTTATTTTATTTTTGTTTAAAAATATTTTCTCTGATGGTAAAAAAAAAAAAAAAAAAAAAAAAAAAAAAAAAAAAAACACGAGATCTAATTGGTGTATAATGGTACAATGGGAGGTTGTTATGAACATTAATATGGGCTTTAACACAAGATCGACACCTGACTCAAGAATATCATAAGCTTTGAGATCCATTCTCACCACCAATTTTTTATGAATATCATATGCTTTGAGATCCATTCTCAAACCCTTGAAAACTGAGATATATGGTTGAATGAAAGAAAAAATGAATAAATATTACTGGAATATGTATACGTTTTACAAATTTCATAGAACAAAGATCCCAAAAGTTTCAACTTCACAAAACCACGAGCAGATCTAGATATTTGCATAAAAGGAAGGAACAAATCTCATAAAATATGAATAAAACTCAAAAACCCCAAGAGCAAATATACATATTGATGGTGGAGACCATACTAATTAAATGGGCCTGATTTGGAGGATGAGAAATTGCACTGACAACGACAAAAGCTTTAATTGCCAAAAATGTAGTGATCGATAACCTACAATCCCTGATTCATTTATCGCGGAATCATGCTTTACATGAAAGACTAAGCACATCAATGTGCGTTATCACTTTATCAGAGATGTCTTGGAAACAAAGACGGTTGAAGATCTGAAGGTGGGTATTGAACACAATGCTGCGGATGCCTTGACAAAGGTGGTACCTGGACATAAGTTTCAACACTGCTTGAAGTTGTTGAGCGTTGGTAGAGACTAATATAAAGCTTAAAGTGGAAATTGTTACAAGATTAGCCTCTAAGCTTATGGTTACGTCTAGGGTGTTAAGTGTCAGTTTGTTATTCTTAGTCAATTAGGAGTCGGTTTGGTTGGCTTATGTCATAAGCCCAACCCGTGTCTTGTTTACAGCAGACTTACAAAGTCGGTTTACCCTCCCCTCATCTCTATAAAAGGAGATGGAGGGGGAGACGAGTCATGCATGCATTCTTTAATCCCTTTATTATTATTATTTTTTATTATTTTTTTGAACGGCAGTTTGGTGCATCGGAGTATCTTACATGCCACCAAGGCACCAAGTCTCTCAACCCGAGTTCGAATCATCTCACGAAGAGAATATCCACCCCCAGCCTAGCCATTCAGTTTCCCATTAAGAGGCTTCAAGGCATCACGCTGGGATTCGAACCCGGCTGCCAATTCAGGGAAAATCCCCCACATGGGGAATACCAGGAGTCGAATTCCTGACCTCCCACACATGGAGACTATAACCGGATGCATTAATCCCTTTATTAATTTGCTAAACTTTGTGAAAAACCCTCACAAACACAAACTAACAAAAAAGGAACAAATGGATTTTATTTTATTTTAAAGATATTGGTTTGCAGTCTTCCACCAATACAATAAAACAATCAAATATTCTGTTGAATTTTTCTTTAATAACAAAAAACCAAATCATGTTATCCTTCTTCTTCGTTTATCACGTCAAAGAAAAACAATAGCCACCAGAAAAAAAAAATCGATCTTCAACAACCGAAAACCAACAAACCCTTAGATCTTCTACACCTTGTCACAAATCCGGACAATCGAAGACCCAAGAAGCCTTACTGTCGATGTTACTGTTTAAGCGAATCCTAAACAGCAACCCTCTTGTCGATCGTTACCCTTGAAAACCCAAACAGAAAACGAGACATGCTCTTTCCAAGAACGAACAACAGAGACCTTCTTGATTGATCCTAGTATACCAGAAAAACCCGCGAACCTGGGCTCTTGATACCACTTGTAGTAATCGACAACCAACAACCCCTGGTTACTAGAGCGGAATAAACCCGATCGTTGAAGAAAACCACGCACCAATAGTATTGACAGAAAAAGAGAAGCTTTGCACAAGTAAGTAATCCTTAACCAAACGTTTAGATTAAAATTAAAAGAATGTGTACATGACTCGTCCCCCCTCACCTCCTTTTATAGAGATGAGGGGGAGGGTAAACCGACTTTGTATGTCGACTGTAAACAAGACACGGGTTGGGCTTGGGACACAAGCCAACCAAACCGACTCCTACTTGACTAAAAATAATAAACTGACACTTAACACCCTAGACGTAACCATAAGCTAATATAGAGACTAATTTTTTAACAGATGGTGGTAGGGACGGAACCAGGGGGTGTCCCGGGGCGTCCTGGGACACCCATGAATTTTTGTCTCGTAGTGTTAATTTTGTTATAAAACCTATATTTTTCTATAAATGCACCTGGTCCCAAAAAGTTATGCATGTAGTCTTGTTTGATTTCTCATAAATGCACCCGGTGACTTTGTCTTCTGGTTCCGTCCATGGATGGTGGAGACCATACTAATTAAATGGGCATGATTTGGAGGATGAGAAATTGCACTGACAACAACAAAAGCTTTAATTGCCAAAAAGATTGAGACAATGGCTTGGAGTGTTTTTGAGATGTTTGTTTGTGAATGTGCATCTCGCGTGACCCTTTCGTTTTTATACCAAGCATTTAATTAATAAAAAAAATGTGAACTCTCCGTGCTCTAGTTTTTGGGATCTCATTTCCATTACAAAGTGGATGGAAATTAAATTGCAAAGGATTGGATTTTCGAGAATTCGGATATCTCCGTCCTCTCTTTTCTTGATGTACCAAACAAGAGAATTTACTTTATTTCCAATTTTCAAGTGCCATTTCTTGCTACCAAACACACCCTAAGGGCATTTCAGTCACTTTACAATTCTAAATTTGGTCAAATTAACGGTTAATGATAAATTAGGGTAAACTTGAGCGAGTGTTTTACTTTTAGACTGAACCACAAACTTTTTCAAAAATTCTGAAAGTGAAATACTCAGCAAATCACAAGCACCTAAAATGTGGTTAACTCATTTATTTATTTAAATTTGTATAACTACAAAACAGAGAGCTGAAAATATGATTACATGGTGTGGGTCTTGATTGTTGATAGGAAACTTCCTTGCAGTTGCTAGTAATGCCATAATTCCAATTATTATTCTGAAGGATACAACATAGGAGTAACAAACAATTTCCATGTCTCCATCACGTACATTATCATCAAGGATGTAAGACTCAAGATCGAGTGTAGGAGCTAGAAAAAATTAGTATTATATTACATGAAATAGTAATATTAAGTATCTAATATTGATAATTGGAAATTTAACTCTTTATTTTACGTTCTTGATAATCTATTAGAGCTTATGGTACAATGGTGCCAAACTCTTGTGCCAAAAAATCGCACCAAAAAATGAAACGGCGCACCGTACCACTTCTGGGGCCAAATCACCTCGTGCGTTGGAACGACACCACACGATTGAATTTTTTTTCCTTTTAAATTCAAATGTAACGGCTAGTTTTTTGTTTTGTGTTTGAATGTAACAGCTATATAGCCAATTTGCATAAATTTTCAACATTTTTATCCCAAAAAACTCTATAAATTCCTCCTTTATTCTATCAATTATAACAAACTCTTCCAATTAAATCTCTACTACTACTATGGATCCAAATGATCCCAACAACTTCTCCACTTACAACCATTATGATGTTTATTTTAAAAACAACATGGATCGATATATCCAAGGTTATACGGCGTATGAACAATATCTAAGTTTGTGTGATCAAGAAGTCAATGGATCAGGATCGGGTATTAAGAGGTTGAGGCAATACTACCACGTGAACGAGAAGTGGCGAAACAACGTTTAATCAACGACTATTTTGGCGAAGATGACACTCCACCTAAGTATTCGGAAGATATGTTTAGACGAAAGTATTGTATGAGGTCTACACTTTTTAATAAAATAGTCAACTATATCTTAAGCTATAATGTTCGACCTATTCCCGAGTACTTTAATTTTTTTAGACCAAGTTATGATTGTACCGGTCGTAATAGCATCGATCCTCTTTTGAAGTGCGCATCCGCTATCCGCTAATTGGCGTACGACACTGCGCCTGATGCGTTTGATGAATACTTGCAAATTGGTGAACGTTGTTCACAACAATGTTTAGAGAAATTTACTAAATGTATACATGGTTTATACGTTGAGAGGTATTTAAGAAATCCCACTTCAGCGGATGTTGAAAAATTATATGCATTGCACGAAAAAGAACATGGACTCCCGGGAATGCTCGGGAGTATTGATTGTGGGATTGGAAAAATTGTCAAAAGGCCTTACAAACTCAATTCAAAAGACTTGATCATAAATACCAAACTCTTATGTTAGAAGCGGTTGCGGATCAAAATTTATGGATTTGACATGTATTGTTTGGCATGCCGGGGGCAAATAATGATCTTAATGTGTTATATGGTTTCCCGTTATTTGATGAAGACCTTTCCGGTAGATCTCCGGAATGTCCATTTGTAGTAAATGGACATACATATAAGAAAGGTTACTATTTAATCAACATGGTCCGTATTGTATTTGTCAAAACGTTTAGTGTTGCAAGGTCTGAAAAAAAAAATGAAATTTAAAAGAGTTCCAGAAAGTTCTAGAAAAGATATTGAAACGAGTTTTTGGAGTCCTACAAGGTTGTTTGGGGAATTATACGACAATCCACACGTGCTTACGAAATCAACATCTTGAAAAGAATCATGTATTGTTGTATAATGTTACACAACATGTTATTGGAAGACGAAGAATTTGAATTGAATTTTAGAGATTTGTTCGTTGATCCAACTCCAAACATGCCAACAACTTGGGTCGAAAGATGTGATTTACATGTTAGAAAAATCAAAGAAATTCGAGATAGACAATTGCACGACGATCTTTGAGAAGAAACCTTGTGAAGCATTTATGGAACCTAAATCACTAGTTTGTAATTTTAATAGTTTGTTTACGTACTATTTATTAGTTTTATGTACTTTTTTTTTAATTAATGTAATGTGTGTTTTTCTTTTTAATGAATTTTATTTTAGTTAATATTGTGTATGTTTGATTTTATGTAAATGAAAAAAATAAATGAATAAATAAGTAAAATTGGAGAACGGAACCAGATTTTCTGGTGCCAGCTTTGACGGCACAGAATGTGGTGCCAAAGGTTTTCTAATGCCGTTCTATGTATTTGCTGACGTGGCACCACTTTTGAATAACGACACCACATCTATGGCAATGTTATATTCTAGGAATTCAACCTCTAACTCATCATGCTAAAGCATAATGGCATGTCTTCTCATTTATACCCTTTAACTTACGAAACGTGTGATTATCGATTAGATAAACGAGTTATGATCAAATGATAAATAAATTTAAAAAAAAATGCGAGAATGTTCCACAATCATACATTTGAAAATGCACATATAAAAACATATTCATTTAAATTCTTCTCGTTTATTTGAAATTGCTGACTAAAAATCCTTCTCACTGTTTTCATTTTATTTTTTCTTCTCGCGCTATCCTTTCCCTTAAATAAAAATAGAAAAAGAAAACTAAAAAGAAGTGTCATTTATCCTATATTTAATATACAGATAATGGAAAGATAGTTTCAATCATGGTCGGGGAGATGATTTGCACACTCTCCCAATTGATTGGGACACTCCAATTTAGTGTGTTAGACATTTGTAGCTTCACATGGGTGAAAATGTAAGGGTAACTGTGAGGGTATAAATATCCAAACACACTAAATTTGAGTGTCCCAATCAATTGGGAGAGTATGCAAATCATCCCCATCATGGTCGCTAAGATCTAGTTCTTAAAAAGTTATGCTTTGTGAAACGCGTTAATTTTTATACAATCTTTGAAAGCTTATGATTGTATATAAAATTTCAAATTTGACAACAGGATATTAAGATATCGGTATGATACCGTCCTCATGAATCAAATATTAGCATAAAGAGGGTTACCTTACTATTATGACAAAACTAGATCATTTACAAGTGTAATCTCTATGTATAGATTTTCATTGTTCTAAGACTCCATGTGCGTGTACTTGGTGGTACTCCATTTATGGATGATCTCGCCGAACACATCATAGAAAGCAACATCGATCTTGTTCTTAGTAACTTGCAGGGTCATGAAACCTTGACCATCGTAATAGAACTTCATTTCATTAGTATTCCATGGGTTGATATGACCCTTCCACGCCTTTGACCCACCTCCGCTTGTTAGGAATTGAAGTCGACTGCACACGAAAATTAGTATTATTACATGTTTTATTGGGGCCTTGAGAGGACAAGACAAGCATGCCAAATAAAATTACCTGTCTTGACTGCTGATGTGTTGTAAGCAGTGATCATGCCCATTTATGTAAAGATCTACTTCCTTTGCCTTCAGAATGATTTAGCACAATTAATAAACCAAATTAGAGGAGTATCTAGTCATCTGAATCTACAAACATTTGAAAAGACATTGAAATCGAAATTGTGACATAAATATTGGTGTACGATCCAATAGAATGGCATAACATTTTACCTCAAGGATGGGTAAAAGTTGATCCACAAGCTCTTGGGTGTTTCCATGTTGACTAGCACTAAAAATTGTATGATGCCCAATCACAATTTTCCACTGGGCACTTGATACTTCAAGTGCCATATCAACATCCTATTTATACAACATATGTCCTGAGTTTAGAAAATGATTGAATGAACAAATACAACCATACAAGAATGGAACTTCATTCATATTCATTGATGTTAATACCATTTCAGATTAAGTTTAATGTTCTTTGCAAATTATGTTGAACATCCAAAGCCAACCGTATATACCTTATCTATGTATAAATTCTTAACACGAGAATAAAACTTTCAATTTATTTTCATTTGGTCAGGATTAATTTAGCCATCATACCTTTAAAAGGTCTGATAAATATTCCTCTCGAGGAAGAACGCCTCTCCAGTCGTAGTCATGTTTTTCTTCTATGAAATATTTTTCTTGAAATGGAGTTGTATCAACAAAGAAAAATTCCACAATTCCTGAATTGAAACAAAAGTACATCTTGATACAACTATGAAACGAGGTTGTTGTATAAATATGTGCAACTATCCAATGCATATATTTCAAAAGTATATATTCAACCTAGCCTTCAGGCGCGTAATTCACTTGGTTTTAGAGAGCATGACTTTGCAAGATACATACAGTAAGTCGGTTTTGGGTCTTACCTGAATTTACTATAAAGGATCTAAGACAAAGCCATCTGCTATCCCTTTGTCTGAGGGCAGGGCTCAGCTGTGCCAACGCATTGCCCTCGTAGTCATGATTTCCCAACACTGCAAAATAAATAGTCATGACATGTTTCAGAAATAATTGTTACTGTATTTTATATCACATATAGTATGAATTTTGTGTAAAGAAAAATCGTACCTAAATACCATTGTTTTTGTAAGCTATTTGAAGTATATACTTGAGTAAATGACTCAAAAAACATAGGATCTTCTTCATCAATTAATCCATGGTCATAGAAGTTGTCACCCGTTGATATTATGAAGTCCGCATCCAGTTCTTCTCCCACTTTTCCCATCTAAAATATTTTCGTAAACGAATGGTCAATTTTTGAGGTATAATCAAAATTCAGTATAGTTATATTGATGAGAGTATTGCTTGTAAGTACAAGCATGTTTACATAGACAAAAGTGTTTTTTATATAAAAATAGTAGTACCTGAAAAGCAACTTTGGACTGGTTGTACATTCCTCTCCTTCCCCAATCACCCACCACTAAAATGTCAAGCGACCCATCGGCTTTTGACGGCCCATGGTCAATTCGCTGTAGCTCTGCTGCCACGAATTCGAAAACAACCAACGTATAGACCACCAAATGAATGATGGTGTACTTGTAGTTCTTCATATCTATAGCAAGCTTCTAAGTTAGTTTGATTGAATCTGGATGAGATTTCTATGTTTTAAAAGTTAACATGTGTTTTCCGTTTTTTTTATATGCATTATAGTTACCTGACAAAAATAAAATTAAAAAATACAGATTCTGTATCAAATATGGTTGATTGCGGGTTATTGTCTTTTTCTTTACAGCACACACTTGTAGACTTGTAGTCACTCGATTGGTTTTCATGACATGATTCATCATCTTTGCAAAGTTAACTTTTTATATGATTTAGCATATACGTACAGTAGATATTTAGAACACATGGTTACAAAGTTGTTATGGCCATGTGTTATTGCTCCATTCACACAATTATGAATTGTACTTTGATTTGATTGCGCTACGGAAGATGATGATAGGGACATATGACCCAACTAGCATGTTACTAGTACATGCTTGTCCGTTCTATTATTTGAAAGATATTTATAGTAAATGTAGAATTATATTAAGAGCACCCGCAATGGGAGATTTTTGCTCGGTTTCATCCTTGCTTTGGCACTCAGGCCGGATCAATGTCAATGGGCGATTTTTGCTCGGTTTCATCCTTGCTTTGGCACTCAGGCCGGATCAATGTCAAGTCGCTCGTGGTCCTGAAGACGGTCTTGTTTGGCCCTTTGTTGTTTGCCTTTTTCCTATTACTACTCCAGTGGTGCACATAAAAAAGGTAGTTAGTGATGGCAGTGACTATTGCACGGTAAAAGCTCAGTAAAAGTGGTGAAAGAATATATATACTGATATGACGTTGAGGTAGCATTGGTCGGATGATCTCCGCATCATTCTTTATATATATATATATATATATATATATATATATATATATATATAAACGTAATCAATACACAAATGGAAACCATTTCAGCATCTGAATCCCACATAATTTCTCTACTAGAATTAACATGGCCAGACTTCCACATCTCCTCCCTAGAAGTAACCTTCATGACCTAGCAGAGTAGCCAGGGTTGGGTATCGACACCACCTCACGCACCACTTCACCATAAACTCCCAATAAACCTCTACTGAAAATGCCCTTTAAACTAACATGGACATTTTAAATGGAAGTGATGAGTGACAGACATATGTCTCAATATTGATGGCCTAACAACTTCATATGATTTTATTGGTCTCAAATGAACTCACATTGTCCAGTAACAAGAAACAGAAAGACAAAGTAACAAAAGGTTCATCTTTTCGGATGTGATTTTCCACATCTCTAGAAAAGTTGCCATAACAACCCAATGTAGATCATTTTTAACATACTAGACTTCTTAACAAGCATACACACCATAACCAAAGTCAAGTTGGAAGACTACAAACTAAAACCTATTCAGGCACACACTCGCTGAATATACTGCCACTGTCTTTGCAATATGTCAGCCTCCAGAAACGACTTCCTAATGCTGATTTGGGCCCAAGAGTGAAAGAAGGAAGGTGCGGTAATGGCCAGATGTCTCAGAGTGAACAGCATCGTTTAGACTCTTATGATGCTTCTTATAATACTCTGCCTTGATATACTGCATGTCGATCTCTGTCCTTGTGACGATCACTCTTGTGAGCGTTTTATCATTGGTTCCCAGGCCCTTCATTGCTCTATGCATTACCTGCAATTGTGGACGGATTAGTTTTTATTGAAGTGTCTTTATATGTTACAAAGGTAACGGAATATGCAAAACAAAAAAGATAAACAGTATAAATTAACATCGCGTATGAATGATACCTTGGCAAAGTATTTCCCAGGATTCTCAGCACATTGTAAGATGGTAACAAGAGCATGCTCAAAGTTTCCCGATGTTTCACCTTTTACAGCCTGCAGTATGTAAACAGACATGATGTGTATATTTCACCATAGAAAGACAAGCAACGCGGGCTTATTAAAACCACCACAAAAAATGTTAACAAGTTGCATAAATCACCTTCTTCAGTGAGCTCCCATACATATTATGATATGCAGAACTGACGGCAGCCATGTGTGCCCTACTTCTTCCGCTGAAAATGACTCTGAATGTCTTTTCATCGGTTCCAAGCCTCTTTTCACCAGCTTTATACAGAGCTTTAGCATCATGATCCGCCATTGTTCTATCAACTTCCAACCCTTCACTGCGAGGGGTACTCAGATATGCCAGAAGCAACTGGACAAGAAAAGAATCAACGGATCCGACATTAGTATGTTTTTACAAGACGAATTACACCAACGAGTGCACCCTAAGTCCCTAACAGTATGATAGACG